>ML776990.1:813590-824112 GCA_009831015.1 Picea engelmannii
TATCTCTTGGAATTCCTTGAACTGTTGTTAAGTTTCCTTCCTCATCTAAGAAAGTGAATGTCTTATTGTAACAATCCAGGATAACATGGTGCTCATCCAACCAATCCATACTAATGAGGCAATCATATGAGCCCAAAGGTATGATATTTAAATCATCCTTTATGAACAATCCAATCATCTCCATTGGGCATGCCTTAACCATATTATTAATTTTCCTTTTTCTCCTATAGCTAATTAAAACAACAAAGATTTTCTAAGCTTGCTTCTCGGCAATCAGAATCTTTGCACCATCTTAGGATCTAGATAACTATGACTAGCTCTTCAATCAACTAAAATAGCAATGGGTTGTTCATTAATATTACATTCCACTTCAATCATGTTCTATTGAAACTCAACTTTCTTGTTATCCAGGGCTGCGTAAATCCTTGGTACATTTATGCCCATATCTTCAACTGTCGTAGCTTGTTGTATAATCTACGCAATCCTTTATTTATCACCTCTTTGAGAGAAATATTTGTGCATATGATCTCTGCCACAACTCCAACATTGAATTGCTTATTGCTTTGGTTTTTTTCCACTATCTCTGTCATTCTGGACTCCTTGGGAGTTAGATGTCCTTGCGCATTATTTCTGAAAAAATGGTGGCTTAGCCCCCTTCTTCCTTTGTTCCACCTTGATTTTCATCTTGTCTTCCTAATACTTATGGAAATTTGGTTTTCCTCTTTGTTGATCATAAAGGCATTTAGCATGCCTTATGGTATCATCCAATGTCTTGGAATCATCATATAGTATCTTGTCATTGATAAATGAGGGCAACACACTTAGGTACCTTTGAATTTTAACTTTCTCATCCTTGGTGAATGCGACATACTTTAACAACTCTAAGAATCTTCTTTCATACCCATCTATTTTCATACTCCCAAGCTTGAGTTCAAAGAACTCCTTCATTTTCTTTTCATTGTATCTCTTAGTCAAGTATTTCTTTTGGAAATACCTCTTGAACTCCCTCCAAGTAACCTTATTTTCATAAATGAGTTTCACTTGTACGAACTGATCCCACCACATTGATGCCTTTCCTTTTAGTTGATAGATGGCTGCAACTATCCCTTCTTCCTACGTAGAATAATTATGCAGTTGGAAGTACTTCCTCATACCCAACAATTAGGTCTCTGCATCTTCATCCTTCTTGTGCTCACTATCAAATATAGGAGGCTTGATCTTTATCATTTCTCCCCATAGATCATCCACCCCAGTCCTTTTCTTATCCTTTCTGATAGGAGATGGACTTGAGATACTACGCTCCTTCCTGAAAGAATTATTTGGAAAGTGAGGTCAATGCCTACTAGAAATTTTTTCTTCTCTTATTTTCTCATTATGAGACCTGTGACTTCTTGACCTACTTGTATCTGTCTCCTTATCCATTTTCTTTTTTATTCTTTCCAGGCTTTGCATCAATTAGACATTAAAGTCATCTTGTTGTTCCTTATATATCATAATCCTTTCATTATCAACCTTATAACTTTGGACATATTTTTGTAGTCCCTTTATGGTTTATACCATGTTTCTGTGCTCCTCCTTGGATTTTGTACCGTCAACACCCAAACCAACATACAAATCATTGAATTAATCATTAGGATTGTAAGTCCTCTAGGCATATTCCATGATTTTGACCTTCTGCATTGATTTTGTCTTACTATAATCACTGATAATTCTACAAAATGTGCAAGCAATAACATTTGTTAGATGAATTCATGAGACAACTTCATGAAAAATATGCATCATCTTGTAAGAATCCTTTATTTTGAATCCCATGCATGCACTGGCATTCAACACCCACCAATGCATAATGTCAATGATTGACATATACACCACGTATCAACAATTCACATGCACCACAAAAAAATTTTGCGCAACCCCAAACCTTTAGTGCACACATCCACACAAAATTTTTTACTGTGTAGTTCCAGTGCCACAACCCACAATATCCAACATTTAGCATGCACATCTGCACATTCTTATTTAATGTGCACCATGGCCACGTTGTAATTCCAAATTTGGCCACTTTCCAGTCTAAATTTTTCCTTAAGTAAAACTCGGACCATGCAGGCTCAGTCATGAAACTGGAGCTCTGCAACTTCTTGTTGAAATATGGCCCATACAAGTCCAGTGTTGAACCAATTTCTCTGATACCAGTGTGTAATGTCCCCAGCCACCCAGGTTGGGCCATGTCACACAATTTCAACTTCTATCACTCTATAACATTCTCTTTACCAAACTGTTTCTGATACCATACTGTAACATTACCCAACTTACTACTAAACAATGTTACTCTGAAACCCATTGTAAAAATTATATTCTAATCACAAGTATGTGCAATATCACTTGAAGTAATGCACTCAACCTCAAGCTAAGTCACACCACACTAACTTTCTCCTTTTAACACAACTTTAAGAAGTGGAAGTAACTCAAAACAATTGCACACAAGCATATTGAACACACAATACTATTGTGCGTACAACCATTTTGGCATCACATGCCCAATCTGATTTTTCCTTTTGTGTGGAGTCTATTTCTCAACACACACAAACGAATTCTAGCCTCTTGTGCACACAGGATACTTCCCTGCGCACACAGCCATTCAAACCTTGCCTTGGAGACCCATGACCAATATCATAAGGTTAACTTAACAGGAAAGAATACCAACAACTTTCATACTCATGCACAACTATAATAATGAATATCAACACCACACTTACGTGTGCAAGAAGCATTAAACATAATAACATCAATTACTTATATGAGACAACATACAACAATTAAACCATATCAAACATAGATATATAAGCACACAATAAATGAGACAAGCACATACAGAAAACTTATATTTTATGAAAGTCACCAACTGTGCGCAAAACTAAGATGTTACTCCCAACCATAGATGTTGCTACTCATAAAATTTCGACAATAGGTCACCCCTGAGCTAGGTCTTAACTACACCAGTGAAAAATGGTTCCTAATTCCAGGCTAAGGTCTGATACTCAAAAAAATTGTTGAGTCCAATGTGTCGCTGCTGCAACTAGTATGCAGACTCTCATTCCCCACGCACTTGTTACACCCAAGGAAGTGTGCCCCTTCTCTGCTCAACAATCCCTAAGTTTCCCCACTTCCCTTCCAGGGTTCCAACAATAGGTCAAACATGAATTCTCTAAGCCTAGAAACTAATGCCTATCGCACCAGGGAATAATTCAGAACAAAACTCTTGCATGGAGAGTATTCTCACGGGCCTGACAACCTGCCTCTTCAAAAAAAAATCTCTCACCTAAAGAGTTTGCTTCATGGGCCTGACAACCCACCTCTTCGACAACAAGAATATGGATACAAAACATAAACCCCTTACAAGCTTCTCTCTACAGATAAGGTAATAGTCAGATTTTCCCAACAGTCTGACCCCTTCTTCCCACCAGGTGAATAACCTCCCCTCAAAATACATTAAGCCAAACAATATATATTTCATTCCTTAAAATTGACACTTGTCACCTTCAGAAGTATCTTTATCCACTTGGTGAATCATTCCCTACCCTCAGAAACATAGGATAAAATAAATATCCATAACTTACACTTTTCCAGAAATATTATTAAAATATTCCCTAGGACTTAAGTTTCCCCCCTTTTCCCTATTTTGGTGGAGATATGCCCCCATATATTTTTGTCTAATCTATCTACATTCATCGATGTGATATATTAATAACTTGAGTATGATCACACTTTAGAAAGATAGGCACACTGGCCTATTCACATCCCGGCTCACCAACCTCATACCCACACAGGCTCTTTGGCCTCAATATGTGTGTGTGTGTGTGTGTGTGTGTGTGTAAACCAAATCGATGCGCACTTCTAGGTAACCTTGCACACAACACTATTAAATGTGCACACCCTTTCTTTGATAACAAACCTCTATGCACTACCCTGGTGCACATAGAACCAAAACTTGGTGCCAACGACTCACCAACCTCTATGCATATTTACATTCACAATTGGTAGCAATGGCTCACCAGCCTATATGTACAATTACAAAGGGTTTGTATTACGGACATTACATACAAACCCAAAAGGAAGACAACTTGATTATGTTGGCAACATCCAAAATATAATTGAGTTGGGCCATAGGTCTTTATATGTGTGGTTTTTAAATGTAAATGGTTTGGTCATTTTGATAGATGGAGATTGCATCGATGTGATATATTAATAACTTGAGTATGATTACACTTTACAAAGATCGGCGGACTAGCCTATTTACGTCCTGTCTCACCAACCTCGTACCGACACAGACTCTCCAACCTCAATAAATAAATAAATATGTCTGTGTGTGTGTGTGTGTGTGTGTGTGTGTGTAGATAGATAGATAGATAGATATGTGTGTGTGTGTGTGTGTATTGGTACCAGTGACTCACCAACCTATATGCATATTTACATTCACAATTGTTACCAATGGCTCACCAGTCTATATGTACAATTACAAAGGGTTAGGATTAGGGACATTACATTAAAACCCAAAAGGAAGACAACTTTATTATGTTGGCAACATTCAAAATATAATTGAGTTGGAATATAGGTATTTATATGTGTGGTTTTTAAATGTAAATGGTTTGGTCATTTTGATAGATGGTGACTTTTTGGACATGACTTAGTTAGTGAATTATATTCTATTGAAATACTTAAAAAATGTTGGCATCATTGGCCAAACCATATGTTCTTTCAAAACATTCTGAATTGGATTTCTTCCATCCTAGTGTATCTCACAAAAATTGTTGGTTTATTATGGGAAAACAAGGTCACAAAAATTGTTGGTTTATTATGGGAAAAAAGGTTTTTTTTAATGTAGTTGTTGTAATCTTTGCACTAGGTCAAGAAGAGGAGGATGTAAACATAGCTAGTGAAATAAATATGAGGGATGAAGTAGAATAAGGATCATATTAATGTGAAATATTGATTGTACTCTTTGTGTGTGTGTGGTGGCTTCATATTGTTATTTTGTGAAATTTAATGAATTGGAGTTGCTAATTCATAAGTTATATTTTAATAAATGGAAATCACCCAAAATTTGATTCAACTAATGGGTATACAAACATATCAACACCAAATATAAACAAACCATGAAAATTTGAGTACATAAATATCTAATCAATGATATCTTCATTGTTTTTTGGGATAACTTTATAGATATATATATATATATATATAACATAGATGACTATGATTAATGATTAATCAACAATTTATTATAATTGTTAATATTATGAATCAATTATAATAATTAGTATTATTATAATTACTAAATTATTTTTTATTCAATATAATATTATTTATTAACTAAAACCTAACTATTATTATTTATTATTTTTAAACTCTTATAATTTATTATTAAATTGTTATACTCTTCATGTGTATTATTAAATTGTGATAGACTTCATGTGTCAAATCATCTTGAAGAACCCAATAAAAAATAATGCAAACCTATAATAATAATAAGATATCATATATTTAAACATAGGAGACCTCAAGTTCTCATGTCCTTAAACTCATGGACTCCTTATTGAAATAAACACCAATTAATAACAATAGGGTATTCTAACAAATATACTTGTTGGGTCCTTGAAGTCATTTTAGTTGACCATCATTGAACTCATTAACCCCCACCATTGACACTTGTTGTGGACCACCTTGGAACCACCTATAACAATCCTAACCAAGGTTATCCACCTAACCCAAATTCAATTTCCCCTCCCTCAAAAAATTCACCACTACAATAATTCTAACTTACCATCACACAAGGCTATAGAAATAATGACAATGATGACTAAATATGACATTTTCTATAACTAGGCAAAGTGGCAAGACAAATGGACCAAACAAGAAAAACACTCGATATACTTAATCTCTATTGTGTTCTCTTTCTCTCAAATTCCATAAAGTTGTATTTCTCTATATGAATAGTATATAGGGACTTAATATAAGTGTTAATGGTGGTGCTCCTACTTCAACTTCACACAAATATGAAGGGTGCTTCCTACTACATCTGATCTAATATCTAATTGGAGGAAAACCTATTTGTCCATTTCTACATCATAATTTTCATGCTCTCTACATTCTCACATATTGCTTTGTATAGTACATGCATACTTTTACTCCTATAAGGGACTCCTTTTTCAAAACCCTAATATAGTATGATGAATCAAATCATTAGTATTGTAACATCCCAGCTTGACCCTCTTCAATATTGTAAGTATTTTATTTTTGTAGTTAATAAAAAATGACTAAGGGCAGTGGAGAAAGAGTACCTAAAGGGGATATGTGATCCAAAAAGGATCCATAGAATGCTAAGAACAACTCAGAACTCATAGAGGAAACTCGGGATGCTCAGAATGGCTTCAACAAACATAGAAAGGGAAAAAATTCAAAGTTCACAAAACTCGGTGAAAATGAAATGATCGTGAAGAGTGCATCGTAATCTTTCTAACAATGTAAATGGCGCATCAAACGAAGTTACAGATTGAAAGATATTTGTGGTCAAAGTTTGGTCAACCTATCCCAGTCAACAGGAGATGAGTCAACCTCTGTACTGTTGAGGTTAACATCTGTATGGATGATGTCAGTATCCATGCAACACACATGGTAGGAGTAGGAAGGTGAAACATGTCATGTTGATTTTAGCATGACGTCAACATGGTGACATGGTGGCACCAAAGGATCCGTGGACCAATAGGATTGTGCCAAGTGGAAGTCCATACGGTCTGTATGTTGACGTGACATAATAACATGGCATAGTGACGTTGTGTGCTGATGTGGCATGATGACATGGCAGAGGATGTAGTGGACCAGTGAGAGGTTTCCATGTGGCCCAATCAGCGGTTGCCATGTGGCAGGTGAGAAAAGCACAAGGACAAATCGTGTCTGATTTTTGAAAAAAATTATGGATTGGCGGGTCCACCAAATCTGGCGGACCATGCCAAATCCGACCATGTAATATTTGTTAGCGCCCTGGATAGAGTCCCCACCAAAATTGGTGAAAAGGAAATGTATATATATAACATATGGTTCAACTATATAACCAAAAGGGGGAGTCCCATGGGTTTGATCCTGAGACCTCCTCCCCACTCTACGCATTAACATTCACACCCAAACCAACAGACCAATAGTACATGCTTTGTATTGAATGCCAAACAGATTACTTATATGCTGAGTTCATCGAGCCCTGGGAGGAAGGCGCGTGCACGGTAGGCCTTTTGGGCACACAATTCTATGTAGTCCAGTCATTAATGTAGGTTGCAGAGGGGCACGCAAATCAAGACAAATTTATTCTTGGGCTTGGGAGTGCCAGAGTCAGATCAAGACGTGGAGACAACCATTTTTGGGTAATTTGACGCCACAAATTCAGTGATCCTGGTTGTTTTCTGATCTGAGCATTATTTCTACAGCTTGATTTCAGAATGAGGTATACTTATGTATTTTGCCAAATTCTTTTGCTGAGTTAATGAAAGAGCCTACCCATTTGAGAGAAGGACCCAGAGACGTAGTCCACTAGGGATGAACTTCGTTATCATTTTTTTGTGTTCATATTTGATGCTTATGTCTCTTCATTTTTGAGATTTTCCTTATTTAATGGTGCACTTTAATTTATGCTTATTTAATGCAATTATTTATAAGTCAGTCGATGAAAAGATCCCGGATCATGTTGGTATTAGAGCAGTTGTATTTGAATTTAATCGTTGAGTGTGAATGCTTACTAGGGCCAAGCATAAGCAGGGTGAAGGAACTCTTAAGACTTTCTATCCCGAAGTTGGTTGTGCATCCCGAAGGAAGCAAATGGAAGAAGAGGACAAGCGTGATGAAAAGGAGAAAAAATTTCATATGGTCTTTATCGCATGTTAGAAATGGTCGAACAAATGTATGGATATTATGAGAAGAGGATGAAGAAGAAAGGGAAGAAAAATGAAGCACATGCAGATGATGATTTTTTGGTAAACCAAGGGGTTGGAGGAGATCCTCCTGAGCCTCCATCTTCACCTTGGAGTTCTAGTTCTTCTTCCTCTGAGCATTCTCATCATTCTCATCATTCTAGCCATAAAGCCTCTTTTAAGAAACCATTACTAAATCTTGATGTAAAATTTTCTATACCTATGTTTAATGGAGATGTTAATCCTGAAAAGGAAGATAATTGGATCCAACAGGTTGAAGTATATTGTCGTTTTCAGTATATTGATGAAGAGGAACTTAAAGTGCAACTGGCTTCTCTTCGGTTGGAAGGCATCTCTCTCATATGGTGGGAGAGCAAGATTCAGGACATAAGTAAGTGTGGTAATCTTATTTCCTCATGGTTAGAATTTAAACTAGCTTTAAGGAAGAAATCTTATCCATTAGGGTATTTACATAAAACAATGATGGAATGGCAAACTTTAAGGAAAAGTAAAGGTCAAACTGTACAAAGTTTCAAAGAAGAATTTAGGAAGAAAACATTTTCATTGAACACTCCTTTGGATTCTTATGAAACTTTAATGAAGTATATCGGCGCACTTCACAGTTATATTCATCATACTTTTCTCTTGTTTAACCCCACTAGTCTTGACGAAGTTTGTGTGCAAGACACTCACCTTGAGAATATGGGGAAACATTTTCAAGAAGATCCCACGAAGAAACCTTCCAATCTCCCACATAAAACTTTTAATAAATTTAAAAGGAAGGATAGGAAGACCACCATAGTGACGAGAGAAGGAAGGATAGGAAGACCACCATAGTGACGAGAGAAGGAAGGATAGGAAGACCACCATAGTGATGAGAGAAGGAAGGATAGGAAGACCACCATAGTGAAGAGAGAAGGAGGAAATCCATTGTGTACTCATTGCAATAAAAGTGGTCACGATGAAGAACATTGCTGGAAACTGCATCCAGAGAAGAAACCAAAATAGTTCGGTGGAAAGGGGAAGACAAAAACCATTGCTAAATTCCAACAAGATCTTGGTTCTGATTCAGGAGATGAAGGAAATATCATAGTGGTTGGAGTACAAGGTAAAGATTCCCTTATTGCTAGTTCAAGTTCCAATAATGAATCTCATGATGATGAACAAAAGAGGAATGAATTATTTCACATAAGAGTTGTATCTAAACACACTAAGATAGATACATTATTTGATTTGGGTTCCCAAGTAAACTTAATATCTAAAGCACTTGTCAAGAAGATGGGTCTTGAAATGAAACCACATCCAAAGCCTTATCCTCTTGGTTGGGTAAGTGATAAAGAAGAACTTAATGTCACCAAACAATGTAGGGTCAGATTTTCTATTGCTTCAAAGTTGATTAATGAAGTGGATTTGTATGTTGTACCACTTGATATATTTGGCATAATATTGGGAAGTCCTTATCCTTATGATAGAAAAGTAGTCTTCTTTCATCATGAGAACAAATACCACCTTACTAAAGAGGGAGTGGAATATATTGTTAGAGCTCACAGCATGAGGGTAAATAAAACACTTGTTAGTGCAAGGCAAATGAAAAGACTCATAAACACTAATAAGAGATATGTACTCATGGTTGTAAGAGAGAAAGATGTTGGGACATCCGATGCTTTCCAATGATGTGATCCTTCTCATAAAATGGAATTAATTGATATTTTTTCTAAGTATGATGATATTTTTCAGGAACCAAATGGATTACCTCCTAATAGGGAAATCCAACATGAGATACATCTTCAACATGATTCTCCTCTTCCTAATGTGGGCATGTACAGGATGTCAGTTGTGGAGATGACAGAGATCAAGAAGAAGGTACATGGCTTATTAGATCAAGGGGTCATAAGGTTCAATTCATCTTCTTGTGGTTCTTCGATCATGATGGTGCCAAAGAAAGATGGCACATGGAAAATGTGTGTCGATTATCGGGCCTTAAATAAAATCACGGTGAAAAATCAATACCCTCTTCCTCGTATAGATGATTTACTTGATTAGTTGAAGAATGTTGTTTATTTCCCTAAGTTGGATTTACGTAGTGGATATCATCAAATCAGGTGTTAGGACCACGCTATGCACCTTTTTTCCTATACCTTTTGTCATTATTATACCTTTCATCACTAGTATTTAGACTCACATTATCACCTCACCTGATCATTCCAAGGTATACAACGTCCTTTCTCATGATTATATGCTTAATCTGTTTTGCATAACACTTTACATTACTTTTGGTCTTAACCATTGATTAGAAGTGCATAAGTGTCTATATCTGCAGAATAGTATTCAAGGCCGATGCTGAAACACAAAACTGTCCAGTTGATGCTGAAACACGGAAGCTGCTATACAGTCCGAGGATGCATATGCCGAAACACGGAGCAACTACATGGTTCGAGAAGGCAGATGCTGAAACACGGAGCTGTCACTCCATTGCTGAAACACGAGCCCTGACAGTTAGCAGTCAAGGCCGACACAGTCAAAGGGCGCAATTCACGTGGCCAAACAGCCCGTGAATTGCGATACTG
>ML776990.1:824752-842244 GCA_009831015.1 Picea engelmannii
ATTCCTGTTTACTTTCCCTATGTTAGTCAGAACTGGGTTAGAGATCCCTGCTTAGAAAGAAAGGAATCAGATTGCCTTGTTCTCTGTAGACTTCAATCTCACAAGTGTGCTAACAGAAGTAAGGCCTAAGGCCCCTGCTTAGAGAGAAAGGAGCTATGTGCTTTGTTCTCTGTTAGATAGAGTTTATTGTTTCTGCATTATTATTGTTTCCATGAAAAAGTATTGATACTGAATCTCTGTTGAGAATAAGGGTCCTGTTCTCTGATTGCAAGATAGTTGTTCTTTCCCATTGCAATGCTGTTTTGAAATGTAATCCAGGATTCTTAATTTAACTGTGAAGAATTGCAATTAGGAAGATTTCTTTCTTGTGATCTAATTCAGAACTTCAGTTCACTTCAGCAATCATAGATAGAATGATTTCTTTACTACAACACTAAATGCTTTTGGAATTGAGCATATACAGTGTGTGGCTATCTTTGAAACAAAAGACTTCCCTGGGTTGATAATTTATGTTTCACTTAGTTGTTTAAAATTAATTAAGCAATTATAGTGACCAACATCAGGGTCGTAGAACATGATGCATGGAAAAATGTCTTTAAAACCAAACAAGGATTATTTGAGTGGTTGGTTATGTCATTTGGGCTTTGTAATGCTCTGACAACTTTCATGCATGTGATGAATGATGTATTTGGGCATTTCCTAGATGACTTTGTGATTGTTTATTTAGATGACATTCTTATTTTTAGTGGGACTTGGGATGAAAATGTGATGCATGTAAAGAAAGTATTGGATACTTTGCAAAGAGAAAAGTTGTATGTAAAATTTTCTAACTGTGAATTTGGAAAGACTGCACTTGTGTACTTAGGTCATATTGTAGGAGGAGGACAATTAAAAATTGATCTTCCAAAATTGATGTAATTGTAAATTGGCCTGAGCCAAAAAGTGTAAATGAAGTTTGAATCTTCTTAGGTGCAGTCCAGTATTGGAGGAGGTTCATTTCCAACTTCTCCTTTATAGAAGCTCCTTTTCATGCCTTAACCAGTGTGAGGAACACTTTTCAATGGGAATGAAAGAAAAAAAAATCTTTCGACACTTTGAAGGAGAAGATCAGTACCGCACCAGTATTAGCACTGCTGAATCTTCAACAGCCTTTTGAGATCGAGATAGATGCCAACAAATACACCATGGGTGCATTATTGATGCAATATTGTAAGCCTATCTGTTACCACTCTGAAGCATTTAACCAAGTTGTTGTTAACTATCCTACATATGATAAATATTTGTATGCATTAATCCAAAGCATAAAGAAATGGAAGCACTACTTGTTAGGGAAAGAAACAATCATACATACAGATCATCAACCCTTACAGTATCTCCAAGCATAGACCAAATTGCAACAATCTCGACACTATAGATGGATGGGTTTTCTACAACAATTTCATTTGGTAATCAAGTACAAAAAGGGTACAAGTAATAAGGTAGCCGATATGATTTCTAGACCTCCTATTGTTGCTTCTATTATTTTGAAGAATGCTTCTTTATCTCATGATAGCTATGTATAACAATATGCCATCGATGAAGATTTTAAAGAAGTATATGAGAAGCTAACCCATGGTGCACAGGTAGAGAACTATTGTCAAAACTACTCTACCATCTTGGAAATCTATGTATTTCTACAAGTGAACGAGTCCATGTAATATGAGAAGCTCACACTTCTCTTGTGTCTAGGAATTTTGGGGTAGAAAAAACTATGTCTCATTTGCAAAGGTTTTGTTACTGGCCTCAAATGAAAGCAACTGTAACTAAATATGTAAATGGGTGTGTGATGTGTTCTACTTGTAATCCCACTAATAGAAAACTGGGGCTATACTCACCACTTCATTTTCCATCCCATCCATGGGAAAGTATCTCCATGGATTTTGTAGGGGGGTTACCAATGACCAAAGGGGGTCATGACTATTTGTATATTGTAGTGGACAGGTTCAAAAAGATGTGTATCTTAATGCCATGTAAAAATCAAATCACTACTGAGCAGACTACTAATCTCTTCTTTCAACATGTTTGGGTTCACTTTGGGTTACCCAAATCCATTGTCTCGAATCGAGATACTCGATTCCTTGGGTACTTTTGGACTAGCTTATGGAGGATTATGGACACCAAATTGAAGAGGAGCATTGCTTTCCATCCACAAACCAACAGACAGACAGAGGTGGTAAATAGAAAAGTGGTACTTTTTCTTTGAGGTAACTGCAACAATGATCCCAAGTTATGGGATGAATAGATACCCTATGTACAACATGCTTACATATGAGATTTACATTCATCCACTCAGAGTTCACCTTTTGAGACATGTTTTGGGTACTTGCCCAAGGTTACTTTGGATTTGATGTATGGGAGATATGTTTATGTGAATGAAGAACGAACAGAGGAAAGAGACCACAAGTTCATCCATAGGATCCAACAAATACACCATGCATTCAGGGAACAATTGGAGAAAAGTCAAGCACAGTATAAAGCTCGGCATGACAAGCATAGGGTTGATCATCAGTTCTAGGTTGGAGACCGGGTATGGCTTCACATCAACAAGGAGATATTGAAGGGTGAAGGAAAGAAACTCAAGCCCATTCATTATGGAACTTTCACTATCTTGGAGAAAAGTGGTTCTAGTGTTTTTTGTCTAGATATTCCACCTTATATGCAGATTTGCTTAGTTGTGAACGTTGAGAACTTGAAACTTTTTGAGCCTCCCATGATCATGGATCAAGATGAGGAAGTTTCAATACCTTCAGTTGACAATTTTGCACCTGAGTACTTGGATGAGTTACATGAAGATATCATCTTGGACATGAGGACGAGGACTTCACACAGGGGTGATGTTGATTATCTTCGGGTAGTCTTAAAGGGAACACATCCAAGCAAGGAAAAGTGGATAGAGAAGGATGAAGTGAGGGGACTCTTCCCTCACTTACCTTTTTATTGATGAAATATTTTGGTGGTCCAAAAATCTCTTAGTGGGAAGGTGTGGTCCAAAAAGGATCCATAGAAGGCTAAGAACAACTCAAAATTCGCAGAGGAAACTCAAGACACTCATAATGGCTTCAGCAGACAGAGAAAGGACAAAAATTAAAAGTTCCAAAAACTTAGTAAAATGATATTATCGCAAAGCATGTGTCACAATATTTCTAATGGTGCAAACAACTCGTCAAACAGAGTTATGGATTGAAAGATATTCACAGTCAAAGTTTGGTCAACCTGCCTAGTCAGCAGGGGATGAGACAACATCTGTACAAAACATGTGGTAGGAGTAGGAAGGTGACACATGTCATGCTGACTTAAGCATGGTTACATGGTAGCACCAAAGGCTGCCACGTGTCACCCAGTTTTGGCACTTACAGGCCGATCCGTGGACCAATAGGATCGTGCCACGTGGAAGTCTGTATGGTCCGTACATTGATGTGGCATGATGATGTGGCATAGTGATGTGGCATGATGACATGGAATAGGATGATGTGGCCCAATGAGAGGCTACCACATGGCCTATGGGGCTGCCATGTGGTAGGCGACAAAAGCACAAGGATAGCCCGTGTTCAATTTTAGAAAAAAATTATGGATTGGCGGGTCTGCCAAATCTTGCATACCACACCGAATCCAACCATGTAATATTCATTAGAACCCTAGATAGAGTCCCCACCAAAATTGGCATAACGAAAATGTATATATATAACATATGGTTCAACTATATAGCCAAAAGGGGGAGGCTTGCGGGTTTGACCCCGAGAGCTCCTCCCCACTCTGCGCCTTAACATTCATGCCCAAACCAATGGACCAATGGTCTGTGCTTGGTATTGAACACCGACCATATTAATTATATGTTGATTTCAACAAGGCCTGGGAGGAAGGCACGCATACGATACAACCTTTTGGGCACACAATTCTATGCAGTCTAGTCATTAATGCAGGTTGTAGAGGGGCACAAAAACTGAGATGAATTTTGTCTTGGGCTTGGGAGTGCCAGAGTTGAGGCATGCAGACAGTCATTTTTGGGTAATTCGACGCCATGAATTCAATGATGCTTTCTTTTTTCTGATCTTAGCATTATTTCTACAACTTGATTTCAGAATGAGGTATACTTATGTATTTTTCCAAATTCTTTTGTTGAGTTAATGAAAGAGCCTACCCATTTGAGAGTAGGACCCAGAGACGTAGTCCACCAGGGATGAACTCCATTATCAAGTTTTTGTGTTCAGATTTGATGCTTATATATCTTCATTTTTTATCTTTTCCTTCTTTAATGGTGCACTTTAATTTATGTGCATTTAATGCAATTCTTTATAATTCACTTGATGAAAATATCTCGGATCAATATGACACCACAAGATGGGAAATATGAGAGGGTATAAGGGGGTTTATGCCTAAAACAATCTACCTTATGTTACCTTCAACCTTCAACCATTTCAAAATTTGAGTTTCAAATTTAAAAGAGGTTAAGAGGAGTGGAGGAAACAAATTTCTCAGTCTAAGCCATCTTTTCCTAAAAACTAGCAATTTTTCCCCCTTACATTCCTAGAACTAGGAAATAAGTTGAATTGAAATTCTCTTGCCATCAAGATTGCATGGAAATTTCAAATGGGGAGGAAGAGGTGGTTGGAAAGGAGGAAGGATAAGAGCTTTAGAGGGTTAGACAACAAAAAAAGAGAGAAAAAGTCTATGATATATCAAACCAACCATGAAAATAAAGTCATAAGAGATCTAGAAAGCCAAGAGCCAGAATAATTTCTATTGGATTTGAGGGACATCAACCTAGACAGTTTCTTTCACAAACTAAATAACATTGGAGAGAGGTTACTTCTAAGGGACTATGTAAGGTACCAGGTCTATTATAATATCATAGAAACCAAAACAATGTTGAAAATAACAGTGGAACCACACAGTATATAAAACCACAACACCAAAATAATACCTTTATTGATAGGAAACAATGTTTAATTGCCTCTTCAAGGGGGAAACATTTAGCAGAGCAACGCTCTATTATAATAATTCTCAAGAAAAAACTTATCATGTCTCCTAGTCTTATTTATACTAATTATATATTCTAAAGAACCTTCTTAGTGGAAGATATTTCTAGAAGCGGAAGCTTCTATTAGGTCTTCTTACATTGACTTTTTCTCATTTATTAAATAGGCCTTATAAACTAATGTTGGACTTTATTACATGGAAAATATAGTATTCTACCTACATGAGGGGTTAGGGAGGTTAGGTCCCTAACATGTCCTCCCCCTTGAAAACAACCTTGTCCTCAAGACTTGAGATGAGGAAATTGTTGCAGAATAGTAGCAAAATCCCAGGTGGCATATTTTGGAGTTGTATCTTTCCATTGCACTAACACTTCCTGGATGGTGCACTGACGGGGATGAAGTTCACATTGGTCCAATATTGCTTGGGGATGTAACCAAATGGAACCTTCTTCATCCAACTCAGGGAGATGGGTTTGAGTTTGGCACTTAGTTCCAATCACTTTATTTAAGCATGAGACATGGAAAACATGATGGAGCTCAGAATCACTATGTTATCACATGAATTTGTCATGGGTCTTTTGTCCCTTAGGTTTTAATTTTTATCCTTTAGTCTTTAGGTTTTCTTTATTTTTCTCTTTGTGATTTTCTTAGGTTAGTCTACACAAATAAATACTTGGGTTTTTGCTCACATTTTTGGCCCACACATATGGTTATAGCCTAGGTTCATTTTATGGTTTATATCTTTGACTCATCTTTTGACTTGACACCAAGCATTATTGACCCCATGATCCTAACAACCTGACAAGTCACTCCATCCACTCATTCTCTTTATCCTTTCCATGTTGTCCCTATGTTCGTTAAGGAGTCAAATAAAACTTTGAAAAGGGCGTTGTCAACTCACTAGGCGTTTCCGTAGCACACCTTTGTCCTTATGCTCCTTTACCATCATTCACCATCATCAGTTGATGTCATGTCTTTCATTGTTTTCAACACCCTTGTCTTCAAAAGGAATATTGAGATTTGGTCATTTACGAGGTTGGTAATTTTTTATCAATTTGAAATTTTCCTCCTAAACTCGGTGCTGCTGAAACCACTAGTTCAGACAGAGCTTTAGATTGCACTATGAGATCAACTGTTCGATCTAAATTGGAGGTTGATGTGGGTGTAATAATTCCATAGCTTGATATAGATCTTCCACTCCTCATCCATAACCTCCAAGTATTTTGTGAGCCTTTTTAGCTGCATGGAAAAGTGTTAATATACCCCTGCCTTATCTTTTGGTAGTGTCTGGTGTTGCAGGATGCATCTTCTCCAACCTACTAGCCTCTGTACCTCTTCTGCCATAGAATCCATAGCCATTTTCCAAATGAAATTTTCCTATACTAAGGTCAATACATTTTACTTCATAGATTTGAATGCCCATTTATTCACTTGGATCATGTGTCCACACTGCGCTACAAAAATCGCTGCCAAAACTACACTATGGATCCCTTGTCCCAGTGTTGCATTTTCCTTGTTATATCAGTGCCATCTTCTGTGTTCACAGATCCATGCATTAGCCTCCCTTATTCATTGTGTCATCCTACGTTTTTATCTCAAAGTCTGTTGGCAGTTAGGAGGATAGAAGCCCCTACGTTTTAAAGCTTTGATGACCTTGTATGGTGGCATTATGATAGTCTAAACCTGAGCAGTGCATCCCTGCATACCTTTCCTCAGACTTTCTTTCCCTCATTTTTTTAAAACCATCGGACTAGCCTGTTGTTAATTCAAAAGCGAGTTGGAGGAAAATACCTGAAAGACTAACCATTAATCACCTTCAAACCTCATAGATATTTTCCTTTGTTTGGTTTTTTTACCCCTCGTAGAATTACAGTCTTTAATCCTCTATTTCTATCCATGGATACACCTCAAAGGAAGAAGTCTCACAAGGGAGGGAGTGTGGTCAGGAATGAGCCTTATGACATGCACCTGTTTGATGTTGAGCCTATGATCAGGGATGTTTTCCAAAGGGTTGGTTGCCTCTCTTTGTGTCAAAACATGCAGAGGGGACACCCTGAAGTAGCAAGGCAGTTTTCATTACACTTTGATGGCATTAAGACCAAGGTAGGAAACCTTGCATTTGAGGTATCTGAGGTCTCTATTGCAGCAACCACTGAGATACCCAAAACTGGTGAGAGGTGGTTCAAATCCATGATCCTCAATGCATCCTTTTCCAAGGATTTCCTCAAACTAGACTATCAGAAAGACAATTTATCTAAGGGAGTGCCTAGGATCCACCTAGTTGAAGGCTTTGATAAAATGTTGAAGATTATCCAGACATATTTTACATGTGAGGGAAGATTTAACATGATATACCAGTATCACATAAGACTCTTGCTACATTTCATTGGTAAGGATTCAATGAATATCCCTTTTTATCTATTGAGAAGTATGGGAAACATGTTTGATAGAGTCCAAGCCAAGTCCAAGGCTATGGACACTAGTGTTTTCCACTCTGGGTTGATCAGGATGTTGGTTATGGAAGAGTTGAAGAAAAGGAACATTTCTTGGGAACAGTTCATTGTCTCTGCCAATATGCAACTAGATATAGCCTCTACCCCTCAATATAGGATGAAAATCCCTTTTCCATCTAGTAGTGTTTCCCCTGTAGGAACAAGAAAGAAGAGAAAAAGCAAACCTACTACCCAAGACAAAGAAACCTTTAAGGAAATTGAAGAATAAGAGAGGGAGGTTCATCACTCCCCACAGAGAGATTTTTCACCTCCTCTTGCACCTAAATTGGAAGAAGTCCCTTCATCGACCAAAACCACAGCCAAGAGGGGGAGGAAATTGCATTTCCCTTCACCTACTCCAACAGCTAAGACCAGATTCAGGAGGCCTTTTACTAGATCATCAGCCCACAAGGAATTTGTTGATAAGGCTTCAGTTCCAAAGAAAGATAAAGATAAAGGTAAAGTCATTGATAAGCCTATTGAGGTTATAGACATAGCATCTATTCAGTAGAAAGATAAAGGTAAATCCATTGAGAAACCTATTGAGGTTATCAAACTCAACACTCCCCCTAATAATCCCACTTTCAAAAGACTGATCAAACAACTCAGGGATGCTAGAAAATAAGTTGCTCGTTTGAAGACAGAAAATTTGACCAAGAGAAGAAAGATGAAGGAGCTCATGGACATGTACAATGAAACCCTTGATCTGGAAAGGTTTTTAGCAAGAATATCCTTTCCTCTCCATAGACAACTTAAGACTCTGTATAGGAAAAACAAAATCTTTTAGTCTCAAAACAGAAAGCTCAAAGAAGAATTGCATCCCTTCAAGTATGAACTGGCCCAGAGGAACTTAAATGTTCTAGTACAAGTTGCAATAGAAAGAGATGAACCTGCAGTTAAGAGGAGTACACCTACAAAAGAAAGAGATGTTGCTATGACATAGGGAAGTTCTCCTGCAACAAGGAGGAGTGCTAGATTGAGGAAGTAGATGGGGGGATGATAGATCCATTTTTGTGGGTGATCACTTTTTGCAATTTTGAAATGTTCAATGTAGTATGATTTTCCCACCTATACAGGCATCTATAGGCTCCTAGTCCATCAGCTAAGTTTTTTGTGTTTTTGAAGAATTTTTACATCACACATAAAAAAACAAAGAGATTTTGTAGCGCCATGGCACTATGGAATTGTCTATACATAATGTTTTGCAGTTGTGCTACCAAAGGTGCTACAAAATATCCTAGCCAAACAAAGAAATGGTGCTATAGAATATGCAGAGTTGTTACACAGGAATGGCGCTACGGAAATTGCAGAGCTATTTCACAGGAGGTGCTACGAAATATGCAAAGCTATTACACAGGAATGGCGCTATGGAAATTGCAAAGCTATTTCACAAGAGGCACTACGGAACCTGCAGAGTTGTTTTACTAAGGGTTCTACAGAATTGGCTACCGAATGTGCTATAGAATGGTGCTACGAACTGGCCATTACAGTCAAAGGTTCGAATTCATGACTCCTTCTTGATTTTTGATGATGTGGAGGGAACCAAGGATCAACAGGTGGCAGCTGGGAATCAACATACAAGCTTGGAGGATGCGTGGCACTGGAGAAGGATGTGCCCAAGCTGCAAGACATGCCATTTAATTCTTGTTAGAGTGGTAGCCAACATGGCTCCTAAATTGTAGCAGTTTGTTAAGATATGTTAGTACAGATGTTAGAATTGTAGTTGTTTTGGAGAATCCTAGGATAGGAAGGACAACTCACACCTCTAGTTGTTGCCTATTGTATTTTTATTATAAATACATCTTTTGAATGATTATAAGGGTTCGAATGGTTGAGTAGAGCTCCCTAATTGTAATGTTTTGACAAAGTAAAGTTGTTCTCTAGTTATGTATTGGACTTGAGACATTTTCATTAATAGAAATCAGTTTCATTTCATCATCTTGCTGCCTCTTATTCTGAAATACTCATGATTGGATGATCTATATGAGATGTTGTGGTTGTGTTATAATGAATGTTTGATTATAATGTTTCCATGAATTTTTTTCAGTGTTTTAAACTTTAAGTTTCAAGAAGTTCTTGTGATTGGGTTTTTCTTCTACTGTCTACTTGAAGGCCTCATCCTAATAGTAGACCTATCCACCTCCCTCACTAAGTATTCCTCCTATTCACCTTTACTCCTAAACCACTGACTGAAATTAATCAAAACCTCATTTGCTTATGCATGCTAGTCTAGATTTATGTGTTAAAACATTCTTAGACTGAGCTTTGCCCATTTGAAATTTAATCACTTATTTAAATTCAAAAAACATTTGATGGGTATTGGGCTTATGTTCTTGCAATTTGAGGGTGATTCTCAGTGGTGACACACTCGGTAGAGCTAACTGGTAGGTGATGGGCCCCATACGCTTGAGAATGTCATAAGGACCATAAAATTTGGGAGCAAGCTTCTGACAATGTTCAAATTTGAGTGAGGTTTTCTTATAAGGTTGAAGACGAAGAAACACTTGGTCCCCTTCAACAAATTGATGCTCAAAATGACCTTGATCGACTTTTCGCTTCATTCCATTTTAATCCATCACCAAATTTTATTTGAGGGTATGGAGAATGGCCTCTCATATTGTAATATTTTTGTCAACCTCCTAAACCTTAGAGACACCTGGCATGTATGAGAGAAGTGATGGTGGATTTTGTCCATATACTACTTCAAAAGGAGTCATGCAAGTGGTTGTATGGTATTATGTGGTGTACCACCATTCAACTAGGGGTAACCACTAAGCCCACTGATGCTATTGATCAGATGCAAAACACCTTAAATATGTTTTCAAACACTTGTTGACAATTTCAGTTTGGCCATTAGTCTGGGGATGAAAGGAAGAAATGACATGTAATTGGATTCCCTGTAGCTTGAACAATTCTTTCCAAAAATTGTTCGTGAATGTGGGATCCCTATCAGAGACAATAGAATGTGGCATGCCATGAAGTTTGAAGATATTATCAATGAAAAGTTGGGCCACTGTGGATGCGGTGAAGGGATGTTGCAGAGCACATAAATGAGCATATTTGGAAAGATGATCAACCACCACCATGATGACTATCTTGTTGTTGGATTTTGGGAGACCCATAATGAAATCCATAGAGATATATCGCCAAATAGAAGGGGGACTTGGAAGGGGTTGGAGTGTGCCAGGGGCTTTAACTATTTCTCCTTTGTTTCATTGGCAAACATAACATTCATCCACAAAGGTGAGAACATCATGTTTCATACCATCCCAGAAAAAAGAACATTTGACCCTTTCATAGGTTTTGGTAAACCCTGAATGCCCAGTGGTGGGTGAATCATGAAGCTCAGAAAACATCATAGATTTGAGTTGTGACTAATTTATTAGATAGAGATGACCTTTGCAGAAAATCTCATTATTTTTCCAAGAGTACCCTGGAGATGCTGGAGAATTCACTTGCAATTGATGGATCAGGCGAGATATTTTGGGATCTTTCAACCATTCCTGATGAGTAGCTTGGAGCCAATTGGTACAACCAAGGAGAGGGAAAAGAGGGACCCTTCTTATTCATATTTTCAGGAAAGAGCATAAACAACCAAATTTTATTTTCCCTTCTTGTAAATGATCTCATAATCATATCCAAATAGCTCTGTGACCCATTTTTTTTTCTCCAGGGATGAAATCCTTTGTTCCATAAAATATTTGAGGCTTTGGTGACCAATTTTAATCTAGAAGCATTGCCCCAATAGATAAGGACGTTAGAGATCCATGAAATGCAGAATAGCCAACATTTCCTTTTCATAGATGGATTGGCCCAAATGTCTATCTGAAAGTGTTTTGTTGGTGAAGGCCAAAGGCCAGCCATCTTGCATGAGGACTGCCCCAATTCCTTTTCTGAAAGCATCACATTCCAATACAAAAGTCTTGGTGAAGTTGGGAAGGGCTAGGATCATAGTATATTTCAAGGCCTGGAAGGATTGGTCAGTTGTTGGATTCCAGGTGAAGGAATTATTTTTAAGGACATAAATGAGAGGTGTTGCAATTTTTTCACAATTCTTAATAAACTTGCGATAATAACCTGTTAAACCCAGAAAGCCACGCAAGATCTTAAGAGTTTTAGGGTGAGGCCAATCCTGTATAGCTTCAATTTTCTTAGGATACACTCATACATTGTCCTTTTCCATAATATGACCGAGGTAATCCACTTCTGAGGCTTCAAAGGCACATTTATATTGTTTGAGGAAACGTTTGTGCTTAGAGAGTATCTTTCTAAGTGTTGTTATCAGTGGCACTATAACGGTTAGGCGGCCAATCGGTGTATCTACGGAGGGATTCAGGATATCTAGGTTGATCCATATACAAGTGTTATCTTATGCGCTACCACTCGAAGGGGTGCTAATAAGGGTTACAAGGGTGGCCAACAATGTGTGCTTAAGTACCACTTTTAGTTCCTACATGTATGGTTTCCCGACCATGGATTTATGCGTTGAATGACAGATATCTATAGTTTTAAGATGCCAAAATATGTCTCTACCCTAAAAAAAAATAACCCACAATTTTCTACCAAGGAAAGTGATCTGATACCACTTGTAAGGTACCATATCTCTTATAATAGAAAACAAACAAAAATAATGTAGAAAATAATAGCGGAACAACACATTACATGAAACCACAACACCAAAATAATACCTTTATTGATAGGAAACAATGTTCACTTGCCTCTTCGAGGGGGAAACCTCCAACAAAGCAGTGATATGTTACAATAATTCTAAAGACAAACATCTCATGCCTCCTGTTGGCACGGGGGCAGACTTAGGGTTCAATGCTACAATAGTGCACCAACAAAACCCTAACTACCGACCCTTTTGGAAACACCTACAAAGAAGATGAAGTCTCACCCGAGGTAGAGGCAGGGGTGGTTGCAGGACTCAGATGTCTACAACATTAGCTGGGACATAGATTTGTGATTCTAACACTTAATAGAGCATTTAGTAGTTAACATTCATCAATATATAGTCCTTAGTTACAGTGCAATGGAATCCTACTCTTAGCACAGATAAACCCTAAACTACAGAGCATCACAGTACTCATTCAGATCTAAGATAATCAAGAACTAAGCACATTTACATAAGTTAGATATAGCATCCATCCACATCATTAAGAACAAAGCATCAATAGATCTATCTATCATTCATCTATATTAAATCACTATGCAAGTAAATACATAACACATTAACACATTGCAGAAAGCATAGAAACCCAACATGTACGTGGTTCACCCCCACCCTGGGGCTATGTCCACCAACTCTTCTTCTCTTCTGTTATCTTTTGTCAATTAGTTACATGCACAAAGATTCAAAACCCTACTCCACATAGGACATGAGATCTACGCACTTTGCTAGATCCTCCTTCCCTGAGTTAGGTTCAGCACAAAGCCTCCTCTCGATCTCTTACAGTCCCTTGCACTTAGCCTTGTAGGACTTACATAGTATGCATAGAGCACTTACAACCCTTTGATCACATAGATCAATCACTACTACTTTCTACATCACCTAGNTACAAAAGTGGGCCTAAGCATGGGTAAACCCATGGGCCGACATTCCCATACCCATTACATAATCCCAAATCCCAAAAAGGACCAAAAAAGGGGTTGAGATCCCGTGACCTTTGTTTCTTATTGAGATCCACCTTCGAAAGCCTGTCGAAGTCCCAAAATTAGCTCAAACATGACCAAGAATCCTCAAAACTTGGTCAAGGGAAAACAGGCCCCCAACACTCACCTGTGACTTGTCTCGAGTCACTCTAATCTGATTAGTTCTTCTTCAAAAGCCTCAAGCTACTTTGACTTGTTGCTATGGTACGGCCTCTTGTTCAGTGAACTCTTGTATGACTACTTTGTTGATAGGTCCTTTTAGGTACTATTCATCTATTGTGACAACTTGTTCCAGTTCCGCTCCTCGACCTTCAATTTATGTGAGCAATTGGTAGGCCTCGTCCTATACAGGTTGGAGTTTCTGAGTTACTTACATAACTCTTCTCTGAATAGTATGGACCTGTTGTTGGGTGTTACCCATGATTTTGGCCATCATGATGATGTATGGATGATGGTTTACTCAGGCTCTTCATAAGAACTTTCTCCTGAGAAAAGTTACTTTCTTCTCTTTCCAGAAATATCATTTTTTAAGGAGGTTCACATGCTACTAGTATATTTTCCTATGAGAATGAATGATTCTCGCATGCTACCTTAAGCCAGGGTGTGAGAAGTTCACACTGTG
The DNA here is from genome assembly GCA_009831015.1 of Picea engelmannii. Classification (NCBI taxonomy): domain Eukaryota; kingdom Viridiplantae; phylum Streptophyta; class Pinopsida; order Pinales; family Pinaceae; genus Picea; species Picea engelmannii. The sequence goes on from ML776990.1 coordinate 838,534, forward strand.
TTGAACTGCTAGGGTGCGAACTCTTTCTAAAGGAAGGAAAAAGATGAATTCTCGAAGCTTCTAGAAGGGAATCTTCTAGAAGGATGAGATGGCATTCGAATGGTTATCCTAGTACTGGATTCCCTGATATTTTGGGATCATTCTTATCCAAGTAACTAATTCATTCTCTCCTATATATTGAGGGAGTTCTCATGGAAAAGGTTAAGCAAACAAGGTTAAGAAAGATACATTGGAGAATTAGTGAAGGAATTGTGTGAAGGACTGATGCTACAACAGCTAGGAGACTCCAGCAAGTTCATCCAAAGGAGTTGATCTTCTTCATGCAAGTGAGAAAGTGTGTGTGTCGGAGCCAAGGGCCATCAAAAGGAAGTTTGCAACATCAAGGCTCAGGTTGTAATCTTTACTTTCCATTAATATGATACAGTAATATGTCCCTTTCCCATAAAGCTAGTTCCACTTTATTGTATAACTCCTTGATCATATACATAGATTGACCGTTGAATAGATTGTGCTTTCTTCACTTTAGTTGGTTTGTATTGTTTTGGTCTTGACTGTACAAGAGAACTGGAGTGAAGCGGGAGCAACAAAGACCAAAGGAAGTGATAATAAGGTATGTTCTTTGCCCTTGCCTCCTATTTAATTCAATGGTTAGAATCTAGGGAAAGAGTCATGTTCTGTCTTGCTTTGTTCTAGATCTAGGTGGATCTAGGGAGATCGGTTTGTGTCCGCACTTACGGATTTATCCAATAACCAAATTGGCGAATCCACTGGGGAGCAATCCCATTTTCTTTGTGGCTTTTGATATTTTTCTGAGGCCATTTTCTCTGGTTCCACTTTTCTCCTATCCTATCAATCTCTGAGTCTTCAGGATATCCTAATAGACCATCTAGGTCCAGAAGCCTTTTTCATTTTTGTTTCAATTTTCAAATTTTTGATTATGTTAAGGAATTCTTGCATTGTACTTCATTACAGTTTGCAAGAATTGGTAGGGTTCACACCCTGTCTTTAGGTTTCAGTTCAAGGTTCTCGCACCCTGCTCAAGGGTCACCTGCGAGAATCAGTGATTCTCACACTGTGTAATACTGCCTGCCTGCAAACACAATTTTTCAAAATTTTGAATTTGAGTTTTGGTCTTTCTAACTGCCTAGATCAGTTTGATTACCTCTTAAGACTTTCTTGGACCATTGATTGATGTATTTCTTGTCTTCATTTGCTTGTATGAACAGTCTTAGTGTTTCAAGGCTTTTCTTGTCATTTTTGGCTTGACTTTCGTTTCTTGGCTTTTCTTGGCAAAACCATTCTCTCTGTTTTCAGAAGCTGAGTGTGTCTAATTAGTTAAGAACCAGTGATTGGTTGAGAGTTAAGTGATTGGTTTTTCTCATTTGATTATTGGTTTGAAAGATCATTTTCTTTTGCATTTGAGAAGACTAAATTGGTTTGCTCTTTATTTTTGCTTTCATTGAAAGAGTGGATTGGGTTATTTGCTTGTTCATTTGGTTTTTTGATTTTCTGTACTCTCACTATCATAGTGTGGGTCCTTTTTGAAAAATGAACAACAAGTTTTTCTTTTAAAAAATTTCTTTTCGTTTTAGAAAACATTGAAAATCAAATTATTGAGATTGTTGAAGTATTTTGAAAAGACAAAGGGAAGAAAAATTTAGTATGAAAGTTGAAGAAGAGCTTGTATGGCCTAAAGAAAGCTACAAGGCAATGGTATTTAAAGTTTGATAGGTTTATGACAAAACAAGGTTATAGTTGATGTCATTCTGATCACTGTGATTACTTTAAGAGGATAGAAAATGGAAGTTGTATTATCTTGCTATTGTATGTAGATGCCATGCTTGTTGAAGGGTCTAACATGTAGGATATAAATGTGCTAAAAAAAAAATTAACTAATTCATTTGTGATGAAGGATTTGGGTGCTACAAAGAAAATCCTTGGTATGAGAATAAAAAGAGATGGGAAAAATCACAAATTGATATTGTCTCAGGGTGAGTACAAAGAGAATGTGTTGGAGAGGTTTAGAATGTAGAATGAAAAACAAGTTAGTACACCTTTGGCAAACCATTTCAAATTAACCAAGGAAATGTGTCCCAAGACACATGAGTAAATAGAATACATGTCTAAGGTCCCTTATTCATCAATGGTTGACAACTTGATGTATTCTATGGTGTGCACAAGACCAAATATTGCACATGCAATGGGAGTTGTGAGAAGGTATATGAAAAATCTAGGTAAAGAACATTGGGGGGCAGTAAAATGGATTTGCAGGTATTTGATAGGTATTGTTACTCATGCATTATGTTTTGGAGGTTCAAACATTGTTCTAAAGGGATATGTTGATTCAGATATGACAGGTGATAAATATAGCAGGAGAAGCACCACATGGTATGTTTTTACTATTGGTGGAACAACAGTAAGTTGGATTTTGAAACTACAAAAGGTTGTTGCACTTTCAACAACGGAAGTAGAGTATGTTGCTACTACAGAGGCTAGTAAAGAGATGATTTGGTTACAGGGGTTTATGGAGGAATTGGGAAAGAAGTAGGAGAATAGAAGGTTGTACTATGAAAACCAGAGTTCCATTCATCTTGCAAAGAAATCAACCTTCCATTATAAGACTACACTTATACAATTCAGGTACCATTTCATACGATCCATTTTGGAAGATGGAAAATTGAAGTTGGAAAAGATACATACTAGCCATAATCCTCTAGACATGTTAAAAAAGGTAGTAAATAGGGAGAAACCAAATTCTTTCTCAGTTTTAATTGGCCTTCAAGCATGAAGGTAAAGATTAGAAATTTTCTAGGTCCAAGGTGGATCATAGTCCAATAGGTACAACAATAGTGGAGTTGTTTTAATCAGTCTCCAATTGGGAGATTATTAGTTGTGGAGCCTGATTATCTTCTTGATTGAGAGGTCTTGTTTCATCTGCGTTTGGAACCCATTACTTGATGAGGGGTGTGGGGGGAACTTCCCCCCACATCTGGAGCAGGGGGGTTCTAGGGGGTGAAGAGACACTTTATGGAGTCCCCCTCCTTGTCGGTGTTCAGGGCAAGCACTCCCAAAGATAAATTTTAGGGAAAATTGTCTTGTAAAATATTGTAATTTCATAGTTAATCTAGACCATTCATTATAAGGTTGCAGATCTTATGGTAGAATTTATGTTATGGTTTTTTTCCTTAGAAGGCAACCCTCTTTTATGAGGGAATTGTATTTTGGCTATGTCAGTGAGTGAATATTGTATTATGAGAGAGGAGACTGTGAGAGAAAGAAGAGGAAGTTACAACGAGTATGTTGTAGGTTGTATCCCTTCATTTTTTTGGATAATAATAAAGGAAGGACCTAGAAATTTCTCTGGTGGACGTAACCCACACAAGATGAACCACATATATCTGTGTCTCTATTGTATTGTGTATCTTATGCATTTTATTTCCATGTTTGTTTTATTTTATTGCTCTGCGGTCCTGTTTTTCTAACATGCCCCCTTGGTGTTGCATGTCACCATTGTGCACCCAAGGTGCTCCTGCACACACCCAAACATCTTCATTCACCCAACCAATCACTTCCTTCATTTTCTCTTCATTTGTTCCATCATCGAATATTTCCATGGAGTGTGTGCACTCGGTGGATGTCGTGGGAGACCTTACAAAAGTGACATTGAAATTATTTTTTTATCTAAATGGAGTGAATTGAAATATTTTATTT
>ML776990.1:842361-860020 GCA_009831015.1 Picea engelmannii
ATATATAATTTGATATAAAAATATTTTACTTAAGTGGACTTTAGTAAAATATTTAATTTACAACTGTCATTGAAATATTAAGTAATCCTCTTAATCCATTATGTCAATGAACACTTAATATTATTATTTTGTTACAAGGAAAGTACTTATTCATTAAAAAACACAATTAGAACATTGTATATTTCAAGTTAGTATATTGCTTCTTAGAGTCCATGTTTCTCCATTTGTTTAAGTTTATTTCCTTCTAATCATTGTTCATCACGATCACCATCCTATATAATTGGATGCATATGGTCCAATAACTCGCCAATTGTTTTTTATTAACAATGTACCCTTCTACCATGGATCCTTTAAGAAGTGTTTGTTTCCTTACAAACCCCTTAAATATTTGAGGTGTAATATTTTTTTATCACCGATAAAACTTAGAAAGTAAATTTAAAGTGATCGAATGGAATGAAATGATAAATAAATCTTTTGTTAATCAAATTTTAATTATTTATACCATTTTATTAACTCACTGTAACCAATCATATTTATCATTACATAATAATATTCTTTAGTGGGAACTTTGGAAAGTAATTTTCCTTGAAAATATGTAATACGTATTTATAAAATTATGAATAACTTTTAACAAAACAATTTTGTCAAATGTAAAATGGTGTTCAGTTAAACAATATCAAGATTTGAAGATTCCTAAAACTTGTTCACTTCTGTTATTAGAAATATTTTACACAAATTAGGAAACCTTTGAAAATTAGAAAGATTGTATTTATGTAACACTCTATTTGAAGGAAACAAACATGTATGATGTTTTTGAAAGAATTGCAACACCTAGGTCTTTTAGACATCAACAAAAACACATTGTTTTGAAATATTTCCAAATATTTATGTACCCTTTAAATAATTAAGAAAAATCCTTCATCATATAATCAATTATCCAAAATCCTCGCCAATTTAGTAGACTGGAAAAAATTTGGAATTGTTTGACTTGTCTCATAATATGTTCATTGAAAGCATAAGTTGCTAAACTTTCTAATCTATAGTACTATTTGAATTTATCATGGAATTTATTAGAAGTCTCCTTGCCCATGGAGATTGGTAAAATTGCAGTGTTTTAGGCTATATACAATTCCACCAATTAGTGCATCAGTTAATTTCACTTGCGCTTGGATACCGCAGTGAACTACAATGATTGAATTTATCTAGAAATGCCTTCCAAGAATCTATACCATATTTTATTGGAAATTTATCTACTCTCATGAACCTAGAACTCTCTTCCAAGTCCTTATTAGGTACAATATTAGTTACTCTTAAGAACTTGGAAATTCTTCAGTGTTTAAATTTTTCTTTTGACAATATGCTAGGAAAATCATGAAAAAAAATGTTTTTTTCACAAATCAAACAATTTTGATTTCCTTAATTGGAAAGCCTAGCCTTCGTCGACCAAAAGTATTTAGGTTACATGCATGTTCAACACCTAGAGGACATTATACATTTGTGAAAAAAATATTATTCATACTGAGTGGACCTATTCTCTTATACTATGTTGTTTGTTTTTGGGATTCCTACAAAGAGGGAAGACGAACATACAAAACTTTGATTTTCCACAAGATATTTTCCAACAGTTAGAGCACCAAAGAATCTCATATCAAGAGCTTCACATAGTAACTAGCAGATTTGTTAAGACCAACTTGTTAGGAACAAGGAGTTTTGGGCCACTCTACAAAATAATTTTGAGTAATGGCACACTTGTCATTCTCAAGGTTCTCTAGTTGAAAAACAACTAGGTTGAGAAGAGTTATAGAGAAGAGTTATAAAGAAGAGTGTAGTGCCTAGAAAAAGGTTTGGCATGTGAATAAGGTGAGAGTTATAACCTCATGCTCCAACCTCCATTAAAAGGTTAGTTGTTCCAATTTATGTCTAATGGAAGCTTAGAGAAGCATTCATATCATGATAGAGATAAAACAATGGTGGGGATGCATGTCAATTGGGATTGAAAACACAGTTAGACATTTCCATAGATGTGACTCATGCCATGGAATATCTTGACCATGATGTTTTAGTGCAAGCATTGCATTGTGATATAAAAATCAACAGTAGAAGTTTTGGACAAAGACATGCAAGGTCATGTAATATATTTTCCCATTTCAAAATTAGTTGACACATCCTTAACTGATTTACTTACTTCAAAACTTGTTTTGAAAGGATGTGTGGGCTACATTACCCCATGTATGGGTTTTTAGAGCATTACTTTCACTTTCCTTTTCTGATGAACATTTTGTATGCACTTGTCAAGAAAAATTGATGAAGGTCCCTCCTTTAATACAGAGTATGGTGGGTGGGATAGTTTCCACCAAAGGAAATGTTTGCAATTAGAACATTATGTTATTGGATATTGTAACACCCTGTTTCCCCCAGTCTATAAAAATAACTATATTGGCCAAGAACTATGGAAAACTCAAAGATGTGAATGTTTGATTCGACGGACCTTTGTATAAAAGGTCGATGAATGTAAATTATGTTATGACTATGTGTTGCATGAATGTTGAGAGGGGGATGTGCTAAAAGAGACCATGATGGCTAATGAGAGGTGGTGGAAGGGACCTGGAATGGTTGTGTTAACTTCCACCGAGCCAGTACCGTACTGGTTTTTACTTTATCAAAGACCAAAACAACTCTCTAACCCTAGAATGGATTTCCCATCAGATTGGTAGGTGGGGAGGCTCCTCAAGAGTTAATGAGGGGATGGGAGTGAACTTCCCATCCGTAACAGCTCCTAGAACTGACCATGGATGGGGAAATTCACACCACATGCAATCTTGCAGAGAAAAGGCAAGAGAGGAAGTGTGGTAACGGGAGGGAGAGGAGAGAACACGTGTGACAAAGGATCATAGAAGAGAACTGGGAGAAACTTGAGAAATACAGGGAGTTCTGAACAGAGGAGGAGGAGAGTAACCTTTGTCCTTGACTTCCATTGAGCTAGAAGTAGGAGACAGAATCTCAAGCATCGTGGTCTAGCTCAGGGGTGGCTAGTGGTAAATCCATTTGGAGTCACTAAGCCTATGGTTGGGTGGAAATGAGCACCCCTCTCAGCAGTCGCATCACACCTGGTGTTTCTTATAAGTGTTTATATATTGTATCTTGAATTGAATATCCTGGACACATGCTCATGTTTATACGCTCATAAATGGTTTCTGTATTGAAGTGTTTGCCTTGTGTTTCGATCAAAAATAATGGATGCATGCTTATACTCATATTACCATAATCGGTTTAGGTATAGAATGAATAATTTCAGAATACGAGTCTGTTCCCTTAAGATTTGTTCCATCTACTTGACTCGCTCTATGTCCTGGTTTGATTTCCCAAAGGCACCTCCTCTCGGGAAGTTCCCTGTCATTCCAGAGCTGGAGTGAGTTCCTTGAAAAGACTTTCATGTTAGTAAACCCACGAGTTTACTTTACCCCTAACACAGAGTTCATAGCTTGGTGAATTAGGAAGGATCTTCAGTCGGGTCACCAAGCCTAGGGATAATTATCCAAGAAACCGCTGAAGGATCATGTGATTTGAGCCTGGAAACCTTGTACAAGAGAGAGTAGTTCCCTCAGGTTTTCGTCATTTCGACACCCGAGAAACCAAAGGGTAAGACCCCTCATTTTTGAAAGTCATGAAATCCTAGTACCCAAAACCCCGACGTGCTCTGTGGATGAGCTGGTTTTGCGTGAATAGGTTTCATCATTTCGACAACCAGGAAACCAAAGGGTAAGACCCCTCATTTTCGCAAGTCGTAAAATCCCGGTACCTGAAACCCCGACACGCTCTGTGGATGAGATGGTTTTGCGTGAACAGGTTTCGGTGTTTCAACACCTGGGAAACCAAAGGGTAAGACCCATCATTTTCGCAAGTCGCAAAATCCCGGTACCCGAAACCCCGACGCGCTCTGTGGATGAGTCGGTTTTGCATGAATAGGTTTCGGCGTTTCGACACCCGGGAAACCAAAGGATAAGACCTCTTGTTTTCGCAAGTTGCAAAATCCCAGTACTCAAAACCCCGATGCACTCTGTGGATGAGCCAGTTTAGCGTAAATAGGTTTCGACGTTTCGGCACCCGGGAAACCAAAGTGTAAGACCCCTCGTTTTCGCATGTCGCGAAATCCCGATACCCGAATCCCCGACGCGCTCTGTGGATAAGCCCTAGGTCATAGGGAAGATTCATGTGGTAGAAGGAGGAGGTAGGTGCTAGTAGTTAATCAAGGGTCAAAACTCGGGAATCGACATTTCGGGTCCCAAAAGAATTTGGACCGTCCATTTGTAGGGGACGCGTGGCGAAGGTCTAAAGCTACTAGGGTTCTGGATATCAGAGGAATAGGAGTGAAGACCCTGCCAGAAATCCTGAAAGGTAGAATGTCTGGATTTAATCTGGGTCGTTGATCAAGCCAACAATCTGGACCGTAGATCCAGATGATACCGGGCTTTCGAGACTGGGGGATAGAAAAAAGGAAAGGAGGAACGCTTGCATTGCAATTCCCTGAATTGCTAAACCCCAAAAGCATTTAGAGGATTAGCACTAGCTCATAGGATTGGTCGTATGACAAGCGACCCAAGGGAGGAGCTAAGGATCTGTTAGATCCTTTTGGGTTTCATCATTTTGAAAGAAAGAGAACAGGGGAATGCTTGCATCGCGGTTCCTAGAATCGTGAAAGCTGGAAGCGCCTTTTTGGTAAGGTCTGTGGTCATAGCCAATGATCATATGGAGGAGGATAAGGGAAGGGATGGTCTATGCTAGGCCCCATAGAAATTCATGGATTCTGTCCCTCGAAGAAAAGAAAAAAAAGAAAAAGGGAAATCCTAGTTGTCGTAGTGGGTGTGTGACAAATTGGTATCGGAGCATGGTTACAACACTTGACTTGCTTGGGCTCATGAATGAGTTGCGCAGAAATGCCATTTGAAGTACTCTTAAAAGGAGTAACCCTCTACCTTAACCCACTTTATCAAAAGCCAAAGTTAAGAATGAAAATTCCTATTGTGTGTATGCATTTGAAAAATATGAATCATGTGTTGATTGTGAATGAATATAATGTTGACTAACAACAAGTGTTTTTCTTGCACAAGAAGCGGACAATCAACCTTGGGAAATGACAGATGCATAGAATGGTGATGGACCATGAAGTGGGGGATGGCTCCCACAATAGAGACGAAGAGTATGATGAAAGGAGAGCAGTAGAGACCCCTCTAGATCTAGCTGAGACTGTGTGGAGCCTCATGGTCGAACTACAGAGCTGCAAGGTCAACAACGAGAGGTTGATAAAAGAGAAAGAGAAGCAAACGGAAATTAATACAGTCTTGCTGCAAAGTTTATCTGACATACAAAGACAATTGCAGCATGGACCTGACACCAGTCACGCAGACCAATGACAGACAAAGAAAAGTCGAAGCCCACCTGGGATACGGAAACGTGGTCTTTTAAGTGGCCACACTAGGACGAGCACCTAGAGAAAGGTCCACCCCAGAGATAAGGGACAAGTGTCAGACAATTCTTCTGGAAAGGAAACTGGTGACTCGGAGGGATCTTCTAGTAGCAAAACTAGTTCTTATTCCCAAAGAAAATAGAAGAAGCAAAATCATTCAAAAAATCATAATCTAGAAGAATTCAAGAAGGCCAAACCACCCTCTTTAGACAGTGAAGTAAATAAGGGAGAGGAAGCAGAGGCTGGCTACTTGGACTAAAGAAGTATTTCAGAGTCCATGACTTCTCAGAAATCTTGAAGGCTCGAGTAGCCACTTTCAACCTTAATGGGAAGGCTTCCATTTGGTGGGAAGACCTTAAGAACGTAAAAGGGATTCACGAAGAAGACCTATCTTGGGAACGGTTTTAGAAATACTTCAGGAAGAAGTATCTGTCGGAAAAGTATTTCAACCAAAAGACTAAAGAATTCTATGAACTCAAGCTGGGGCAACACACCATAGAGGAATATGTCAGCAGATTCCTCGAGTTGCTGAGGTACGTACCCTATATAAAAGAAGAAAAGGAAAATTTGTAATGATTCATCAGTGGACTACCTAAGGACTATCACAACATGATTGAGTTCGACGAGTCAAAGACCCTAGAAGACACTATCTGAAAGCCAAGATATTGTTATGAACAGCTTGGGCATCGGACTAAACCTCATGAAGGCTAGAAGCCGAAGAATAGTTCAAGATACTAGAAAAAGGGATTTAAATGATCCAGGTGGATATCGGTGGCCATCCACCTTTTCCAACTGGCCCAAAACATGTTTCTGGCAATTTTGGTAATTTACTATTTTTAGCAGTTTTTTCGGGTCCTGAACTTCCGGGGCCATTTTGAGGCCCTAAACGATGTTTTTTTGGGTATGTTGCTCTCAAAAATTTTGATATACGAAGCTATTTTGTCTCAAGTATTGTAGGCCTCGGATAGATCTTTCCAACGAGCTATCATACACCTAAAATGGATATTGTATGCAAAAGTTACGACCCCGGGAAGTTGATGCACCAACTTACCCAAACGGGGCCCACATGACTTTTGGCGCTTCATCTCCCAAGGTTAGGTTTTTGGATGTCTAGGGTTTTTGGCATTCCTACTTATTGTAAAAAGGCCTTCGGAGCCTCATTGTAATCATCTTCTTGCGAATGCGAGTAGCCGACACATCTCTTCTCAGAGATAAGCTGCCACCATTCTAGGGAATCTTTCAATATGTATTTTTACAGTCTCTGTACATTTATTTGATTAATAGAAATCGTGTATTACTATATATCTGTGTTTATGGTTGCATCTATGATACATTTAAGTTATATTATTGAATATCTACAATATCTTTGTGCATTTCTTTATTATATCTCCGCTCTCATTTTGTGCCGAAAATAATCTGAATCAGTGGTATCAAAGCGGGCAGTTCTTGATCATTTTTTCAGTGCATGACCCCGAAGAGGTCCGAGTATAGAAAGTTGGGTCTCGGGCTTGTCTCTTCTGAGGACAATCTCTCTCGCACACCCAAGAAACCCTCAATGGCGGAAGAAAAGAAAAACGACTGAGCAGACGATCCTATCAGTCTGTTGCTTAAGCAAGCTCTCATGCGATAAAGGGACGAAATGATGGAGAATTTTTCCCACATCCTTCAATGCCTGCCGATAGCAACAGGTGCATCTTCATCAAGAGGCCACTTTGGATGCACCTTTCCTTTCAAGGTACAAGTTAATTTTGATATTCCTGTATTTGAAGGACAGATAGATGCAAAATCCCTAGAAAAATGGTTAACTCTGCTAGAAGGTTATTTCTCTATTCACAATTTTTCCGACAAAGAAAAGATCACCTTCGCACTCCTTAAATCTCTCCCTCATGTCAAAAATTGGTGGGAAACTTACTGGGAGAAAAGTTCCACAGAGGAGTCTGGAATATATGGGGTCGATCCCACCTGGGATTTTTTTGTGGATGCGGTAAAGGAACAGTATTACCCTATTGGCAACTATGAGGACCAGTACATGAGATGGACCACACTGTGGTAAGAGAGGGGCCAAGAAGTTTCGGAGTTCACCAATACCTTCCATACCTTGCGCACCAAGCTGGGTATCAAAGACTCTGAGTGACATTTGGTTCTGAAATACCGTGGGGCTCTACACAGATACAACCAGACTGAAATGGATTTTCTGGACATCTCATCACTCGGTGTTCCTTATCGATATGCTGTTAAAATTGAGTAGAAATTTAAGCACTAGAACAAATGGGAGTTTGGGTCTGCAAATCCACAACAACCGAAGCATGACAAAGATGGCGCTAACAAACAGTTTCCTGAAAACCAGTCCAAGACAAAGGAAAAGAAGGGTCACGGGAAGACAAAGAAGGACACAGGAAAATGGTGCGATTTCCACAAAATCCCCTGGCACAACACCGATGAATGTCGCTCAAAATAGTCATTGGTGGCCGAGATCAAAGACAAGAAGTCATACCCTGATTCATAATCTGATTCTGAAAATAATGGGAAAAGATAGATCATCGATGCAGACCCCACTGCTATTGACATGACCGCAACAATTCAACCAGAAGAACCAACAGATCCTGAAGAGGGGGAGTGCCTTTTTCATTCACAGATGTGGGTGAAGGGGACTCCGTTGCATTTTATTGTTGATAGAGGAAGCCAAAAGAACCTCATCTCAGTAGAGGTCGTCAAACAGTTGGGATTGTCGACAACACCACACCCACAACCTTACAGCATCGGGTGGCTTCGCCAAGGATGAGATCTTCGTGTCAGCCAGCAGTGTCGATTGTCATACGGCATCCAACCCTTCAAGGATGAGGTATTATTTCATGTTGCCCCACTGTATGTCTGTGATGTTCTCTTGGGCCAACCATATATGTGGAAACGCCATGCTATCTATGAGTCTCGACCCCATAGTGTCATTATTACTCTGGGGGGTCATCTCTATAGGATTCCAGAGGTAGTTCCAACTACTGCCCCACCTAAACAATGCCGCAAGGTAGTATCTCATACTACAAAATTCATCTTCTCCACAATCTGTTCAAAAGGGGAACAAAAGGATACTGCAACCACTACAGTCTCAGCCCAAGCACCATCTATCCACCAGAAGCAGGTTGACAAGGTTGCAGCAAAGCACGAAGATTCCTTCTACACACAGTCATCTAAAATAGACAGACTGGTTAAAAAGGTCCAAACCTTCTAGCCAAAGGTTCGTGATAGCCTTTAACAAGCTAAGCAATGCCACATCGCCAGCAAGGCAAGCAACTCACCAAGATTCAGATTCAACAATCGCTTTCCCATATCCCCCGGGAACTCAACGCAATGGAGACCATTTCTTCCTAAGGAGGGAGAATTGATACAGGTGGATATCGGTGGCCACCCACCCTTTCCAACTGGCCAAAAACATGTTTCTGGCAATTTTGGTAATTTACTATTTTTAGCAGTTTTTTCGAGTCCTGAACTTCCGGGGCCATTTTGAGGCCCTAAACGATGTTTTTTTGGGTATGTTGCTTTCACAAAATATCATCTACAAAGGTATTTTGTCTCAATCTTTGTAGGCCTCGGATAGATATTTCCAACGAGCTATCATACGCCTAAAACGGAGATCATATGCAAAAGTTACGACCCCGGGAAGTTGATGCACCAACTTACCCAAACGGGGCCCACATGACTTTTGGCACTTCATCTCCCAAGCTTAGGATTTTGGATGTCTAGGGTTTTTGGCATTCCTGCTTATTGTAAAAAGGCCTTTGGAGCCTCATTGTAATCATCTTCTTGCGAATGCGAGTAGCCGACACATCTCTTCTCAGAGATAAGCTGCCACCATTCTAGCGAATCTATGTTATATTATTGAATATCTACAATATCTTTGTGCATTTCTTTATTATATCTCCGCTCTCATTTCGTGCCGAAAATAATCCGAATCAGTGGTATCAGAGCAGGTTGTTCTTGATCGTTTTTTCAGTGCATGTCCCCGACGAGGTCCGAGTATAGAAATTTGGGTCTCGAGCTTGTCTCTCTTGAGGAAAATCTCTCTCTCACACCCAAGAAACCCTCAATGGCGGAAGAAAAGAAAAACGACGAAGCAGACGATCCTATCAGTCTGTTGCTTGAGCAAGCTCTCACGTGACAGAGGGATGAAATGATAGAGAATTTTTCCCACATCCTTCAACGCCTGCCGATAGCAACAGGTGCATCTTCATCAAGCGGCCACTTTGGAGCCACCTCACCTTTCAAGGTACAAGTTAATTTTGATATTCCTGTATTTGAAGGACAGATCGATGCAAAAGCCTTAGAAAAATGGTTAACTCTGCTAGAAGGTTATTTCTCTGTTCACAATTTTTACGACAAAAAAACGATCACCTTCGCACTCCTTAAAGCTCTTCCTCATGTCAAACATTGGTGGGAAACTTAATGGGAGCAAAGTTCCACAGAGGAGTCTAGAATATATTGGGCCGATCCCACTTGGGATTTTTTTGTGGATGCAGTAAAGGAACAATATTACCCTGTTGGCAACTATGAGGACCAGTACATGAGATGGACCACACTGCGGCAAGAGAGGGGCCAGAAAATTCTTGAGTTCACCAATACCTTCCATACCTTGCACACCAAGCTGGGTATCAAAGACTCCGAGCAACATTTGGTTCTGAAATACCATGGGGCTCTACATAGATACATCCAAACTGAAATGGATTTTCTGGACATCTCATCACTCGGTGTTGCTTATTGATATATTGCTAAAATTGAGCAGAAATTTAAGCACCAGAACAAACGGGAGTTTGGGTCTACAAATACGCAACAACCAAAGCATGACAAAGATGGCCCTAACAAACAGTTTCCTGAAAACCAGTCCAAGAAACAGGAAAAGAAGGGTCACTGGAAGATGAAGAAGGACACCGGAAAATGGTGCAATTCCCACAAAATCCCCTGGCACAACACCGATGAATGTCGCTCAAAATAGTCATTGGTGGCTGAGATCAAAGACAAGGAGCCAAACCCTGATTCAGAATCTGATTCTGAAAATAATGGGAAAAGACAGATCATCGACGTAGACCCCACTAATATTGTCGCGACCGCAGCAATTCAACCAGAAGAACCAACAGATCCTGAAGAGGGCGAGCGCCTTTTTCATTCACAGATGTGGGTGAAGGGGACTCCGCTGCATTTTATTGTTGATAGCGGAAGCCAAAAGAACCTCATCTCAGCAGAAGTCGTCAAACAGTTGGGATTGTTGACAACACCACACCCGCAACCATACAGCATCGGGTGGCTTCGTCAAGGAAGAGATCTTCGTGTCAGCCAGCAGTGTTGATTGTCATATGGCATCCAACCCTTCAAGGATGAGGTATTATGTGATGTTTCCCCACTGGATGTCTGTGATGTTCTCTTGGTCCAACCATATATGTGGAAACGCCATGCTATCTATGAGTCTCGACCCCGTGGTGTCATTATTACTCTGGGGGGTCATCTCTACAGGATTCCAAAGGTAGTTCCAACTACTGCCCCACCTAAACAATGTTGCAAGGTAGTATCTCATACTACAAAATTCATCTTCTCCACAATCTGTTCAAAAGGGGAACAAAAGGATACTGCAACCACTACAGTCTCGGCCCAAGCACCATCTATCCACCAGAAGTAGGTCGACAAGGTTGCAGCAAAGCACGAAGATTCCTTCTACACACAGTCATCTAAAATAGACAGACTGGTTAAAAAGGTTCAAACCTTCCTGCCAAAGGTTCGTGATAGCCTTCAACAAGCTAAGCAATGCCACATCTCCAGCAAGGCAAGCAACTCACCAAGATTCAGATTCAATAATCGCTTTCCCCTCTCCCCCGGGAACTCAATGCAATGGAGACCATTTCTTCCTAAGGAGGGAGGATTGATCTAGGTGGATATCGGTGGCCACCCACCGTTTCCAACTAGCCCAAAACATGTTTCTGGTAATTTTGATAATTTACTATTTTTAGCAGTTTTTTCAGGACCTGAACTTTCGGGGCCATTTTGGGGCCCTAAATGATGTTTTTTTGGGTATTTTTCTCTCACAAAATTACATCTATGAATTTATTTTGTCTCAAGCATTATAGGCCTCGGATATATCTTTCCAACGAGCTATCATACACCTAAAACGGAGATCGTATGAAAAAGTTACGACCCAAACTTACCCAAACGGGGCCCACATGACTTTGGCGCTTCATCTCCCAAGGTTAGGTTTTTGGATGTCTAGGGTTTTTGGCATTCCTGCTTATTGTAAAAAGGCCTTTGGAGCCTCGTTGTAATCATCTTCTTGCGAATGTGAGTAGCTGACACATCTCTTCTTAGAGATAAGCTGCCACCATTCTAGCAAATCTTTCATTCTGTATTTTTACAGCCTCTGTACATTTCTTTGATTAATAGAAATCGTGTATTACTGTATATATATGTTTATGGTTGCATATCTGATACATTTATGTTATATTATTGAATATCTACAATATCTTTGTGCATTTCTTTATTATATCTCCGCTCTCATTTCGTGCCGAAAATAATCCGGATCATTGGTATCAGAGCGGGTTGTTCTTGATCGTTTTTTCAGTGCATGTCCCTGACGAGGTCCAAGTATAGAAAGTTGGCTCTTGAGCTTGTCTCTCTTGTGGAAAATCTCTCTCGCACACCCAAGGAACCCTCAATGGTGGAATAAAAGAAAAACGACGGAGCAGATGATCCTATCAGTCTGTTGCTTGGGCAAGCTCTCACGCGACAGAGGGACGAAATGATGGAGAATTTTTCCCACATCCTTCAATGCCTGCCGATAGCAACAGGTGCATCTTCATCAATCAGCCACTTTGGAGGCACCTCGCCTTTTAAGGTACAAGTTAATTTTGATATTCCTATGTTTGAAGGACAGGTAGATGCAGAAGCCCTAGAAAAATGGTTAACTCTGCTAGAAGGTTATTTCTCTGTTCACAATTTTTCCGACAAAGAAAAGATCACCTTCGCACTCCTTAAATCTCTCCCTCATGTCAAACATTGGTGGGAAACTTACTGGGAGAAAAGGTCCATAGAGGAGTCTTGAATATATGGGGCCGATCCCACTTGGGATTTTTTTGTGGATGCGGTAAAGGAACAGTATTACCCTGTTGGCAACTATGAGGACCAGTACATGAGATGGACCACATTGTAGAAAGAGAGGGGCCAAGCAGTTCCGGAGTTCACCAATACCTTCCATACCTTGCGCACCAAGCTGGGTATCAAAGACTCTGAGTGAAATTTGGTTCTGAAATACCATGGGGCTCTACACAGATACATCTAGACTGAAATGGATTTTTTGGACATCTCATCACTCGGTGTTCCTTATCGATATGTTGTTAAAATTGAGCAGAAATTTAAGCACTAGAACAAATGGGAATTTGGGTCTGCAAATCCGCAACAACCAAAGCATGACAAAGATGGTGCTTACAAACAGTTTCCTGAAAACTAGTCCAAGACACAGGAAAAGAAGGGTCACGAGAAGACAAAGAAGGACATCGAAAAATGGTGCGATTTCCACAAAAGCCCTTGGCACAACACCAATGAATGTCGCTCAAAATAGTCATTGGTGGCCGATATCAAAGACAAGAATCCAAACCCTGATTCAGACTTTGATTCTGAAAATAATGGGAAAAGACAGATCATCGACGGAGACCCCACTGCTATTGTCGCGATCACAACAATTCAACCAGAAGAACCAACAGATCCTGAAGAGGGGGAGCACCTTTTTCATTCACAGATGTGGGTGAATGGGACTCCACTACATTTTATTGTTGATAGCGGAAGACAAAAGAACCTCATCTCATCAGAGGTGGTCAAACAGTTGGGATTGTCGACAACACCACACCCGCAACCATACAGCATCGGGTGGCTTCACCAAGGATGAGATCTTCGTGTCAACCAGCAGTGTCGATTGTCATACGACATCCAACCCTTCAAGGATGAGGTATTATGTGATGTTGCCCCACTGGATGTCTATGATGTTCTCTTGGGCCAACCATATATGTGAAAGCGCCATGCTATCTATGAGTCTCGACCCCGTAGTTTCATTATTACTCTGGGGGGTCATCTCTACAGGATTCCAGAGGTAGTTCCAACTACTACCCCACCTCAAAAATGCCGCAAGGTAGTATCTCATACTACAAAATTCATCTTCTCCACAGTTTGTTCAAAAGGGGAACAAAAGGATACTGCAACCACTACAGTCTTGGCCCAATCACCATCTATCCACCAGAAGGAGGTCGACAAGGTTGCAGCAAAGCACGAAGATTCCTTCTGCACACAGTCATCTAAAATAGACAGACTGGTTAAAAATGTCCAAACCTTCTAGCCAAAGGTTCGTGATAGCCTTCAACAAGCTAAGCAATGCCACATCTCCAGCAAGGCAAGCAACTCACCAAGATTCAGATTCAACAATCGCTTTCCCCTCTCCCCCGGGAACTCAAAGCAATGGAGACCATTTCTTCCTAAGGAGGGAGAATTGATCTAGGTGGATATCGGCGGCCACCCACCTTTTCCAACTGGCCCAAAACATGTTTCTGGCAATTTTGGTAATTTACTATTTTTATCAGTTTTTTCAGGTCCTGAACTTCCGGGGCCATTTTGAGGCCCTAAACGATGTTTTTCTGGGTATGTTGCTCTCACAAAATTACATCTACGAAGCTATTTTGTCTCAGGCGTTGTAGGCCTCTCATATATCTTTCCAACGAGCTATCATACGCCTAAAACGGAGATCGTATGAAAAGGTTACGACCCCGGGAAGTTGATGCACCAACTTACCCAAACAGGGCCCACATGACTTTTGGCGCTTCATCTCCCAAGGTTAGGTTTTTGGATGTCTAGGATTTTTGGCATTCCTGCTTATTGTAAAAATTCCTTCGGATCCTCATTGTAATCATATTCTTGCGAATGCGAGTAGCCAACACATCTCTTCTCAGAGATAAACTGCCACCATTCTAGCAAATCCTTCACTCTGTATTTTTACAGTCTCTGTACATTTCTTTGATTAATAGAAATTGTGTATTACTGTATATCTGTGTTTATGGTTGCATCTCTGATACATTTATGTTATATTATTGAATATCTACAATATCTTTGTGCATTTCTTTATTATATCTCCGCTCTCATTTCGTGTCAAAAATAATCTGGATTAGTGGTATCAAAGTGGGTTGTTCTTGATCGTTTTTTCAGTGCATGTCCCCGACGAGGTCTGAGTATAGAAAGTTGGGTCTTGAGCTTGTCTCTCTTGAGGAAAATCTCTCTCTCACACCCAAGAAACCCTCAATGGCGGAAGAAAAGAAAAACGACGGAGCAGATGATCCTATCAATCTGTTGCTTGAGCAAGCTCTCACGCGACAAAGGGACGAAATGATGGAGAATTTTTCCCACATCCTTCAACGCCTGCCGATAGCAACAGGTGCATCTTCATCAAGCACCCACTTTGGAGGCACCTCACTTTTTAAGGTACAATTTAATTTTGATATTCCTGTATTTGAAGGACAGATAGATGCAGAAGCAATAGAAAAATGGTTAACCCTACTAGAAGGTTATTTATCTGTTCACAATTTTTCCGACAAAGAAAAGATCACCTTCGCACTCCTTAAATATCTCCCTCATGTCAAACATTGGTGGGAAACTTACTGGGAGCAAATTTCCACAGAGGACTCTGGAATATATGGGGTCGATCCCACTTGGGATTTTTTTGTGGATGCGGTAAAGGAACAGTATTACCCTGTTGGCAACTATGAGGACCAGTACATGAGATGGACCACACTGTGGCAAGAGAGGGGCCAAGAAGTTCCAGAGTTCACCAATACCTTCCATACCTTGCACACCAAGCTGGGTATCAAAGAATCCGAGCGACATTTGGTTCTGAAATACCGTGGGGCTCTACACAGATACTTCCAGACTGAAATGGAATTTCTGGACATCTCATCACTCGGTGTTGTTTATCGATATGCTATTAAAATTGAGCAGAAATTTAAGCACCAGAACAAATCCGCAACAACCAAAGCATGACAAAGATGGCGCTAAATTTTTTTTTCCTGAAAACCAATCCAAGACACAGGAAAAGAAGGGTCATGGGAAGACAAAGAAGGACACCAGAAAATGGTGCGATTTCCAGAAAAGCCCCTGGCACAACATCGATGAATGTCGCTCAAAATAGTCATTGGTGGCCGAGATCAAAGACAAGAAGCCAAACCGTGATTCAGAATCTGATCCTGAAAATAATGGGAAAAGACAGATCATCGACGCAGACCCCACTGCTATTGACGCGACCGCAGCAATTCAACCAGAAGAACCAACAGATCCTGAAGAGGGGGAGTGCCTTTTTCATTCATAGATGTGGGTGAAGGGGACTGCACTGCATTTTATTGTTGATAGCGGAAGCCAAAAGAACCTCATCTTAGAAGAGGTCCTCAAATAGTTGGGATTGTCGACAACACCACACCCGCAACCATACACCATCGGGTGGCTTCGCCAAGGATGAGATCTTCGTGTCAGCCAGCAGTGTCGATTGTCATATGACATCCAACCCTTCAAGGATGAGGTATTATGTGATGTTGCCCAACTCGATGTCTGTGATTTTCTCTTGGGCCAACCATATATGTGGAAATGCCATGCTATCTATGAGTCTCGACCCCGTAGTGTCATTATTACTCTGGGGGGTCATCTCTATAGGATTCCAGAGGTAGTTCCAACTACTGCCCCACCTAAACAATGCCTTAAGGTAGTATCTCATACTACAAAATTCATCTTCTTCACAATCTGTTCAAAGGGGGAACAAAAGGATACTGCAACCACTACAGTCTCGGCCCAAGCACCATCTATCAACCAGAAGCAGGTCAACAAGGTTGCAGCAAAGCACGAAGATTCCTTCTGCACACAGTCATCTAAAATAGACAGACTGGTTAAAAAGGTCCAAACCTTCCAACCAAAGGTTCGTGATAGCCTTCAACAAGCTAAGCAATTCCACAACTCCAGTAAGGCAAGCAACTCACCAAGATTCAGATTCAACAATCGCTTTCCCCTCCCCCCCGAGAACTCAACGCAATGGAGACCATTTCTTCCTAAGGAGGGAGGATTGATCCAGGTGGAGATCGGTGGCCACCCACCTTTTCCAACTGGCCCAAAACATGTTTCTGGCAATTTTGGTAATTTACTATTTTTAGCAGTTTTTCGGGTCCTGAACTTCCGGGGCCATTTTGAGGCCCTAAACGATGTTTTTTTGGGTACGTTTCTCTCCCAAATTACCATCTACAAAGCTATTTTGTCTCTAACATTGTAGGCCTCAGATATATCTTTCCAATGAGCTATCATACGCCTAAAACAAAGATCGTATGCAAACGTTACGACCCCGGGAAGTTGATGCACCAACTTACCCAAACGAGGCCCACATGACTTTTGGCGCTTCATCTCCCAAGGTTAAGTTTTTGGATGTATAGGGTTTTTGACATTCCTGCTTATTGTAAAAATGCCTTCGGAGCCTCATTGTAATCATCTTCTTGCGAATGCGAGTAGCCGACACATCTCTTCTCAGAGATAAGCTGCCACCATTCCAGTGAATCTTTCACTCTGTATTTTTACAGTCTCTGTACATTTCTTTGATTAATAGAAATTGTGTATTATTGTATATCTGTGTTTATGGTTGCATCTCTGATACATTTATGTTATATTATTGAATATCTACAATATTTTTGTGCATTTCTTTATTATATCTCCGCTCTCATTTCGTGCCAAAAATAATCCGGATCAGTGGTATCCGAGCGGGTTGTTCTTGACCGTTTTTTCAGTGCATGTCCCCGACGAGGTCCGAGTATAGATAGTTGGGTCTCGAGCTTGTCTCTCTTGAGGACAATCTCTCTCGCACACCCAAGAAACCCTCAATGGTGGAAGAAAATAAAAATGACGGAGCAGACGATCCTATCAGTCTGTTGCTTGAGCAAGCTCTCACGTGACAGAGGGACGAAATGATGGAGAATTTTTCCCACATCCTTCAACGCCTGCCGATAGCAACAGGTGAATCTTCATCAAGTGGCCACTTTGGAGGAACCTTGCCTTTCAAGGTACAAGTTAATTTTGATATTCCTGTATTTGAAGGACAGATAGATGCAGAAGCCCTAGAAAAATGGTTAACTCTGCTAGAAGGTTATTTCTCTGTTCACA
>ML776990.1:862716-878647 GCA_009831015.1 Picea engelmannii
GGACAGATAGATGCAGAAGCCCTAGAAAAATGGTTAACTCTGCTAGAAGGTTATTTCTCTGTTCACAATTTTTTCGACAAAGAAAAGATCACCTTCGTACTCCTTAAATCTCTCCCTCATGTCAAACATTGGTGGGAAACTTAATGGGAGAAAAGTTCCACAGAGGAGTCTGGAATATATGGGGCCAATCCCACTTGGGATTTTTTTGTGGATGCGGTAAAGGAACAGTATTACCTTGTTGGCAACTATGAGGACCAGTAGATGAGATGGACCACACTGCGGAAAGACAGGGGCCAAGCAGTTCTGGAGTTCACCAATACCTTCCATACCTTGCGCACCAAGCTGGGTATCAAAGACTCTGAGCGACATTTGGTTCTGAAATACCGTGGGGCTCTACACAGATACATCCAGACTAAAATGGATTTTCTAGACATCTCATCACTCGGTGTTGCTTATCGATATGCTATTAAAATTGAGAAGAAATTTAAGCACCAAAACAAACGGGAGTTTGGGTCTGCAAATCCACAACAACCAAAGCATGACAAAGATGGCCCTAACAAACAGTTTCCTGAAAACCATTTCAAGACACAGGAAAAGAAGGGTCACGGGAAGACAAAGAAGGACACCGGAAAATGGTGTGATTTCCACAAAAGCCCCTGGCACAACACCGATGAATGTCGCTCAAAATAGTCATTGGTGCCCGAGATCAAAGACAAGAATCCAAACCCTGATTGATAATCTGATTCTCAAAATAATGGGAAAAGACAGATCATCGACGCAGACCCCATTGCTATTGTCGCGACCGCAGCAATTCAACCAGAAGAACCAATAGATACTGAAGAGGGGGAGCGCCTTTTGCATTCACAGATGTGGGTGAAGGGGACTCGACTGCATTTTATTGTTGATAGCGGAAGCCAAAAGAACCTCATCTCAGCAGAGGTCGTCAAACAGTTGGGATTGTCGACAACACCACACCCGCAACCATACAGCATCGGGTGGCTTCGCCAAGGATGAGATCTTCGTGTCAGCCAGTAGTATCGATTGTCATATGACATCCAACCCTTCAAGGATGAGGTATTATGTGATGTTTCCCCACTGGATGTCTGTGATGTTCTCTTGGGCCAACCATATATGTGGAAACGCCATGTTATCTATGAGTCTCGACCCCGTAGTGTCATTATTACTATGGGGGGTCATCTCTACAGGATTCCAGAGGTAGTTCCAACTACTGCCCCACCAAAACAATGCCGCAAGGTAGTATCTCATACTACAAAATTCATCTTCTCCACAATCTATTCAAAAGGGGAACAAAAGGATACTGTAACCACTACAGTCTTGGCCCAAGCACCATCTATCCACCAGAAGGAGGTCGACAAGGTTGCAGCAAAGCACGAAGATTCCTTCTGCACACAGTCATCTAAAATAGACAGACTGGTTAAAAAGGTCCAAACCTTCCAGCCAAAGGTTCGTGATAGCCTTCAACAAGCTAAGCAATGCCACATCTACAGCAAGGCAAGCAACTCACCAATATTCAGATTCAACAATCGCTTTCCCCTCTCCCCCGGGAACTCAACACAATGGAGACCATTTCTTCCTAAGGAGGGAGAATTGATCCAGGTGGGTATCGGTGGCCACCCACCTTTTCCAACTGGCCCAAAACATGTTTCTGGCAATTTTGGTAATTTACTATTTTTAGCAGTTTTTTCGGGTCCTGAACTTCCAGGGCCATTTTGAGGCCCTAAACGATGTTTTTTTGGGTATGTTGCTCTTGAAAAATTACATCTACGAAGCTATTTTGTCTCAAGCGTTGTAGGCCTCTCATATATCATTCCAACGATCTATCATACGCCTAAAACGGAGATCGTATGCAAAAGTTACGACCTCGGGAAGTTGATGCACCAACTTACCCAAAGGGGGCCCACATGACTTTTGGCGCTTCATCTCCCAAGGTTAGGTTTTTGGATGTCTAGGGTTTTTGTCATTCCTGCTTATTGTAAAAAGGCCTTCGGAGCATCATTGTAATCATTTTCTTGTGAATGCGAGTAGCCGACACATCTCTTCTCAGAGATAAGATGCCACCATTCTAGCGAATCCTTCACTCTGTATTTTTATAGTCTCTGTACATTTCTTTGATTAATAGAAATCGTGTATTACTGTATATCTGTGTTTATGGTTGCATCTCTGATACATTTATGTTATATTATTGAATATCTACAATATCTTTGTGCATTTCTTTATTATATCTCCGCTCTCATTTCGTGCCGAAAATAATCCGGATCAGTGGTATCAAAGCGGGTTGTTCTTGATTGTTTTTTCAGTGCATGTCCCCGACAAGGTCTGAGTATATAAATTTGGGTCTCGAGCTTGTCTCTCTTGAGGACAATCTCTCTCGCACACCCAAGAAACCCTCAATGGCAGACGAAAATAAAAACGACGGAGCAGATGATCCTATCAATTTGTTGCTTGAGCAAGCTCTCACGCGAGAGAGGGACGAAATGATGGAGAATTTTTCCCACATCCTTCAACGACTGTCGATAGAAACAGGTGCATCTTCATCAAGCAGCCACTTTGGAGGCACCTTGCCTTTTAAGGTACAAGTTAATTTTGATATTCCTGTATTTGAAGGACAGGTAGATGCAGAAGCCCTAGAAAAATGGTTAACTCTACTAGAAGGTTATTTCTCTGTTCACAATTTTTCCGACAAAGAAAAGATCACCTTCGCACTCCTTAAATCTCTCCCTCATGTCAAAAATTGGTGGGAAACTTACTGGGAGAAAAGTTCCACAGAGGAGTCTGGAATATATGGGGCCGATCCCACTTGGGATTTTTTTGTGGATGCGGTAAAGGAACAGTATTACCCTGTTGGAAACTATGAGGAACAGTACATGAGATGGACCACACTGCGGCAAGAGAGGGGCCAAGTAGTTCCGGAGTTCACCAATACCTTCCATACCTTGCGCACCAAGCTGGGTATCAAATACTCCAAGAGACATTTGGTTCTGAAATACCGTGGGGCTCTACACAGATGCATCCAGACTGAACTGGATTTTCTGGACATCTCATCACTTGGTGTTGCTTATCGATATGTTGTTAAAATTGAGCAGAAATTTAAGCACCAGAACAAACGGGAGTTTGGGTCTGCAAATCTGCAACAACCAAAGCATGACAAAGATGGCCCTAACAAACAGTTTCCTAAAAACCAGTCCAAGACACAGGAAAAGAATGGTCACGGGAAGACAAAGAAGGACACCAGAAAATGGTGCGATTTCCACAAAATCCCCTGGCACAACACCGATGAATGTCGCTCAAAATAGTCATTGGTGGCTGAGATCAAAGACAAGAATCCAAACCCTGATTCATAATCTGATTCTGAAAATAATGGGAAAAGACATATCATCGACGCAGACCCCACTGCTATTGTCGCGATCGCAGCAATTCAACCAGAAGAACCAACAGATCCTGAAGAGGGGGAGCACCTTTTTCATTCACAGATGTGGGTGAAGGGGACTCCGCTGCATTTTATTGTTGATAGCGGAAGCCAAAAGAACCTCATCTCAGCAGAGGTTGTCAAACAGTTGGGATTGTCGACAACACCACACCCGCAACCATACAACATCGGGTGGCTTCGCCAAGGACGAGATCTTCGTGTCAGCCAGCAGTGTTGATTGTCATATGACATCCAACCCTTCAAGAATGAGGTATTATGTGATGTTTCCCCACTGGATGTCTGTGATGTTCTCTTGGACCAACCGTATATGTGGAAACGCCATGCTATCTATGAGTCTCGACCCCATAGTGTCATTATTACTCTGGGGGGTCATCTCTACTGGATTCTAGAGGTAGTTCCAACTACTGCCCCACCTAAACAATGCCGCAAGGTAGTATCTCATACTACAAAATTCATCTTCTCCACAATCTATTCAAAAGGGGAACAAAAGGATACTGCAACCACTACAGTCTTGGCCTAAGCACCATCTATCCACCAGAAGGAGGTCGACAAGGTTGCAGCAAAGCACGAAGATTCCTTCTGCACACAGTCATCTAAAATAGATAGACTGGTTAAAAAGGTCCAAACCTTTCAGCCAAAGGATCATGATAGCCTTCAACAAGCTAAGCAATGCCACATCTCCAGCAAGGCAAGCAACTCACCAAGATTCAGATTCAACAATCGCTTTCCCCTCTCCCCCGGGAACTCAGCGTAATGGAGACCATTTCTTCCTAAGCAGGGAGAATTGATCCAGGTGGATATCGGTGGCCACCCACCTTTTCCAATTGGCCCAAAACATGTTTCTGGCAATTTTGGTAATTTACTATTTTTAGCAGTTTTTTCGGGTCCTGAAGTTTCGGGGCCATTTTGAGGCCCTAAACGATGTTTTTTTGGGTATGTTGCTCTTACAAAATAACATTTATGTTGCTATTTTGTCTCGAGCATTGTAGGCCTCGGATAGATCTTTCCAACGAGCTATCATACGCCTAAAACGAAGATCGTATGCAAAAGTTATGACCCCGGGAAATTGATGCACCAACTTACCGAAACGGGGCCCACATGACTTTTGGCGCTTCATCTCCCAGAGTTAGGTTTTTGGATGTCTAGGGTTTTTGGCATTCTTTCTTATTGTAAAAATGCCTTTGGAGCCTCATTGTAATCATCTTCTTGCGAATGCGAGTAGCCGACACATCTCTTCTCAGAGATAAGATGCCACCATTCTAGCGAGTCTTTCACTCTATATTTTTACAGTCTCTATACATTTTTTTGATTAATAGAAATCGTGTATTACTATATATCTGTGTTTATGGTTGCATCTCTGATACATTTATGTTATATTATTGAATATCTGCAATATCTCTGTGCATTTCTTTATTATATCTCCACTCTCATTTCGTGACAAAAATAATCCGGATCATTAAATCCCCAAGATTTAAAAACTATAAAAAGGACTCAAGGATGAGCTTCCCAACCCAAAGTGTACACCAACATAATTTCCCCTCCCAGAGTGGAAATAAACCTTTTGGATCTACCCCAAGAAAGATTGATAACCCGAAGAAAGAACACTTGAAGTGTTGGGGTTGTGGAGAAGAACATCTACTAACGGTTGCCTACACCGACAATAGAACAGTTGGAGAATTTACAACGTTCAAGAAGCTACCACCATCAATGACGTGGCCAGGAGTGTGCCACAAATTTATGCAGCCTTGGATAATAAACAAGCTGACCACCAAGCTTCAGTGGTGGAGATGGAAGGTATGATCACCAACCATCTAGTGTCTATTCTAATTGACCTTGGTTCGAATTTGAGTTATATAGCTCCTAAGGCTGTTGATAAGTGTAAATTACAACCATGTAAACATGCCAAGCCATGGTTGGTACAGTTAGCCACCGACACCAAAAGAAAGGTAATGGAATTCATACCATCTTTCTGATTCATTATGGGTGAATTCCCCACCCAAGCAACCCTTAACGTATTACCCCTAGGATCGTATGAGTTGTTGATTGGTATGGACTGGCTAGCCACATATAAAGCTAGAATGGGTTGTTACCATAAAACCTTAGAATGTGTAAGTGAAGAAGGAAGAAGGATAACCCTTCAAGGGATCCAAAAACCTGTCTCGGTGAGACGAATATCAACTCTTCAAATGAGAAAGTATTGCAGAAAGGGGTATCCACTATATGCGATACAGGTGTTGGAATCAGTTGAAGATGACAAACCCAGCCTCGAAGACCACCCCACACTAAGAGAATATAGAGATGTATTTTCGAAAGAGGTACCAAGTCTACCTCTGAGAAGGGACATTGACTTCTCGATAGAACTTGCACCAGGAGCAGTGACGGTGTCTAGGACACCCTACAGGATGAGCACACCCGAGCTAGTTGAGCTTAAACTACAACTAAAATAAATGATGGACAAAGGCTATATCCGACCCAGCGTGTCTCCATGGGGAGCACCACTCCTGTTTGTGAAAAAGAAAGATGGTACCCTCTAAATGTGCATATATTATAGGCAACTCAATAAGGTAACCATAAAGAACAAGTACCCCTTACCCAGGATCGATGACCTGTTCAATCAATTGGGAGGTGCTTCCATCTTCTCAAATATTGACTTGAGATCTGGATACCATCAAGTCTGAATCAAGGGTGAATACATCCAAAAAACTGCCTTCAGGATGAGATATGGTCACTATGAGTTTGTGGTAGTACCATTTGGATTAACCAATGCCCCTGCCACTTTTATGTTCTTGATGAACAATGTGCTCAGAAAATTCCTAGACAAATTTGTACTAGTTTTTATTGACGATATATTAATTTACTCCAAGAATAGAGAGGAACATGAGGAACATATTAGACTTGTGCTTCAAGTGCTAAGAGAACATCAGCTCTATGTCAAATTTAGCAAGTGCAACTTTTTCCAGAAGAAAATACATTACTTGGGCCATGTCATATCTGAAGAGGGAGTAGAAGTAGACCCTGACAAGATCAGGTCTATCATGGAATGGCCTACCCCAAAGGACGTTTTAGATATCAGATCCTTTATGGGCTTAGCAGAATACTATAGGAGATTTATAAAAGGATTCTCCAAGATTGGTTGTCCAATCACTTCCCTCTAGAAGAAAGGAGATAAATTCACGTGGAAACAAGAATGTGAAGAAAGATTTCAATCCCTAAAAAATCTACTAACCCATGCACCCATGTTGAAGATCACCAATCCTGAAGCTGACTTCCTCGTGTGCACAGATGCCTGTAAGGAAGGGCTCGGAGGAGTCCTTATGCAAGGCAGAAGTGTAGTCTTCTATGAGTCCCGAAAATTGAATGAGCACGAAGTCAACTATGTGACCCATGATTTAGAGCTAGCTGCCATAGTGCACGCCTTAAAAATGTGGAGGCATTACCTCCTGGGAAGGAAATTTGTACTTATGACAGACCATTGTGGATTGTGATATCTGTTTGACCAACCAAAGCTCAATGTCAGATAAGCTAGGTGGATGGCCCTCCTTAGTGAGTTTGATTTTGAAATCAAACATGTTAAAGGAAAGGTAAATAAGGTGGTCGATGCCCTTAGCAGAAGTATGAAAACAATTCACCTGGAAGTGGTGAGCACCTGCGAGACGAATGTCAAAGAAAGAGTCAAGAATGCACAAGAAACAGACACATTCTTCTAGACCGTGACCTCATACCTGGAGAAAGAACCCACAAGGATAAAGTATGAAGTCTACCATATGATAGATGGAGGTCTGCTAACTTACAGAAACAGATTGTATATTCCATATTGTGATGACTTGAAGAGGTTCATAATGGATGAACTACATAAAAGACCATATACTGGTCACCCGGGATATCAGAAGATGATCACGGCCACTAGGAAACAATTCTATTGGCCTAGGTTAAAGAAAGACATAGATAACTATTTAGCTAAGTATCTAGAATGCCAATAGGTTAAAGCAGAACACCGACACCCAGCAGGATTATTACAACCTCTATCGATCCCGGAATGGAAATGGGAAACCATTTCCATGGATTTCATCACCGTATTACCAACCTTGACCAGGTAGAATGACGCCATCATGGTGGTGGTGAATAAATTGAGCAAGTCCACCCATTTTATACCCATCAAATCAACTTGCAAGGCAATATATATCGCTGGCATATTCATGAAGGAGATATTCAGACTACATGGTATGCCTAAAGAGATCGTGTCTGACATAGACACGAAATTTACTTCCAACTTTTGGAAATTATTGATGGTTGGTCTAGAGACCAAATTACTATTTAGCACAGCCTATCATCCTCAAACCGATGGATAGACGGAAAGAGGGAACCAAATATTGGAAGACATGCTAAGAATGCATGTAATGCATCAACCCAAAAAGTGGGAAGATTACCTACCACTGATGGAATTTGCCTACAATAACGGCTACCAAGAATCCTTGAAGATGAGTCCTTTCAAAGTTCTCTATGGTAGACCATGAAACACTCCAGTCATTTGGAGTAATCCCGTAAACAGAATTACTATTGGACCCAACATGTTGAAAGAAATGGAACAACAAGTGATTCAGATAAAACAAAATCTAAAGGTTTCTCAGAACAGACAGAAAAGTTACGCCAACTGAAAGAGAACTCCAAGAGAATTCAAGACAGGAGACCACGCATATCTTAGAGTAAGGCCCAGGAATAGTTCCCTAAGGATGGGAGCTTGTGCCAAGTCGGCACTTCGGTATTGTGGACCCTTTGAAGTTCTAGATAGAGTGGGACCTGTAGCCTATAGGCTAGCACTTCCTCCCACAGTAAAAGAACATAATGTTTTCCATGTTTCATTATTAAAGAAATATGTACACGATTCTAATCATATAATTGACTGGTCTGTGATCCAGGTGGAACCAGAGGGAGAATTCCTGCCAGAACCTCAATGCATACTGGACATAAAGGAACCCCAGTCAGGAACCGAACCATTGCACAGGTCAAGGTGCAATGGAAACATTTTGGCCCAGATGAGGCTACATGGGAAATGGAAGATGCCATGAAACAGGCATATCCGATTTTGTTTACTTTTGTACATACAGGTCATATTGATAGATAGAACATCGAGGATGATGTTCCTTTAAGGGGGAGGGAATTGTAACACCATGTTTCCCCCAGTCTATAAAAATAACTGTATTGGCCAAGAACTATGGCAAACTCAAAGATGTGAATGTTTGATTCGACAGACCTTTGTATAAAAGGTCGATGAATGTAAATTTTGTTATGACTATGTGTTTCATGACTGCTGGGAGGGGGATGTGCTAAAATAGACCACAATGGATAATGAGAGGTGCTGGAAGGGACTTGGAATGGTTGTGTTAACTTCCACCGAGCCAGTACTGTACTAGTTTTTACTTGCTCAAAGACCAAAGAAACTCTCTGACCCTGGAATGGATTTCCCATCATATTGGTAGGTGGGGAGGATCCTCAAGAGTTAATGAGGGGATGGGGGTGAACCACCCATCTGTAACAACTCCCAAAATTGACCATGGATGGGTAAATTAGCACCACACGCAATCTTACAGAGAAAAGGCAAGAGAGGAAGTGTGGTAACGGGATGGAGAGGAGAGAACACGCGCGACAGGGGATCACAGAAGAGAACTGGGAGAAACTCAGCAAATACAGGGATTTCTGAATAGAGGAGGAGGAGAGTAACCTTTTTCCTTGACTTTCGTTGAGCTGGAAGTGGGAGACGAAATCTCAAGCATCATGGTCTAGCTCAGGGGTGGCTAGTGGTAAATCCGTTTGGATTCATTGAACCTACGGTTGGGTGGAAACGAGCACCCCTCTCAGCACTCGCATCACACCTGGTGTTTCTAATAAGTGTTTATATCTTGTATCTTGAATTGAATATCCTGGACACATGCTCATGTTTATACGCTCATAAATGGTTTCTGTATTGAAGT
This sequence comes from Picea engelmannii, assembly GCA_009831015.1. Lineage (NCBI taxonomy): Eukaryota > Viridiplantae > Streptophyta > Pinopsida > Pinales > Pinaceae > Picea > Picea engelmannii. Next base: position 872,134 of record ML776990.1, read on the forward strand.
GTTTTCCTTGTGTTTTGATCAGAAATAATGGATGCATTCTTATACTCATATGACCATAATCGGTTTAGGTATAGAATGAATAAGTTCAGAATACGAGTCCGTTCCCTTGAGATTTGTTCCATCTACTTGACTTGCGCTATGTCCTGGTTTGATTTCCTGAAGACACCTCCTCCCGAGAAGTTCCCTCGCATTTCATAGCTGGAGTGAGTTCCTTGAAAAGACTACTGTGTCAGTAAACCCACGAGTTTACTTTACCCCTGACACAGAGTTCATAGCTCGGTGAATTAGGAAGGATTTTCAGTCAAGTCACAAAGCCTAGGGATAATTACCCAAGAAACCGCTGAAGGATCATGTGATCTGAGTCTGGAAACCTTGTACAATAGAGAGTAGTTCTTTCAGGTTTTCAGCGTTTTGACACCTGGGAAACCAAAGGGTAAGACCCCTCATTTTCGCAAGTCACAAAATCTCAGTACCTGAAACCCCAATGTGCTCTGTGGATGAGCCAGTTTTGCGTGAATAGGTTTCGGCGTTTCGACACCTGGGAAACCAAAGGGTAAGACCCCTCATTTTCGCAAGTCGTGAAATCCCGGTACCCGAAACCCCGGTGCGCTTTGTGGATGAGCCGGTTTTGCCTGAATAGGTTTCGGCATTTCGGCACTCAGGAAACCAAAGGGTAAGACCCCTCATTTTCAAAAGTCACAAAATCCTAGTATCCGAAACCCCGATACGCTCTATGGATGAGACGGTTTTGCGTGAATAGGTTTCGGTGTTTCGGCACCCGGGAAACCAAAGGGTAAGACCCCTCATTTTTGCAAGTCATGAAATCCCAGTACTCGAAACCCCGACGCATTCTGTGGATGAGCCGGTTTATCATAAATAGGTTTCGACGTTTCGACAGCCAGGAAACCAAAGGGTAAGGCCCCTCATTTTCGCAAGTCACGAAATCCCGGTACCCGAATCCCCGATGCACTCTGTGGATGAGCCCTAGGTCACAAGGCAGAGTCATGTAGTGGAAGGAGGAGGTAGGTGCTAGTAGTTAATCAAGGGTCAAAAATCAAGAATTGACATTTCGGGTCCCGAAAGAATCTGGACTGTCCATTTGTAGGGGATGCATGGTGAAGGTCTAAAGCCACCAGGGTTCTGGATATCGGAGGAATAGGAGTGAAGACCCCACCAGAAATCCTGAAAGGTAGAATGTTGGGTTTTAATCCAAGCCGTCGATCAAGCTGATGATCTGTACCCTAGATCTGGATGATACCGAGCTTTTGAGTCTCGGGGATAGAAAAAGGGAAAGGAGGAACGCTTGCATCGTGATTCCTTGAATCGCAAAACCCTGAAAGAATTTAGAGGATTAGCACCAGGTCATAGGATCAGTCATATGACAAGTTACCAAAGGGAGGAGCTAAGGATCTGTTAGATCCTTTCGGGTTTCGGCATTTTGAAAGACAAAGAACAGGGGAACGCTTGCATCACGGTTCCCCGAATCGCAAAAGTCGGAAGTGCCTTTTTGGTAAGACCTGTGTTCGTAGCCAATGATCATATGGAGGAGGATAAGGGAAGGGATGGTCTATGCTAGGCCCCATAGAAATTCAGGGATTCTGCCCCTCGAAGAAAAAACAAAAAGAAAAAAAAACAAAAAGGGAAATCCTAGTTGCCGTAGTGGGTGTGTGACAGATATCCTCACTAGAAAATAGTTAACTAGTGATATGTTTGTTGTAGACCTAAACTAGCACAAGTGGGTGAACATGGAATTTCCAATCAAGGTCAAAGAGGTAATTAGAAAAGACCTTTCTAACAAGGTAAATGGTGATGAATTTGAATAAAATAATGTATACATATGTCTACTCACTACTACAATATATGGATCTAGTATCATAGCTTTGCATCATTAATTCCATATCAACCCCAACTAAGTCAGTTTTGCTAGCGCACATAGTGTTTTTGCATAGTACAAGGAATCATTTTTTAGTATAATTTGTGTTGTGCTACGATGTAACTCATGCTACATGGAAAATATTTCATTCAATTGCATCACTTGCGTTAGATTTGTGTCATGTTAAAACACAAAACATGACACAAGAAACATCCATGCATCCTATTTATGTCGTGGTTGTGTCAATAATAAAAATGTTGCATTATTTCATTATGTTATGATATTATTAGCTATACCATTCTGACACCATTCCTTTAGAGAGCTCCAATTGATCCTTTGCATAAGGGTGTGAAAATCAACATAGTAAATGTGGTGTTGATGATTCAATTCATCATACAATATTAGGGCTTCGACAAAGGAGGCCCTTACAAGAGTAAAAGTATATGTTTATTATATAAATGATGTGACAATGCAAAGAGCATGAAAAGCATGAAGTAGAAATGAAAAAATCGATGAAATAAAGTGTTAGTAATGATTTGACTCATTATACAATATTAGGGTTTTAACAAAGGAGGCCCTTACAAGAGTATGCATGCACACTATACAAAGAATGTGAAAATGTAAAGAGCATGAAAAGTGTGAAGTATAAATGGACGAATAGTTCAACTTCCAATTATATAGGATGTAGTAGGAAGCAACCTTCATACTTGTGTGAAGATGAATTAGTAGTAGCACCATTAACACTTATGTGAAGTTCCTATTCACTATTCATAGAGAGAAAGACAACTTGATGGACTTGAGAGAAAGAGAAAAAAGTAGAAATCGATCATATCGAGTGTTTTCCTTGCTTGGTCCATTTTTTCCCTCTTTCCCTAGTTTTGGAAAATGTCATATTCAGTCCTCATCGTCATTATTTATGTAGCCTTGTGCAATAGTAATTTTAAATTGTTTCAAGGGTGAATTATTTAGGGATGGGAAAGTGATTTGGGCTACTTGGATGGCCTTATTTGGGATTGTTTTAGGTGGTTCTAGGGTGGTCCACTACAAGTGTTGACGACAAGGGTTTGTGAGTTCAACAATTCTTAGTTGACCAAAAAGACTTCAAGGACCCAAAGGGTATATTTGTTGGAGTACCCTATTGCTATTAATTATTGTTTGTTTCAACAAGGGGTATAGCTGCAAAGCAACTAGTCCCTGCATAAGTTCATATCTCGAGTCATTGATAGATAGGAATAATGGAATGGTTGTAGTCAGATCGATTCGTTGATTTTTTTTTAGTAAGGTCAAATTCTAAGATGAGGAAATGAAATCAAAATGGATTCATTTTGAAATGATTAAAGTTCATTATTTAAGATAATGCACACACCCAATTAAATCATCATCGAATATTCAGATGGGGCATTTATATTTGGGTTGAATCACCTCTCATGGTGTTGTAGAGATTTTGTAACCTGCACGAGCTGAGCTCCCTTAGGTTCTACCAGCACCTAATACATGAATAGAGACATAAACTAAGGATGTTCCTAGATATGACTCATACATGGAAATCTCCCAAGGATCAAAGCAAACATGCATGGATTGACAACAGATCTAATAGTATATCATAACAAATAATCATACTAATTCTCTACCAATTAATACATAAAATTATATGAACACTTAGATAGAGGGAAACATCCAATATCTCTTTTTATTAATCAAAGAAACAATATTACAACTTATAGATGTAGACTGAAGAGATGGCCTCCTTCCAAGATCCTTGCCCAAGTCTTGCAACCAAATCACCAAAGTAACCTTGCTAGCTCTTTTCTCCTTCTCTTCCATGGGAAATGGCTTGGTTCTTATAGGGATTTAGGGATAAGTCCATATGGTTATTAGGATAAGATCTTGTAGCTCATAATGGAAGCCTTCTCGAGGGTAAACCCCGAGAAATCAGTGGGAAGTCTCATCCATCGAAACCAAATCCAAAAATAGGAGCTTCTAGTATTGGTCGCTCCCTAGACATATAGAAAGAGCGACTAATCACTCCTTGGAAGGCCAAAAGGAGTGACCATCCCTTTTGGTCTCCCCCTCAATGAAGAAAAAATGTGACCAAGTTGGAATTTGGTTGGAAACTCAGGGAATAAGTGGTAGGTTTTAAGGGTTAAAATAAGGGTTTTCTGGGGGATAATGACCTAGTGTTTGGGTGATCTTTAGGTGATAATGACCTAATGATTAGGTGGAAAATAGATCTATAACATATTCCCCCTAAAGTGTGAGGTCAGAAGAGGTGTCTGATGGACGAAACACTTTATAAATCAAGTTGTTGAGCTTTGGGAATAGAAACTTGGAGAAGAGCATTGCCAATCCCGCAGAAAAAGATCCCTGAGGCAGGCATACCCATGCTCAGTAAGAAAGATAAGAGCATAACCTCCATAAACACACTGCAGATCTATGAATGACACAAGTGATGAGATGATGGCCACAACATAATACACTATTGATCCATCAAGAACCAATCATGACTCGATCAAGGCCACACAAGTATACATTATGGATCCATGTAAGACACAAGTGAAATCATAGCCAGGACCAAGTACAAATGTGGATCTATGTCACAATATACAAATCAATGAGATGAATCAATATATGAGCAATATGTGAAGTGATCATGCATATTCTCCATCACATCTTGGGAAAGAATATCATCTAACTGGAGTGTGATATTAGCCCAATGTCTTTATCTATGATCCAAAAGGTATGAATCTACAACATGTGAATAAATGAGCTGAAGTCGAGCATGGTAGAAATCGTATGATTACTACTCATTAATGGATACCGTTAATAGACATGAGGGAATCCATCGATGATGATGATGGAACCCAAGATACCTAGTACAATCTAATAAGTCTGAACAAAGGAGTTGACATCGAACACTTGTAGATTCATTCAACATGATCCAATGATGTAAACCTATTGTCGAAATGCAAGGAGACCTGCCACTGATGTCTGCAAGTCCCAGGGTACTGATGGGTTTCTAGATTTTAATCCTAGACAATGAGCTGAGTCGACAAGGTAAAATCCGTCAAAGGAGGGCCTTGATGTATCCCCCATCAATCGACATGAAACATGTAAAGATAGATGGTGTGAAAATAATAATAATGGAGCACAACTGACACAGGGATGGATGAGATAAATAGCCTGAAAGGAACTGCAGGTGGTTGATGCAGGTAAAATTCCCTTGAACAAGTATGCACGACAAATAACTTGACTTGACAACATTAACTCAGATGAATACCATAATAAGTGGTCATGGATCTAGTAGTGGAACGTGATACGCGATGGAAATGGTGGTCAATGAGCGAGAATGGATGACTCGATTATTATATATGATGATAGAACAACTGCATTATTCAAGGGTGACTCAAAGTAGTAATGGCTGCTAGATAATGAAGATAACAAGATGGAAAAACCCTCTAAAAATTTCCCACCATGATTACCAAGTACTTCTTTCAACATAGTTACCAACTTAACGAGAACCCTACAGAGTTATCGTTTTTTGGAGGGTCAAGTTTTTTACCCCGTTTTTAAAAATGGTGCTACCTGTAGCACCCACCTCTCTTTTTAGGTGGTTTTTTGATATTTTAAATTTTCTGATACATAATGTTTCCACTTTTTTTTTTAAATGCTTGTTTTCCATCTATTTTCAAATTGTTCAATTTTTTTTCTCAAGGGTGTTTTTTCATCTATTTTCAAAATTTTCTATTTTCTTTTGGTTCAATGGTGTTTTTAATCATGTTTTCATGCTTCATCCAATGTTAAAAATGTTGTACACCATTTAATTATCTGTCCTTAATTAATTTATGGTTCCATATTTTTTAAATATAGTGGAAAATATCATTTTTAACACATTTTTTACCTTTACTTCAATACATAGAAAATGATTGTAGTTAAATATTACTATTTTTAAATATTTAGCGAAAAAATATAATTCATTTATTTTTGGATAAATTAAAAACAAAACAAAACAAAGAAAACAAAAAGAATTGAAATTTAAAAAAACAAAAAATTTTAAAAACAAATTTATATTAAAAAAAACCCTTAAAGAAAAACGTTAAAAACTAAAGAGGAAAAAAAACCATAAAATTAAAAATACATATAAAAAGTAAGAGAAATAAAAAATCTAAAAAAAAGGTAAAAAAAATAAATTGTGGCCAAAAAAAACTTTAAAAAGGTGAAAAAAAAAACAAAAAAAAATTAAAAACATATTAAAAAAAATTCAAATTAAAAAACCTAAAACAAAAACTTTAATACAAAAAAAATTAACAAAAAAACTACAAAAAAAAAGCTTTAAAATTACAACCAAAAAAATTAAAATTTATGTAAAAAACTTTAAAAAAAAAATTAAATGAGAAAAAGGTTCATAAAAATAAAATAAAAAAATTAAAACTTTATATTATATAGTTACATATAATTTGTAACTATATAATATATATAGTTACATATAATATGTAACTATATGATGATGATGATGATTAATGTCCACTAAGACCTAATTGGTCTATCAGACCTTAAGAGGGTAAGTGATTACTTGTGATTCTTTAGAATTTTGTTTCTGTGCTCGAAAAGCATTAAGAGAAGCTTTCCAAGATCACCATACTT
>ML776990.1:884264-910981 GCA_009831015.1 Picea engelmannii
TTTATATATGTTTTTTATTTTATTTATTTTTTTCACCTTTTTGTTAAGTTTTATTTTTTTTTTAATATATATTTTTAAATGTGTTTATGTCTTCATTAAAAAAAATTGTGAATATTTTCTCCTTTCTCTTTATTTATTTTTTAATGTAAATAAAAAAAAAATTAGTAAATAAATTTTCAAGTGACCATTTATGATCCAATTTTGGGTTTTTTATTTGTGTAGGAATTTGTTTTCAAGGCCACAATTTCAATTAGGTCGTAATTAGCTGCACTTTTAACATTTGTAAAAAAAAAAAATCTATAGGTAGCCTCGTGTTTTTATTTAGGTGTTGATTTTAAGGTTTTTCTAAGAAAATGTTTATGCTTAAGGCCATGATTGAAAAAAGTTGTAATTTTGACTTGGTTAGAAAAAGTGGTGCTACCGGTAGCACCACTTTTTGATTTGGGGATGGATTTTAAAGTTTTTCTGAGAAACCATTTGATCCTTTAAGTCCATGCTTGAAAAAAGTTGTAATTTTGACCCGGTTACAAAAAATGGTACTACCGGTAGCACCACTTTTTGATTTGGGGGTTGATTTTCATGTTTTCTATGCAAAAATATGGGTTTTAAAGGATAGAGTTCTTGTTTTGAGGTCACATTTCTCATTAAGTTGGTAACTTTGTTTTTCTAATTTTATGAGCTTGAGGAGGACAACAGATGCTCCATATAGCTCATCTGGTGATGAGTCTCTCGACATATTTTTAACGAACCTGAGGAAGGAGGGGTTCGGTCCCAGATGGATCCTTCAATGTTTGGTTTTAAAAGTCCAAAGAAGGTAAACTCGATGGTATTTTCATGTTTAGAGAGTCTAAAAATATCGTAAAGAAGACTCCACAATGAACATTTTTGTAAAGTTAGTCTCCAGGGTCCGGAAATGTATAAAACGATACCTATGAGAACTCTTCTAATCATGCTTGACTAGAGTATTCATTTTTCGTAATTAGTCTAACAAAGCCAAAAAAAGGGGTAAATTATCACTCGAAAGACGCCCTTTCTAACCTTTTACTGAGTTTGAAAGGAAACAAGCTCATTCGATAATCTTTTCATGTTTAGAGAATCTGAAAAGAGATTAAAGGAGACTCCAAAGAGTTCCTTTTTTGAATAGCTTTTACGAGTCCAAAAAAGAGATAAAAGTATACTCGATAACCTATTCTCATGTATTAACAAGAACGAGAAAGAACAAATAATGAGCTCGGTAACCTATTCTCATGCATTTACGAGCATAAGAAATATAACACCCCAAGACCGAACCCCTGTTAAATTGTAAGTATGTTTATAGGCTAGTGAGTCAAGTGTTTATAAGCTGAAGACTTATATGTTTATTAGGCTAGAGAGCCTAGATGCTTGAGGCCATGAGACTCATTTTTGTATATGTAAATACGCATATCATTAATAAAATTACACTGTTGCATGTAGAACGACCACGAAGAAAGAGTTATCGGGGACTAAGCTCCACTAGGTAAGGTAAGGGATGGGGCTAAGTGTCTAGGCCTAGGGGCTAAGCTAGAGGGTTTACCTATAAGGGGACAATATTTTATTATTATTTCCTAAAGGCTAAGGTGGACATGATAGGTATTGTCCTAAGTTCCTGGGAAAAAGGGGAACGAGTGCTAAGTGGAGCTCATGCATCTTCAGGAAGACATGTGTCAACTTGGGTGCATGCAATTTATAACTGGGAAAGTCAACTCGTTGGGGGTTCCTCCTCGCCATTCTCATGACCCTCGATTGCTCTCAAGTATGCCACCCTACCCGATTCACCCACTGACTCACGTACTGAGCCATCATCTACATCGTTGACCTATGAACAAGCACACACCCTGTAACTACCTGAGCCATGTTGTGTCTTAACTATTGGTCGTTGCAGCCCATGCAATTCCTTGAATGACTGTGGCTTGTTGTCATCGTATGTTATTTACTGAGTTTTTTTGTTGCCATCACCTTTTTGGGAATTGAATTAGAAGTTGGACTAAAGAATCAGGTTGTCAGGCCTGTGGTTTGAATAGGCAGGCTATCAGGCTCATGGGATGAAGAAGCAGGTTGTCATGCCTGTAAAAAACTCTCTCCAGGTGAGAGGTTGTTGGGGAAGTGATTTCCCAGAGGGAGCCCAACTGCAGCTATAGTTCTCAGAGAATTCCTGTCCATCCTGTTGTTGAAGCCTTGGAATGGAAGTGGGGCAGTCGAAGGCTTGTTGAGCAGAGAAGGGGCACACTTCCTGGGGTGGGACAGGCATGTGGGGAATGAGAGGTTGTAGGTTGTTAGTGTGAGATATCCTTGGGAGATAATCCTTCCTGTTGACCTGTGTGACTTTCATGGTGCCCTTGCCAAGCCTAGGAATCCCTTGCCCGGTGGAATTTAGTCCCAGCTCGTGGGTGACCCACTACTGAGCGTGATGATAAGTGTCGTCTAAGGCTGGGAGGTTCATGGAAGGTCTGCATGCAGTTGGTGGTCATCTATTGAAAGATAAGTACCAAATATTTGTTGATTGTATGTTGTGCAATTGTACATGTTTTATAATTGATGAGTAATGCTTGGATATTTCATTTATGCTGTATGTGTAGCCTTATTGTTATTTACACATTGATCTGTGTATATTATGATATGTTGTTTGTATGTTTTAATGATTATTTCCGCATGAATAAGTGTCATGAACAGAATGTTGTAATTGTTAATTTGCGTTAGATATGCATGCATATAAATACACAAAATGGTATCAGATCTAAGAGAGACGTCCAGGAAGTGATGTTGCCCAGCCTGATGGTGGTTGGGGACGTTACAAAATGGTATCAAAGCTAGTTGAGGAAAGATAAGGTTGTTGGGTAGTGTTTCGTGGCAGATGTGGATGGTCAGGGACGTTACAAAATTGTATCAGAGCCATGGTTTCAACACTAATCCTGGATGGGCCATGTTAGTGGAAGTTGAAGAAAAATTTTTGGAAAATAATTGTTGTCGTAATGGAAAAAAATCAAGTTTAGAACCCATGGTTTCTACCCAGAACCTGGATGGGCCATCAATGATAAATTCGGCGTAGAAAGTCCAGAGAATTTTAAGATACAGAGTGCTAGAAGGGCGTTGAAAGAATACTTGGACTGTGTTCAGAAACATAGGAGGATGTAACAAGTTTAAGAAATGGCCACAAAGAAAGAAATCACAACATTCATGGTGTTGGGCTGTTAGATCTGGGCGAGAGCAAGATATCTTGTTAGATCAAGCGAAGATTAAGTCACGACCATCAGATCTCATTGAAGGTTGATTGAAGGTGGGGATCCATTGTGGAGATTGGGAAGGAAATTAAAGGGAGAGAAAGTTGAGACTCTGCAATCCCTCGAGGTCGTTAATATTTCTTGATCAATAGATTAACGATGGATATCCATCCCACTATGGATGAGCATATTCACATTACAGAGATCGGGAAGGAAACTAAAGCATGAGCAAGTTGAGTTTCCGCAATCACTCCTGGCCGTTGATATTCACGGTCCCTTAAAACATGACTATCGATATTGCAAAGTGAGATAAGCGCCCAAAGGTTAAGCCGAGGTCACAGATCTAGGTCACATGTAGAGAAGACAGAGAAAACTTCATGTATTTCCTATCCATTGATCCAAGCAAGGAACACGTGTCGACAAGTTAGCTTGTTCGGGAATTTAGCGCTTGGGAGAAATGGAGTGTGATGATGTGAAAAATTTCGAAGTCCCAAAGTCCAAAGTTCATCCAAACCGTTCATCAGAGGGACATGTGTCGGCATATTCACTTGTTCAGGAATACGACATTCGAGAGAAACAAGGTCTGAATAGAGTGGAAAACTCACAAAGTCTCGAAGCCTGAAGCTTTGAAGTTTCGAAGTTCGGAGACAATCTAGATCGTTCGTCGAAGGAGACGCATGTCAGAAGATTGGTTTGTTCAAGAATTCAGTGTTCGAGAGAAATGGGGTAGGCTAAGGAGAAATCTCCCAAATCCCAAAGTCCCGAAGTGATGTGGCCTGCTGATGTCACTAGGGATAACCTGGACACATGGGATGTGTGCCATGTGTCAGTGAGTTAAGAACCTTTGTAAGATAGAAATGGAGTTAGAATGTGACATATGTCACCCACCTGATTGGGCTGCATGTCATCTTTGTGTGTCTTGCCATGTGGCGCTCTTGGTGATGGAACACGGTAGTTAATCTTGGCGAAGAAGTTATTCGGATCGAGCCCACATAAATTTGATCACAATCTATCAAGATCGATGGTTAGGTAGCATTGTGTAGGTCGAAGTTGCAAGGAAGATAATTATACAAGGAGGTCCCACAATCCAAACCAGAGTTTCCCATAAGGGGTACGTGTCAGTGTGGGGACAATTGTGGAATGATCGACGGGTTACTCCAAAAACTCCAACCCATGTCCCTGCAATTTGGAAAGGTACTAAGTTTGATTTGACATTGCAGTATTTATTAGTTCAAGCACGAAAACCATGGACCCCAGTGGACTTCTGGCCCAAGATCGTGAAGTCCAGAGACTTGACACTCCGAAAGGAATGGTGCATGAAGGAATAGAAGGAAGAAATTTCTGAAGCTCCTATCCACCATAGATCGGAGCAAGGAATCTGGACTGTAGATCCACCATTCTTCGTGCATTCTATAGTTCATTGTTCTGTGATGTTGGGATGCACGGAAAAAGGGAAAACTCAGAATCCTGGAGCCTGAAGTTTCAAGGCTCTGGATAAGCACCCAAATTATTAGCACTGGGTCACAACAATGGTCCCATGCAAACCAAGGGCAGAAGAAAAAGGTGCTAATGCCCAAATGTTTTTTGCAGAATAGAGCGAGGCTTAGAGATAGAAGCCCGAGGGGTTCTTGACCGACTAAGACCCACTGAAAATGGAATCCGATATTACTTTTATTGAATCAGATTGGTTTATTCTGGAAAATTTTTTTTTAAGTCTATTAGCCTGACAAAAAATCGGTTGACTGCACATTTTGCAGAATTAACAATTGTCAGAACCGAACCGAATTGTCGCATAGTGTAGAGAAATGGGGGAGGCAGAAGATGCTTACATTTCATAAAATGAAGCTAGAGGAATGGATGTCTATTTTGGATTTGAAGGGACAAACCTAATGGGCATGGAGAAGAAATAAATAAAGAAGGGAACATGATGAAAATAATTAAAAAGTTGCAGAAATGTGTCCAAACTCACCGAGCAGATAACAAAAATCTCATGAAATCTAGGGAGAAATAGGGAGAATTCAACATAAAGTTGATGCTGAGCCTGGAAAGAATAGAAAATAAATTGGATAAGGAGAGTGGCTCAAGCAAATCAAGAAGTCACAGAAGAACAAAAAGTGACAACATACATAACCAATACTCCCCATGACATTCAAATAAGAGAGTACACAACAACTCAAGTCTATCCCCTGTTAGGAAGCATAAGCAGTCTAGGGTGGATGAGCTATGAGGAGAAATGAACAAAATAAAACCTCATACGTTTGATGGGGAGCACAAGAAACCTGATGAAGATGCAAAGACATGGTTGTTGGGCATGAGAAATTATTTTCAATTGCATAATTATTCTTCTCACGCAAAAGGAAGAATTGCCATCTATCAACTCAAAGGTAAGGAATCCATGTGGTGGGATAAACTTGTGCAGGTGCAACACATTGATGAGAAAAATGTTACTTGGAGGGAATTCAAGAAGTATTTTGAAAAAAATACTTGACTAATAGGCACTATGATAAGAAAATGAAAGAGTTCTTTGAAGTGAAGCCGGGAAGTATGTCCATTGATGAGTATGAAAGAATTTAGAATTGTTGACGTATGTTTCTTTCATCAAGGATGAGACAATCAATATTCATAGGTACGTGAGTGGTTTTCCACCATTCATCAGTGAAAAAATACAATATGATTATCTCAAAACATTGGAGGAGACCATTAGGCAAGCTAAGTGCCTATATGATCAGCAAAAAACAAGGCCAACTTTCCAAAAATCTTGGGAAGACAAGAAGAAATTCAAGATGTATCAGAGGAAGAAGAGAATTAAGCCACCATTCTTCAGAAATAATCCTCAGGGACAACCAACTTCTAGAGAACCTAGAACAATTGAGATAGGTGGTCAAAGGCCAAGGAAACAATATATTCAATGTTGGGGCTGTAAAGGTGATCATATGTTTAGAGATTGTCCTCATAGAAGTGACAAAGTGAAAGTTGTTCATAATGTTCAGCGAGCTAAAACAATGGGGTATATGGGAAAAAATATACCAAGGATCTATGCATCCTTGGAAAACAAGCAAGCAGAGTATCAATCACATATGATTGAAGTGGAAGGTATGATCAACAACCAAACCATTACTATTTTAATTGTTTTAGGGGCTAGTCATAGTTATATAGATCCTAAGATGGTGGAAATTTTGCATTTACCAAAAAACAAGCATGGAGAATATTGGTTGGTGCAGCTGGCTACTGGAGCCAAAAGAAAATTCAATGAGATGGTTAAGTCATGTCTTATGGACATGAATGTACTGGGCACAAGGGCATATTTGAACATCTTGCCTTTAGGTTCTTATGACTTCCTAATTGGTATGGATTTGTTAGACCAACACCATGCCATCTTAGACTGTCATAACAAGGAATTCACTTTCCTAGATGAGGAAGGAAATTAGAGAACAGTCCAAGGAATTCCTAGGGAAGTGACTATTAGAGAAATTTCAGCAATGTAGTTGAAGAAATGCTACAGGAAGGACAGTCAAATATTTGCATGCCATATGGAGGAAGCACTTAAGGATAAGATGCCAAATTTGGAGGATCATGTAGTCCTAGAATATTTTGAAGATGTGTTCATGGAGGTACCAAGACTACCCCCAAAGAGAGATATTGATTTCTCTGTAGATTTAATGCCTGGAGCAGCTCCAGTGTCAAAGACTCCTTACAGAATGAGTACAGCAGAGTTGAAGGAGTTGCAAATGCAACTTGAAGAACTTCTGAAGAAGGGTTATATGCACCCAAGTGTGTCACCTTGGGGTGCCCTAGTCTTTTTCGTGAAAAAGAAAGATGGGACATTGAGATTTTTCATCGATTTCAGACAGTTGAATAACATAACTATAGAGAACAAGTATCCTCTGCCAAGGATTGATGATCTCTTTGATCAATTGAAGGATGCAAAGATATTTTTAAAGATAGATCTCAGGTCAGGATACCATCAGGTAAGGATTAAAGAGGAAGATATCAACAATACCGCCTTCAAGATAATGTATGGTCATTATGAGTTCACAATGGTGCCATTTGGGTTGTCAAATGCACCAACTAATTTCATGTGCTTAATGAATGGTGTTTTCCAAGAATATTTAGATAAGTTTGGAATTGTCTTTTTGGATGACATCCTTGTATATTACAAGTCAGAGGAAGAGAATGAGAATCATTTGAGGATGGTGTTGCAAGTGCTAAGAGAGCATCAACTGTATGCCAAATTGAGCAAGTGCTTATTTTATCAAAACATAATTCACTACTTGGGGCATATCATTTCAAAGGATGGGATAACAGTGGACCCTAAAGATATAGAAGCCATTAAAAGGTGGAAAACACCTAAGAATGTGACAGAATTCATATCCTTCATGGGTCTAGCTGGTTACTACAGAAGGTTCATTGCAGGGTTTTCGAGAATAGCTCACCCCATCACTTCCTTGCAAAGGAAGGGGAAGAAATTTCAATGGACAGAAGAATGTGAAAGAAGCTTCCAACAAATGAAGAAACTATTAACCAGTGCTCCAATTATGAGGATTGCAGATCCAAATGAAGACCTCATTGTATGCATAGATGCATGTAAAGAAGGACTGGGTGGAGTCCTCAGTCAAAATGGGTTTGTTGTATGTTATGAATAAATGAATTTGAAGGAGCATGAAAGGCTCTATGCCACTCATGATTTGGAGTTGGAAACCATAGTGCAGGCCTTGAATAAGTGGAGGAAATACCTCATGGGAAAGAGGTTTGAGCTGAGGATAGACCATAAAGGTATGAAGTATTTGTTTGATCAGCCAACTCTAAACGTCAGGAAAAGAAGATGGTTAGAGTTTCTCAGTGAATATGACTTTGATATAAAGCATATCAAGGGGAAAGAGAACAAAGTATTTGATGCACTCAGTAGAAGAGTGCATGAGTTTAATGCTACAACCATTGGCATGTACCAATCATATTTGAAAGACAAATTTGTAGAGTCTTCGAAATCAGATTCGCAGTACATGGAATTGGTAACAAAATTGCAGCAACGTAAAATGCAGCAGAAGGTTGAGGATTATGAATTGGGAATTGATGGAATCCTCCTGTACAGAAATAGAGTTTATGTACCCAACTCTTCTGAAATGAAGAGTGTGATTTTAAAAGAAATGCAAAATGTACCTTATGCAGGACACCCATGATATCAAAAAAAAATTTCAACAGTCAAAAGCCAATATTATTGGCCAGGCATGAAGAGGCAAATTTCTGATTTTATTGCCAAATGTTTGGAATGTCAAAAGGTAAAGGCTGAGAATAGACACCCAGTTGGTTTAATGCAGCCATTACCCATTCTTGAGTGGAAATGGGAAGTGGTAACAATGGATTTCATCACGGGATTTCCCAAAACGAACAAACAACATGATGTAATCATGGTGGGACAAGCTTACTAAAGCTTCCCATTTCATTCCTATGAATACTACTCATAAGGAAACTAATGTTACTGATATTTATATGAAGGAAGTAGCATGCTTGCATGACTTACCCAAGACAATTGTGTTTGACAAAGACCCAAATTTTACATCAAAGTTCTGGAAGGGGTTATTCAAAGGATTCAGAACAAATCTGAACTTTATCACAACATATCATCCTGAGTCGGATGGGAAAACAGAAAGGGTGAACCAAATGATAGAGGACATTCTAAGGATGTATGTGATGGACAAACCATCTAAATGGGAGGATTATTTACACTTGATAGAATTTGCCTACAACAATGGGTATCAAGCATCACTGAAGATGAGCCCATTTGAAGCAATTTATGGCAGAAAGTGAAACACCCCAGTAAGATGGGACAACCCAACTGATAGGGCAGTGTTTGGGCCAGAGTTGATCAAGGAAATGGAAGAACAAATGATGAATATTAAGCATAATTTGAAGGTTGCCCAAGACAGGCATAAAACTTATGTTGATAAGAATAAAACTCACAGGGAATTTAAAGTAGGGGATCATGTATTCCTAAGAGTGAAGGCCAATATAAGCTCCCTGAAGTTGGGAAATTGTTCAAAGGTGGTAGCTCAATATTGTGGACCATTTGAAATCCTAGAGAGGATAGGTCCAGTAGCATATAGGATTGCATTTCCTACATGCATGTCTATACATAATGCATTTCATGTGTCATTTATTAAGAAATATGTACCTGATTCTAATCATGTTATTGATTGGAATTTGATTCAGGTGGAGCAAGAAATCACTTTTCAGGTGCATCTAGTGCGTATACTGGACCATAAAAGAAAGCATCTCTGGAATCGATCCATAGGGCTTGTAAAATCTTAGTGGACCTGGTACAGTCCTAAGGATGCAACATGGGAGCATGAAGATGCTATGCGGGCAGAGTACCCACATCTTTTTGAAGGTTTTGGAAATCTTGTTGTTGTTGTGTAAGTAAGTTGCATTGAGGTTAGTGCAAAAATAAGGGGAGGGGATTGTAGCACCCCAAGGTCAAACCCCTGCTGAATTGTAATTATGTTTATACGCTAGTGAGCCAAGTGTTTATAAGC
This sequence comes from Picea engelmannii, assembly GCA_009831015.1. Classification (NCBI taxonomy): domain Eukaryota; kingdom Viridiplantae; phylum Streptophyta; class Pinopsida; order Pinales; family Pinaceae; genus Picea; species Picea engelmannii. The sequence continues at coordinate 894,034 of ML776990.1, forward strand.
TTAAGACTTATATGTTTATTATGCCAGAGAGCCTAGATGCTTAAGGCCATGACCCTGATTTTTGTATATGTAAATACACATATCATTAATAAAATTACACTTCTACAAGTAGACCGAACACAAAGAAAGAGTTATGGGGGACTAAGCTCCACTAGGTAGGGTAAGGGAGGGGGCTAAGTGTCTAGGCCTAGGGACTAAGATAGAGGGCTTACCTCTAAGGGGATAATATTTTATTGTTATTTCCTAAAGGCTAAGGTGGACATGATAGGTGTTATCTTAAGTTCCTGGGAAAAAAGAGAACGAGTGCTAAGTGGAGCTCATGCAGCTTCAGGAAGACATGTGTCAGCTTGGGCACATGCAGTTTATAACTAGGAAAGCCAACTCGTTTGGGGTTCCTCCTCGCCATTCTCGTGACCCTCGCTTGCTCGCAAGTCTTCCACCCTACCAGATTCACCCACTAACTCATGTACTAAGCCATCATCTCCATCGTCGACCTATAAACAAGAACACACCATATAACTTCCTGAGTCATGTTGTGTCATAACTATTGGTCATTGCATCCCATGTAGTTCCTTGACTGAGTGTGGCTTGTTGCCATCATCTGTTCTTTAATGAGATTTTTTGTTCCCATCACCTTTTTGGGAATTGAATTAGAAGTTAGACTGAAGAAGCAGGTTGTTAGGTCTATGGTTTGAAGAGGTGGGTTATCAAGCCCATGGAATGAAGAAGAAGGTTGTCAGGCTTGCAAGCAACTCTCTCTAGGTGAGAGGTTGTTGGGGAAGTGATTTCCCAGAGGGAGCCCAACTGCAGCTATAGTGCGCGGAGAATTCTTGTATGTCTTGTTGTTGAAGCCCTGGAAGGGAAGTGGGCTAGCTGAAGGACTGTTGAGTAGAGAAGGGGCACACTTCCTGCGGTGGGACAGGCATGTGGGGAATGAGAGATTGTAGGCTATTAGTGTGAGCTATCCCTGGGAGATAGTCTTTCCTGTTGACCTATGCAACTTTCTGTTTGCCCTTGCCAAGCCTAGGAATCCATTTCCCGATGAAGTTTAGTCCTAGCTCGGGGGTGACCCACTGCTGAGGGTGATGAGAAACGTGTGTTGGATCATGTTGTCATTGATGCCAATGGTTTGATTATTTTGGAGATTGTTGGATCATATGTCATTGATGTAAATGGTTTGGTTTGATTGATGTCATTGATTGATGTCAATTAATTGATTGATATAATGCCCTTGATGAGAATGATATATGTCCAAGTGGAAACCAGTTGATAAATATGGATCATTGCTATCATGCATTGATGAAGATGGATCAATGAGTTATCATTGATACATGATGCATAGTTGATATATGTGATGCAGTAGTGAATTGATGCAAAGATGAATCATTATTGTCTTATTATGGTTGATAAGGTGCACAAATGGATGAACTCCAAAGTGGTCCCCTTATGGTGAAAGCCCTCACGGGAATATGCTTTACGAATTGGGTTATCCTAGGAGAATGGTTGGAGGACCCATGCTTGTATGTGGAATAATGAGATGAATATCAATGAAGTTGTTGGTGAAACTATCCTAGATGGATAGTGCTTGTCATGCCATTTTCGATGGTATGTGGAATGTCACATAACTTCTCACGGTTTGAGAGTTATGGCCTTATGAAGTTGGAAGAAACCCATATGATGGCTTGAAGCCCCAAAAGGTCAAATAAGTAAAAGTGCTTGAAAAGAAGAAATCATTATTTAAATGATAAAGTAAAGTGACAAAATCAAGATGGATTATTTAAATGATAAAGTAAAGTGACAAAATCAAGAAGGAATATTTAAATGATAAAGTATTGGAGAACTTTCTATTCATGGAAAGTGGTTAACCCTAAAATAAGGAAAATAGGTTAAGTGACCTAGAAATGGGTTAAGTGACCTATAAGATGAAAGTATAAATAAGAAGCTAGGATCTCTTGTAAAATGCACATTTTTGGTGAGAATCCTTATGGATCAATGGAGAGCTTCTTGTGAATATCTTGTGGAGTATTGATGGAGAGCTTCTTGTAAGAGCATCTTATTGATGTGGATCTCTTGAGCATGATTGAAGATCTATTCTGAAGAAGAGAGCGACAGGAGGATCTCATGAATGCATCAAAGTTTCGGCAATGTCGGAGATCTTGATGGTAAAAGTTTCGGATTCACAGAAACCCTATTTTTTGATGTCCACGTGGGTTGTCTGTGTATAGGGTGAGTGTACACGCAGGCTAACTATGTACATGGAGCGTGGAGTAGATAAAATCATGGAGATTTTTGTTTGAGCTGGTGCCAAGCTCTTGGATGATGAGGCAGGTTCCAGATTTGCATTCTATGGCCTCAGATCTATCACTAAGACACTGGTATGGTTACATTATTGTCTTGATAGATGCTATTGTTTGATATGTTGTGAATGCTTAGGGCATTCTTGGTATGTCTTCTATGATGTGGGTCAGTTTGGTTGATTTGGTTGATGGAGTGAGAATCACTCTTGTGATTCAGGAGTGACATGATTTCTATGATATACTAGCTATTTATACATGATTGAGATAGCATTCATATTGATTTGATGTGGAGCATGAGTAAGATATTGGAGAGCTTGGATGTGTTGTGACTGGTTTTGGGTCAGTTTGGACAGTGGAAGACATAAGGGTTCTAATCATATGAAGAAAATCAAAACCCTAGTTGCTTAGAAGCAGACACTTGTTACATTATACACTGGTTGCGTTCACACGCAGGCTGTAGTGAGCCAGGGTGCGTTCACACGTGGGCTGCACTACTGACAGGTCATGTACCTATTGATAGATCGATACCTATTGAGGATTGTTGCCTCATCTCATTTGGTGTTGAGAATGTAAGATGAGTCTTGCATATAGAGCTGGTGCTCTTGTAGAGTTGTACTCTATTCAATTGTTGTTTTTAAACCCCAAGGATTGTAGTCCGTAATAAAAATAAAATTGTACATACATCTTGTGTTCTTTGTGTCCATTATGATGATGACTTGTTGATGATATATTGTTGATATATGTTGCTGATATGTGCCTACATCTAACTGGTTATAAATGACAGCAATGGGTAATGAATAAATGTTGAATGTTAATTAATAAATTTTGTGCAAGAGAGAAGTTTTGGGAAAAAGAGCCCCACACTCATTCACCCCCCCTCTAAGTGTGGTAGGTGTGTCCAACAATGTGGTTGAAGGCTGGGAGGTTTGTGGAAGGTCTGTACGTAGTTGGTGGTCATCTATTGAAAGATAAGTACCAAATATTTTTTGATTGTATGTTGTGTAATTGTACATGTTTTATAATTGATGAGTAATGCCTGGATTTTTTGTATATGTTGTATGCGTAGGCTTACTGTTATTTCTGCATTAATCTGTGTATATTAGAATACATTGTATGTATGTTTTAATGATTATTTCCGCATGAATAAGTGGCCTGAACAAAATGTTGTAACCATTAATTTGCATTAGATATGAATGCATATAAATACACAAACTGGTATCAAAGCTAAGAGAGACATACAAGAAGTGACGTTTCTCGGTCTAATGGTGGCTGGGGACATTACAAAATGGTATCAGAGCTAGTTGGAAAAAGATAAGGTTGTTGGGTAGTGTTGCCTGATAGAGGTGGATGGTCAAGGACGTTACAAGAAAGAACAAAGACTAAGCTCGGTAACCTATTCTCATGTATTTACGAGCACGAGAAAGAACAAAGACTAAGCTAAAGATTGGTTTCATTTTTACACAAGGTTGAAACAAAGTAAAAATATGCTTGGGTGGGTTTCATTTTTTTGCAAGCTTGAAACTAGGAGAACTATGCTCAGAACTAGTTTCATTGTTTTAATGAGCTTAAAACCAAAAACTAAATGTTCTTGACACTCCCCAATGTAAATTCCAAAGGTGGGTGGTTGGTACTTTTCCCCTAGCTTGAGAAGCTATCAGCTTAACTCCAACATGATAAAAGGATGGAGACATGCCCCCCAAGCTTTGTTTCATCCATCAAATCTCCTCCTATACCCAATAGAATCCTGGTTACTAATAGGAAAAAATTTCACCAGAGAGCGAGGAAGAAAAAGGATCAACTAACCGAGGTGGATGGAATGAAGGTTCAACTATGAGTTGTAATGGAAGACTCGAATCAACGGGAGAGGTGGTTGTTTCATTTTTTAATGAGCTTGACACAGGAAAAGAACTCTTCTCATAAGGGTTTGTTTCATTTTGTTAACGAGCTTGACACAGGAAAAGAACTATGCTCGGTAACCTCTAGGTTTGATTCCCAAACCTTTGTTTCATTATTTAATGAGCTTTCCACATGGAAGAAAACTATGCTCGTTACTAGCTGTTTCATTTTTTAATGAGCTTGAAATAGGAAAAGAACTATGCTCGTGGTGATCAGTTTCATTTTTTAACGAGATTGAAATTGAAAATAAACTATGATCTATGTTGGGTTGGATCCCGAGACCTATATTTCATTTTTTAATGAGCTTGACACATAAATGGGAACCATGCTCGTTATTATCATCTTGGTCATGGCTTCCAAGAGGATAATGCTCTGGAAGGAATACATGTCAAGGGACAAACCCTGATCATGGCTTCCAAGAGATTTTTGCTAGATAGAAGAGCAACACTCTGGAAGGAATACATGTCGAGGGGTGCGATAGGGGTAGGAAGATCATGCTCTAAAATCCCTATCAAAGAGATTACCATGTCAACTACCGGATCTAAGTTAGAAGAAGGGAGAGATTCCTTCTTAGTCGGAGTTGAATGCATGGAACATGTTGCCAAATAATTAACTTGTGGTGGGGTGGATGATGCTGGAATATAAGGACCATGTAGGGAATAATGATGGTTTACCATCATATGAGGTCCAATGAATGAAAGTTGGTCTATAGTCACTATGTGTCCATTATGAGGGAAACACATCACGTGAAAGAGTGTGGACACAAAATATTCCATGGTGTAAACATAGTATCACCCAAGGAGAAAATTGAAGTCCAAGGGGTCATGGACTACCATCACATCAATGTAGACCATTCCCCCCCCCAAAGTAACAAGGAACTGATGAAGGATCCCTAAATGTTGACTAACCGTTCTGTTAAAAGCCAACAAATTATGAGTCATCGACGCAAGATGAGGTGAACCAAGAGCTTTCCAAGCATTCAAGAATAGGATGCTAACAAAAGCTCCTTCATATATTATAGTGTTAGGAATATTACTACCAAAAACATGAACAACGATTTGGAAAGGCGCGTAAGAATGAAGACGAGGTTCTTAGAGAATTCCAATCAATGGTAATCACATTGTTTGGAGAGGGTGTCATGGGAACGGGTGGAATGCCCCCTTGTCCAGAGGAATCCGCAGTGACAAGAAATACCTGAGCGACATCCTCACTCTTTAAAGGAGGAGGGGGATTGACTGATGGGGATATTGAATCGACCACTTGATGAACTGAATCGATTGAGGAGGTACTCGACTCGATCATTTGGGTTTCAGTCTTCGATGGAAGAGTGGGATCGACCGATGAAAGAATTAGATTGACCACTTTATCAACTGGGTCAACTGAGTATGAAATAAAATTGACTACTTGATCAACCGGAGTGACCATTTCATAAACCAATGGTGGGTTGGGAGAGAGTTTACGGTAACTTGTTGGAAGTTGTTGTTGAACATCAACAATATTTTTCAACAAATATGAAGCTTCATCCATGCAGAGACAAAGGTAGGTGTGGTGCATCTCCTTACATAATAAGCAAGGAAATTTGTGTTTACCCTTCTTATTTCCAACCTTATTATTGGTCGATGGGTTGTCACCAACATGACCTACAGTGACTAATGACTTGTATTGAGAAGAAACCTAAGACCACACTTCTCCAACCTTGGGAATACCAGGGAAATCCTTGAGAAGGTGATCACCCTTGCAAATCCTACAAGGGAACTTGGGATTGCGATTTTTAGACGTGACGACACCATCAAAAATCCCAACATGATGCCTAAAGGCTAGCTAATTACTTCCAATATGTCCTGCAATGGTTGGAATATTTCTCGCTTTCTTATTTTTCTTCTTCTTAATCTTTTGTTTCTTCTTCTTCATGTCCACCTGGTTACTAGCTGTAGAGATTTCACTAGGCAAAGAGGAAGAAAGGGAAGAAGACCCTATGGGTGAAGAACACAGGGGATAGACATGAGGTTGATGATCTGGGGGTGGAGTGTTTACATATGAAGCACTAGGAGCATTCACGTTCACCAAAGTGGAAAACAACCAAACTGGTAACCCAATCATGAGACCAGGAAGAGTCAAAGTTGCGATGTAAGGTGGAAAACATGTCCCGCAGAAGGAGAAAAAAATGGTATCCCCAGAAAGGGATTCCTTCATTGGTATACCCATGAACTGATGCCATAGATATAGACTCAACCCTAAGGTCCACTAAGAAAAAAAACAATACAGGCTAGAAAATCTAGGAAGCAAACTAAACAAACCAATAACTTCTCAGAATGAACTTATTAGTTGGTGATGAAATCCAACATCACGGGAACACGTGAGAAGGGGCTAGGATGAGCAAGTGGATCAGTTATGTTGGCGATCTTCTTAACGGATTTACTCCCTGGTGCAAGTCCCCTTACGGCGAGAACCGCGGGTTACCCTTCAAGGAGATCGAGTGAGTTTGGCCAACGTCTGACCCAGTTACAGTGAAGACTCCCCTTCACCGTCACCTCATTTATAGACCCTAATGATTATGGCCAATAAGGTCACCAACTCCTAGTTTTCCTACGGGAAGGTACAGTCGATAATCGATTCCCAAAGTATGGGAAGGATATTAAGTCCAAAATTCTCCAAGAGGACTGAGAACAAGAGGACCGGGAAAATCTCTAGAGGACCCCGAACTAATTTGTGATTCACAAAGTTCTGAGACCAAATGAAAACAACTGATTCTCAAGAAGAACCCCGAATATACTCTCATTCCACTATGTTTGGTTAAGCCTCAGAGGGGTAATATCTGTTTCTCTCCCACACACAACCTTGTGTTTAACCCCTATGTGAGAGGGGGGTCCCGGCTATGCTTATACGAAAATTGGATTTTCTCTCCCTATTTCTATAATCTAAGTTGATTTTAGGTTCTTTGGAGAGTTCACCTAACAACCTATTCCAAAGCTCTAGCCTGATCTACTATTGATGTACAGGCCCTAAAAATAAAGGTTTCTAGATCATTTTTATTAAGCACGTGATTTTATGGTTGTTGGTTTGCTGAAGGGTGCAATAATGAAACTGATGATGTTTAAAGGACTCAACTCCTAAAAGGTGTAGAGAATGATGCAATGCAATAATTCATTTTTTATGAAAGCTAGCTAAAGCGGGGAGGGGAGTTCTTTATTCATTTATAATGAGAAATAAGCACTTCAACAACATGCAATCTTAATTTTCTTTTTAATGAAATAGAAAACAATGCCAAATGATGAAATTAAGTTTTCACAATGTGAAAGAAAACCACTTTCCTAAGCTACTTTTGAAAACACTCCAACAAAAGTTTATGCTTTCTCTTTTTCTTTTCAAGTAAATGCAATTTGAAAGGAATTCCTTCTATTTATTTTCTTTCAATCTACAATGTGTAATGCACTTGAAAGTAGATAAGAAGGAAGAAAGAAAATATTCCAAATTGAAACACTTAAAACTCAAGGCTTCAAAACTGAAAAAAGTCTTCCAAATGACTGAAAATCAATCAAAACTCAAAGCAATCAAAGCAAGAGTGGGAAAACAATCATAGAGAAATTTCTCCAAACAATCTCTTAGAGAGATGCCAAGGATCCATGGACTACTTAAGGAGGTCAAGGAATGCAATTCTATTCATACCAATGAAAAAATAAGTTTAATAAGATTACATATGAGTGGCATACATGAAAAGAGGAAAAAATTTCAAGAAAAAAGAAAAACAATTCACAAAAAGATTATAAAATTCACAGCAAGGAATCTAATGCAGATCCAAGGTGGATTTGGAGTGTTGAACAGGGCCACAACAAATAGGTATGAGTGATTTTTTGAAGGATAACTCTTCAAAATGGGTTCTTAGGATAATGGTCGCTTCCTAAAAAGGGAGACAAAACGACATGGTTTCTCCCTGTGAAGGGAGAAAGGGTGACCAGAAGATATGGTCACACCTGGTTAACCTAGGAGGATGGATGGTTGTTCCTTTATAGATCCAAAAGGGAGACCAAGTGAGGTTGGTCTCTCCCTAATAGAGAAAAAATGGCGACCAAAGGAGGTTGGTCACTCTATTTACACAGGGAAAGAGTGATCGGACCTGGGAAATGAAAAAAGGGTGGATCTGGACAAGATCTGATAGATTTGGGATATGGGTTTCTTCAACTAGACACATAAAAGAGTGGGAAAATTATTGGGATGGAACAAAATCACTTAAAAGGGAATATATCTCTAGAAAGAGGATTCAACAATTCAACAATCTAAGGGGATTAATACATGGAGAAAAATTTCCCCAGTATGGTCGCCAATCTGTTGTTGGGATTTTGTACCTTGTAGGAGGTGAGCTCTTTTAGGTTCTACCAATGCCTAAGACAAGAATAGAGACATAAACTAAGAATGTTCCTAAATTAAATTCATACATGGAAACCTCACAAGGATCAAAGAAAACATGCATGGATTGACAACAGATCTAATAGTATATCATAACACATAATCATACTAATTCTCTACCAATGAATACATAAACTTATATGAGGAATTAGATAGAGGGAAACATCTAGTATGTCTTCTATTAATCAAAGAAGCAATATTACAACTTAGAAATGTAGACTGAAGATATGGCCTCCTTCCAAGCTCCTTTCCCAAGTCTTGCAACCAAATCACTAGAGTAACCTTGCTAGCTCTTTTCTCTTTCTCTTCCATGGGAAATGCATTGGTTCTTATAGGGATTTAGGGATAAAGCCATATGGTTATTAGGATAAGATCCTGCAGCTCATAATGGAAGCCTTCTCGAGTGTAAACGTAGAGAAATTAGTGGGAAGTCTCATCCATCGAAGCCAAATCCAAAAATAGGATCTTCTAGTCTTGGTCACTCAGATCCCCAGTATGGTTGCTAATATGTTGTAGGGATTTTGTACCCTGCAAGAGATGAGCTCCCTTAGGTTCTACCAGCGCCTAAGACAGGAATAGAGAAATAAACTAAGGATGTTCCTAGATCTGATTCATACATGGAAAGATCCCAAGGATCAAAGCAAACATGCATGGATTGACAACAGATCTAATAGTATATCATAACACATAATCATACTAATTCTCTACCAATGAATACATAAAATTATATGAACAATTAGATAGAGGGAATCATCCAGTATGTCTTCTATTAATTAAAGAAGAAATATTACAACTTACATATGTAGATTGAAGACATGACCTCCTTCCAAGCTCCTTGCCCAAGTCTTGCAACCAAATCACCATAGTAACCTTGCTATCTCTTTTCTCCTTCTCTTCCATGGGAAATGAATTGGTTCATAGAGGGATTTATGGATAATTCCATATGGTTATTGGGATAATATCATGTATCTCATAATGGAAGCCTTATCGAGGGTAAACCCCGAGAAATCAGTGGGAAGTCTCATTCATTGAAACCAAATCCAAAAATAGGAGCTTCTAGTCTTGGTTGCTCCTAGAACACATAGACAAAAAGACTGTTTTCTCCTTGGCAGGCTAAAAGGAGTGACGATCCCTTTTTGTCTCCCCCTCAATGATGGAAAAAGGTGACCAAGTTGGAATTTGGCTGGAAACTCAAGGAAGAAGTGGTAGGTTTTAAGGGTTAAAATAAGGGGTTTCTATGGGTTAATGACCTAGTGATTGAGTGATCTTTAGGTGATAATGACCTAATGATTAGGTGGAAAATAAATCTATAACACATGCCTCGATGCATGACCCCCGAGGGAACGCAAACCCTAGGATCATAGAAGGTGAATTGGGCGACAAGAGAAATTTATCGGTTAGATTGATAAGTGACCTGGACATAATTTAACCTGTAGGATTGAGGGTTGATCTAACAACTAAAGTGGAAAATTTCCCAGTGGAGATCTCTCTAAAAAAAATCACCCCCATGGAAATCAGGTTGTCTGTGGCAGGTTACATCAATGACGAAGATTATTTCTTGGTTTCACAAGTGTTGATGCATGCCATGAAATGTTGATCATCGATTTGTTTGGCTGTCGATTTGATATGTAGGAAAGAAACCATAATGGAAATATTAGTTAGTTGGTATTATATATATATATATATATATATATATATATAAATTTTCTGGGCCATCTCTCCATCTTACGAACCACCTCGAAACTCCATGAAGTGGTACAATAAAACTACCAACATGAAAACATGAACCTCCGAGACTTAGAAGAGAAACAAGGAAGCTAAATACATAAAAGAATATAACACTGCTTCAGTTTGGAAGAGACAATTATCACGTTTCCTTTTGAATTATAGCGACCTTCAGAGGAAAGTGTGTGTTCATGCTCAGTGCGTTCAATCATGCCACATTTAATTACTACTCTTTTCATTTTGGCATGCAAACATGTTATATTTTACCATGAATGGCACTTTATACTGGCAGTATATGAAAACATTGACAGTGGACACGCTGAAGAATAAGATCATATTATTTTTACCATAATTTATAATAAAAAACATGAATAGCCTGCACATACAATTTAAAATGACTGGCATCAAGTCACACTTGAGAAAACTCATGAACACATGGCACATAAAAACACAATGGCCATACAGATTTTTAAATATATTTTTTTAATATTAGTCTTTTTATTTTAAAAATGTTGAACACAAACTTTTAGAAGATATAAATATTAACCATTTAGCATTGGAAAAAAAAAACTAATATAGTGGAAGGGTTTATGCAATGTGTTTGGCATTCAAAACCGATTTAGCTTGCCACTTGTCATATTTGTTCCTGCATGGATAACATGTGGAGGAAGACACGACATCTCTACTTAAGGACTGGACCATGGAAGAATTGCCACCTAACCCTGAAGCTTAGAAGAGTGCCAAGTTTAGGAGCCAATGCATAGACCTCTTGGCTTTGGTGGAATATAACAAGCCATCCTTTGCCAGATTTAGCAGGAGAACATATGGCATATAATACAATGCCTCTGATCTAATCATCTGCTATAGCACTGAAATCTATTATATGTATAATGATATCCCCAAATCCACTAGAAAATGGTTGGTTTGCTGTGAATTTTCCTGAAAAGCAACTTCACAAGTACTATTTTTCAAAGGAGACTGGGAATATCAAGGACTTTTGATCATTACAAGAAAAAAAAAAACACTAGGAGGAGTGTCCTTGACAATAGGTAGCAGTTTCCTAGTGAGAAAGCATGCAATCGTTCCGGTTTTGGCTTTCCTCATTATTGAGAAATCTCAAGTCACCCAAGATCGATTCTTGGGTCAAGAATGAGGACCCTGGATTCCATAACGACTGTTATTGGTACCAAACTAGAGGAAAAAGTAAAGGAGCTCTTGGTATACTGCAACAAACCCCATTTCTCATAGACCAGATCCATAGAACCCAATTCCATAATTCCATTAGGAGATGGAATACATACCATGGATTTATCCTGAACTGAGAATCCTTCCTAGCCCTTTGGCATTCAAACGAATCCAATTTCAATGACCTAGAGAGCCACACATGCACACTGGACATGAACGCCTAGCCCAAAACCCCCTCTTCCCCCGTGAACGAATGTGTCATGGAGACTAGATAAAACCACTCCATGGATGTCACCTTCTCGTCGATTGCGGGATTGGAAGCCCCATCGATGAGCTCGTACAACTCACGAAGTACCTTCTTCCTGATGTCCTGGTGCACCGCACTCTCCTTCATTTTCTGCTTGGGGAAAACCATGGTGTTCATTGTCTCGTCCTCAAGGGAACCCTTGAAGTAGAGAAAGAAAACAATGAGCTCTCTTTTTCGAGCAACAAGATAATCAAAGGTACTGAAGCTGGGGAAAGCATTGGTAGTCACAATGAAGGCACTGCAGGAGGAGAATATTTTGGCCTTGCCACCGACATTGTCGTTTCTGTGCAACACTTTTGATTTCAACCACCTTAATGCAGTTCAGGTACTTATGCATTTCTTCAAACCAAACAATATTTTATAGGGATGCCTATTAATTTTTATCACCTCAATTGTGAATTCTTTTCCACGAATCGCGGTGTTGCACCTTCTCAAATCACGACGTTGCACCTTCTCTCACCATGATGCATTTCCATCACTGCTTTGTAGTAAGTACATCATCTCTTACACCTGCATGTGCACAATTTTTGTTTTCCTTTTGCATTCGGTTGGAGATAATAAATTTTCATTATGTTTCGAAATCGACAAGGTAGATAGGTTCAACAAAGTAGACAAGTCAATTGAGATAGCCTGAGGATAGGCTAAATGAATGTGCAGGTAAGATGAGGGGAAGGGAGTGAACCCTTCGCTATGTTCAGGTTTTGTGGCCCTTTGTTCATCTTAGGTAAGGTTATTTACCTACCTTCCTTCCAAGTGATATCTCCCTTAGAATTTTAGGTTTCTCTGTTAGCATTTTAGGTTTTTTATTTTTATTTTGTTTTATTTTTTTAATTCTGTGATGTAGGTAAGCATGAGAAGACCACTATGGCTTGAAGCATAGACGAAGCATAGATGCGTGTCCTTGTTGGAGCATGGTGGAAACTTAACCAATTTTTCATGACACACCCCATCCTTATTGCAACAATGTCAGTTTCTTGACTGCATACTGCTAGAGCCTTCACTGCATATTGTTAGAGCATTCATTGCAAATTATCAGAGGCTCTGTTGCAGCCACTAAGAAATTTGGATTTTTTGAATGATTAGTTAATACTGACAATTAGCTAAAAAAATGTTGCATACTGAGGGGATTTAAGTCCAATCATACATCATTTATCCAATAACAAATTCGATATTACAAATTTCATAAATATATAAATAAATTTGGTTTTCAAAATAAGTCAAATTAGTATAGTGTTTCAACAAAACTTTGGATAAAAGTTGTTGAGATGAGTGAAATAATAGACAATCGAAGGATTTTGAACCAAAGTGCATGAACCAATGTATTAAAATGGACCAACTAATAGACACTCAAAGAGTGTTGACTACGAGGTAAAAGCTATAGTCCATGCCAATCAAAGTGTAGTGACTAATAAAGAATCCATCAATTTAAAGATGTGGGAGCTTAAAGGTTTGCCATTTTAAAGATATGATATCTTCTTATTAATATAGGTTTGAATTATTTCACATTGGAGTTTTGCAAGATGCTTTGGCATGTTAATTCTATAACATTTTAATAACAACTTAATAATAAATTATAACAATTTAAAAATAATAACATGTTAATTCTAAAATATTTTAATAACAACTTAATAATAAATTATACCAATTTAAAAATAATAAGTAATAATAATTATTTTTTCAATGATAATAGTATTATATTTAATTAATAATAACTTATTATTATTAAAAATAATTTAGAATTTGAAAACAATGAAAAAATATGTTTTTAATTTTTTATTTTAAATAAACAAAAAATATATATATTTTATAATTAATACTAATTATTATAATTGATTAATAATATTAATAACCATAATATATATAGTTTAACTGTTCTATGTTTTGTTTTTTTCAGAGATATTTTTTTGTTTAATTTTATTCGGAATTCGATGAGAAATTGATAGATCTACAAATTCGAGTAGTTATCAACACTCTAAATCCATTTTTTCATTCAAACAAAAAAAAAAATGTGATTTCGTGGAGATTTATGTTGTCAAATTCCAATTAAAAAAGGCTAAAACTTAGAACAATTAGACAACCTGGTTGGAAGAAATGAATGTTATCCTCCTCACCCGAGTTCAATTCCCACAAGTGATATACTCATTTGGAAGCAAGGTCATTTTCCATCAATTCTTATGAAGATATGCTAAATACTTTAAAGAAAAACATTTTTCTTAAGGGAAAACATTTTTCTTCATTGAATACATTTATTAAAGCACTCGAAATTAAATGTTATCTTGTCTATCTTTAATATTAAATAATAATTTGTTTGTATAAAGAGGAGGTGGGTAACTAAGTTTGACGGTAAACCAATCACACCTCTCTTTATCGCTAAATAATAATTTCGTTTTTGCCGGAACGTCCAAATTAAATTTTCCTTATAAATCGCCGAGACTTTTTGAGTGGAAGACAAAATTATTAGTAACTTTAAAATAAAATTATTAGTTTATACTAAAATTATTAGTAACTTTAAAATAAAATAATTAGTTTATACTAAAATTATTAGTAACTTTAAAATAAAATAATTAGTTTATAGTATAATGGTATCCACCGAGATTTGCGGATCTCTTGATGTGCATCATCCGTAGTTTTCGAATGAAAAGGCGGAAGACTCGGTTTAATTGGAACCCAAGTTGAGTGTCCCCACAACCTTTAGTGTTGAATCATACTCTCTTTTATCAACAAATCTACCACTTTCTTTTAGAGCTTCCATACCCACTTACTTATGAGATGGCATTGGCTACCTCTACTCAATTATTAGTTTTTATCCATAACGTGTGGCGTGCGGTGGAATGCAATGACGGATGATGATGCCGTCATACTGCTTTTTCACTTTTGACCGCTCACTTCTCTCATTCACACTCCCTTTCTCTCAACACTCTTCCCTTCCGTTTACCCTTTATAAATACTTACTTCTGAGAGCTCTATACCCACTGCAAATCTCCTCTCCTCTCCTCTGCTCTGCTCCCTCTTCAGAAACGCTGTGTTTTTATCCTCCTCTCATTCCCGTTTCCATGTCATCTCTTCGTTTGCTGTTTTTCCTCCTCATATTTTCCTTCACCCCTACCCACTCATTTCACCATGATCGCCTATCCCTCCTAGCATTCAAGAACCTAATTACCAGCGATCCACGTCATTCCATGGCAGATTGGACTCCCGCCAACCCCTTTTGCAACTGGACTGGCGTTACCTGCAACCGCCGTCATCCAAACAGAGTCGCCTCCCTCGACCTCGCTGAGATGGATCTGCGCGGTTCCATTTCTCCTTCCCTCGGTAATTTGTCCTTTCTTCGCTCACTCGATCTTGGAGAGAATATGCTCACTGGTCATATCCCGCCTCAATTGGGACGTCTATTTCGTTTAAGGGAGCTCGCGTTGGACAACAATGGCTTGGGAGGAAATATCCCAAGTCAACTCGGCAGTTGCAGAAATTTGACTTACGTGGCACTCTCCGTCAACAATCTGACTGGAAATATCCCGAGGGAGTTCGGTTCCCTCCCACATTTGCAAAAGCTTTACTTGGGAGACAACGACCTCACAGGTGCCATACCCTCTTCCTTGGGAAACCTTTCATCGTTGATTCATTTGACTTTGGAATACAACAGTCTCACCGGTTCCATTCCAAGTCAACTCAGCAGTTGCAGAAATTTGACTCTCCTGCTACTCTCAGACAACGACCTCAGAGGTACCATTCCTTCTTCCTTAGGAAGCCTTTCATCATTGGTTACTTTGAATTTTCATTCAAACAATCTCAGAGGTACCATTCCTTCTTCCTTAGGAAACCTTTCATCATTGGTTGAATTGAATATTGGAAAAAACAATCTTGTCGGTCAAATTCCAAGGCAACTCAGCAGTTGCAGAAATTTGACTATCCTGCTACTCGCCTTAAACGAGCTCACAGGTACCATTCCTTCTTACTTAGGAAACCTTTCATCATTGGTTACTTTGGATATTGCACAAAACAATCTTGTCGGTCAAATTCCAAGGCAACTCAGCAGTTGCAGAAATTTGACTTTACTCAATATCGCC
The DNA here is from genome assembly GCA_009831015.1 of Picea engelmannii. NCBI lineage: Eukaryota > Viridiplantae > Streptophyta > Pinopsida > Pinales > Pinaceae > Picea > Picea engelmannii. The sequence continues at coordinate 909,915 of ML776990.1, forward strand.
TTAAACGAGCTCACAGGTACCATTCCTTCTTCCTTAGGAAACCTTTCATCATTGGATCATTTCGATATTGCAAATAACAATCTTGTCGGTACCATTCCTTCATTTTTGTCAAATATGTTTAACTTGAAATTGCTTTATTTATGGGGAAATCAATTTAGTGGAAATATTCCAAATTTTATTGGAAATTGTTCTAACCTCATAGAACTCACTTTAAACAATAACAAGTTGAGTGGGAGTGTGCCCATGGAGTTGGGTAAGTTATTCCTCCTTGAAAGACTTTCCTTGCATACTAATCAACTTGATAATGACAACACTACAACCATATTCTTTCTTGTAGCTCTTACCAATTGTTCTCACTTAAAAGAACTATTATTGGACAAGAATAAATTAAGTGGTGTTTTGCCGCTTGCCATAGGTAGACTTTCTACCAATTTGTCTTATTTGTCATTATCAAACAACAAAATACAAGGAAACATCCCCCCACATATTGGCAATCTTAGTAGCCTATCCTATTTAAATTTAGGTAAAAATCTTTTAAATGGTAGCATTCCACTATTAGGAAACCTTCAAAAAATAGAAAGATTGTATTTAAGTAACAATAGATTAGAAGGAAACATCCCTGATCACTTTGAAAGCTTACAACACCTTGGTCTATTGGACATTAGTGGAAACAATCTCTTTGGAAAGATTCCAAATTCCCTTTCAACCCTTAAACAACTAAGGAGGCTCCATCTTCATCACAACAAGTTATCGGGGACCATACCTTCCAGTGTAGGAGATTGTATAAATTTGGAATTACTTGACTTGTCTCACAATAGGTTCACCGGAAGTATACCACATGAAATTGCAAAACTTTCTCATCTACAATTCTATTTGAATTTGTCATACAATTTATTAGAAGGTTCCTTGCCTAGGGAGATTGGAAAAATTGCAATGGCTCAAGCTATAGACATTTCTGCCAATCAATTGACTGGGGTGATCCCTCCTGCACTTGGAAGTTGTAGTGAACTACAATTATTGAACTTATCTCATAATGCCTTCCAAGGCTCTATTCCAGATTCAATTGG
>ML776990.1:916549-935965 GCA_009831015.1 Picea engelmannii
TGACTGGAATATGAACTTATCTTTAATGGTCATTTTGTTGAGCTCTCTATAATCTGGACACATACACCATGAAACTTCCTTTTTGTAAACCATCACTATCAATGAAGAGAAATCACTTTGTCTAGGTGTTATCGGATAAATCGATATATGCGGACACTAACAGATCTCCCTAGATCCACCTAGATCTAGAAAAAAATAGGATAGGACATGACGCTTTCCCTAAGCAACTATCATTGAATTTACTACCAAAAGAGGAACGAGTGACATACATTTATATCACTTCCTTAGGTCTTTGTTGTTCTTACTTCACTCCAGTGCTCTTGCGAGATCAGATCCAAGACAACACAAACCAACCAAAGTGAATATAGTAAAGTATATTCAATGACAACCTATGCATATGATCAAGGAATTATGCAATAAAATAAGAGTGATTTTATGGGAAAGGGACATTCCACTGTATTATATTAAATGAAAGTAGAAGATACAACCAGATCGCCTTGATGTCGCAAGCTTCCTTTCGGTGGTCCTTTGTTCTAACACACACACTTGCTCCAAACTGCATGAAGAAGATCCACTATGGCTTGATGGACAAATGGAGGCCTCAAGCATTAATTCAAACATGATTCCTCACACAATTCTGAATCTATTCTTTCATCAATTCTCTATTTAATCTTTCTTAACCTCTTCCTTGAAAAACCTTTCATTATATAGGAGAATGAGAGATGGTTAAAGGGATGAGGATGAACCCACTAAATCTGAGAAGTCAATAGGATGCCAACCATGAGAATGTCAACTCATTTTCTGGAAGATCCTCTTCTAGAACCTTCGTAACTTCCTCTTCCTTTTAATCTTTGAAGCAGGTTCACACCCTACCTATAGAGAAGACTGCAAACATCTCGCACTCCAAGTATAGGGTTGCCTGCGAGAATCAGGGTTTCTCGCACCCTACAATACATGTAGCCTGTGAACTCATATTAAAAATATGTTTTATGGAAGAAGACAACAATCACTTTTCTCAGGCAAAAGGTCCTTATGAGGGCCTGAACACACAACTGTAGAGACACCACCAGAGTGACCAAAATAATGTGTAACAGAATGCCCCCCAAAGTATGAGACTGGAACTCATGACAGCCGAAATACTTTGTAAAATGTGTGTGTGTGTCAGAAACAAGGATAACACCTAATCAGAAACCTGCAAACAATCAAGCATCTGTAGAATATAATACGAGTTCTGAGGTAGGCATTCCCATGCTGAGACCACAAATGAATGAAATCATAAATGTAGGCCATGGCCACCAATCATATACCGTGGATCCATGTCATCAAAATAATACATAGCCACCAGGAATACACTGTGGATCTATGTTACAAGACTAAGATTAGGACATAGCCACACGACATACAAAGTGGATCTATGTGTCAATACAAATCATAAATACTCCAGCGCAACCTAGGCCAAAAAAATGAGACCCAGGGTCTTCAATCCCGTCGTCTAAAAAAGTATGAATCTATCCATGTGATTACATGTGTCGAAGTCGAACATGGTAGAAACCACTCGATTACCAGTCATTGATGAAAACTGTTAACAAGTGCGAGGGAAATCACCATTGATGTCAATGACTCCCAAGGTACCCAAGTACAATCCGAACGAATGTGAATAAATGAGTTGAAGTCGAACACTCGGCGGAATCTCTTGATCAGGGACCAATGATGTGAATCCACTGTCGAAAGCGAAGTGACCTGCCATTAAGGCATGTAGGTTCTAAGGTACTAAATGATTTCTAAGTCTTATTCCTAGATAATGAGTTGGAGTCGACGGAAAAAGACTCGTCACAGGAGGGCCTTGATGTATCCCCCATCAATGACACAAAATAAGTAACAGATTTTGAGGGTAAGTCAAAGTATGAATATGATTTGAAATGGACACAGGGAAGGCCGACATGGTAATAATTGACAACTGCAGATGGTTGACTCAATGGAGGGCTTGTTTGGACTTCTCTTGAACATATGAACAACACGACAATGGTCTCGGCAACATTGACTCAAAGATGACCCAAGATATGACCTTGTAGTAAGTCAGACGAGAGACAAATGGATTTCCCAACCTGGATTCAAATGACGAACAAGAGGTGTCATGTTCAAGAGTGACGCTTACTGCCATTAATACAAATACCAAAACACATCCCTTTCCCAAAATTTCCCCCACCTTTGTTGGCGAGTGCCTCTTTATTTTTACACAAGCTTGAGGAGGATAACATATGCTTTTCGATGTAAGCTCATCCTTCGGATGAGTCCCTCAGAGTATATTGAATGAACCCTAGGAAGGAGTGGTTCGGTCCCATAAGGGCCTTTCGATGTTTGTTTAACGAGTCCAAAGATAGAAAACTCAAGGGATTTTCATGTTTTGAGAGTCTGAAAAGCACTTAAGGAGGACTCTCCCAGTTCCTTTTTCATAAATTAGTTTGACAAGACCAAAAAAGTGATAAACTATCGCTCATCGAATGTTTTCTTCAAATACTTTTACAAGCATGAAAAGAACAAGATCGCTCGGCAATCTTTTTGTTTTTATGGAGCGTGAAAAGAGCTTAAAGGATACTCCCTTATTTTTGTCATTTTCGTGTTACCATGACGAGTACGAAAAGATGACAAAAGTATACTCAGTTGCGTTCTCATGTATTTTCGAGTGCGAGAATGAACGAAGACTGAGCTCGAGGTTTTTCCTACAAAACCCTAAAAAAGTATTCATACATGTGACGAAAAAAAGAAAAAATACTCGTACACCGTCATTCAGGCTTCTAGGTCACCTACTTGCGAAAAACCATACTCACAAGGCTATTAGGATATTAGGTTTTTAAACAAAATAATATAAATAATATAAAAAATCAATAAGAAATAGTAAAAAGGTGAATAAATATGAGTAAAAGGTCCTTTTTACCATTTCATTGTTACTTTGCCAAAAACTTGTCCAACACACCTCTTTTTTTCTCCATATTTCTTTGCTTGATTGTGGAAGGTACAAGCGATCATTCGACATACGGTTTCAGCCAACGAGGTAATCCCCTGATTCTTCAACTTTTTCATGGATTAAAATTGATTTTTATTGGAAAATTTAAGTGTTTGAGTCCATTTTAGGGCCGGTGGGTGCGCTCAGGCATTCTCGCAGGTGAGCCATTCGAGACCTGCGATAATATAAAATTCTTGCAGGTAGGCTTCAGTGCACCTGCGAGAATCTCACACTGTGTGCAAGCTTCACCTGCGAGGGCCGAAAAATGGATTTTCATGCATGTTTTTACTCAATAAAAATTTATGCAAGAGGTTAAAACAAGTTGCTAACTTCCTTCTCATGGCTCCATTACAGGTGTTGATCATCATGATGTTGGAATGGAGGGAAAGAGAACACGAAGAGGATGATGCCATTGCCAGAAATGATCCGGGTACAATTGTTGCCCTCCGGGAATGTTGGCTCTTAAAAATTTTCAGGATCCTGGGCATGAGAGCCCAACTCAGGTTGTTAGACTACCTGGTCCACATGTGGGATGTGGATCAACAAGTATTTCATGTAGGGGTCCACATGCTTTCACTAGATATCGAAGATATCTATTTTCTGGCAGGGTTGTCACGACGTGGATACCATGCTACTCTGACCGGAGGTAGAGGTGACAGACTTCCTATGAGTGAGTATGTTCGCCAATATTGTGTTCCTAAGGTGGAGAGAAGAAAGGGTGAGCTCGCCATATGGGGTGTCCAAAATTTGACCTTGCAGACCATCTTGTTTACCATTGCACGCATGGTCGGGAGCGCTGCTCCGCACATGGCTCTCTAGAGCTATTTCCAATATGCAATAGAGTGCATAGAGCCTTGGGTTTTCAACTGGTCGGACACGGTTCTCCGCAGTATGAAGGGGCAACTAACGAAGTGCAGAAGGGGTGAACTGAAGCAGTTCGGGTACGGGTAACTTTTGGTGTCATTCTTCCTTGAGAGGGTCCCACTACTGCGTCTATAGGTAGATTGGGGTTTACCGGCCCCACAGGATCCGAGGATGCTGAGGTAGTGTAACCTCATGGCTCGACACGTAGCAGGGCTTATAATCAAATATAACGATTTGTTTTTTGATTGGTTGAGGCCCCAGATGGTGATGATCGATGGCTATGCATATGCTGACTTGGATTTCCAAGGAGATCCATATTTGGTTCTACCTGAGGATGCTCAGTGGGGTGACTTAGGCAAGAAGTACACATTTTGTTCTTTTTAATGTTTTTTGCAAATTTTATTATATAAAATGTTTTTATGTCTTTGATCCAAGGACTAATAAAAAATTTCTTTTGACGACACAGATGTGGGGCCGTATCGACCTCTAGGAATGTCTCCCATTCAGAGATGAGGAGAAGTGGCTCCAGTGGCAAGATGGGATGCTGAGGACTACAAGGCAGTTGAACAGAACTTAGAGGGACGGACTGCGGATGTCCCAGACATCGCTATTGGGGATATCCCAAGGCGTTATCAACGCCATACTATGGGCATGTCTAAGTCTCTTAGTTGACTGCTCCGTAGGGTAGCCCGAGAAGTTGTATGTTACCGTGAGCGTCATCCATGATGCTAATTTGTAGAAGCCATGGGCTTCATATATTTTGATATTTTGGTCCTTGGACAAATTTTTTTTGTAAAACTTTTGATTGTTATATATATATGTGTGTGTGTGTGTGTGTGTGTGTGTGTGTGTGTGTGTGTGTGTGCAGCTTCTACCGGCTTATTTCATTTTGTATAATACATGTGATGTGTGATTGCTTTTATAAAAGTCTCAGATATCTATCTAACACATAATTAGCTAAAGCATCAGTCAATGTATTTAGACATCTAGGAATGTGTTGATATTTGATATAATCAAAATGACATTCCAAGAGGTGAATTCGTAGATATACCTACAATAAAGTAGGACTCCGGATAGCATAGACATTACTTAACTGTAGCACTACTAGCTGCGAATCAAGTCGTATAACTAGGTGGCGGATACCAAGCGAAATAGCATTAGTCAACAACTCAATGACGATGCTATATTCTGCGATATTATTGGTCGTATGACCGAGGAAAACACCTTGTAGACTGATAATTTCATTTGTAGGTGCATAAATTTCCCATGCAACAGAAGCAAGGTTCTCAGTGCTATGACTAGTGCCATCGGTGAAACCAATGTGGGGTAGTGAAAACTGTGACATCTGAAAACCAAGCACAATGCGAGGTAAGCGGTCGAGGGTAGAAACCAAATAATGAAAAAGCACACTAAAGTAACACATAAAAGTATGATACAATAAAATACAAGAACTCATGCACAAATGATCTAGGCATAGTACTTCTTTAAGTATAGCCCATTTCTGGGTTCACTCAAAGGGATACCATCGTAGTCCACCAACTGATAGGCTCCTTTCTACAACACTCGTTTGACGATATAAGGGCCTCACCACAGAGCCTCAAATTTTCCGGCTCCCAGCAAATCTCGATCTTGTTCATAAAGGAGAACTAGATCACCTTCAAAGAAAATGTGTGGCTTGACATGTTTGTCGTATTGGGCTTTGATGCATTTCTTATGGGTTTCTATAACAAGGGTGGCATCGCGACGGGTTTCGTCTAGTTGCATAAGATACAACAGACGTTCTTCTTCAGCGAAAGTGTTTGGGAGAAGTTCAACAGCTAGCTTTAGAGACGGTATCTCACATTCAATTGACAAGATGGCTTCAAGGCCATAAACTAACTGGAAAGGTGTAAACCCAATAGTAGACTTGAAGGATGTCCAGTAAGCCCACAATGCTGAAAAAAACATCATGTGCCAACTCATTTTGTGAATCCCTATCATTCATCGAAGCATGGTAATGAGGACTTTGTTTATTGCTTCAACCTAGCCATTGGCCTGTGGGTAATAGGGCATTGAGTTTTCATGGCGAAGACCCAACTTTTCGGTGAGTTCTAACATCATGAAGTTTCTAAAGTGGCTACCGTGATCAGTAACGATAGCTTGAGAAACACCAAACTGAGCAATGATGTGATTGAATATGAATAGTGTTGCGGTCTTTCCGGTATTGTCGAATGTAGGCATCGCCTCAACCCATTTCATAAAATAATCTACAGCTATAATAATGTATCCATGCCCCCCGGCCAAGTGAGGGTGACATGTCATGAAATCAATACCCCATTTCGTAAAAGGTCCAATGGAGAAGGTGTAGAGGAGCAGGGTGTGATCGTATTTTGTTGTTGTAGGTTTGGCAAGCGTGGAATTTTTGGACAACGATAATACAATCGTTGAATAAAGAAGGCCAAAAATACCCATCTCATAAGATCTTCTAGGTAGTAGCATACCCATACATGTGACCACCACATGCTCCAGAATGGTAGTCATTCAAGGCTTTCTTGGCTTCATCAAAGGTGAGGCATCGTCGAAAAATGGAGTCAATCCCACAACGTTAAAGAGTATCACCGAGGATAATATACTGACGGGCTTGGTAGCGTATTTGACGACGGTTAGTGCTAGACAAATCAGGTCAGAAAGTCCGAGTCTGGAGATATATGATGATATCCCCATACCAAAGGTCATCAGAATTGATTAGAAAAAGGGAGTCATTGGGTAATGAATCCTCTGCTACATTTTTCGTCTCAGAACAGGGAAGGTTGCATATCATTTCGACAAACACCAAGGATTTCTTGGACTTAATGTGTTCGGATTCTAAGTCAAACTCCTAGATTATTTCGATCCATTTGGAGTATTTTCCCCCTAGCAATTGGCATGTAAGAATGTGTTGCATAGGGTTGCAGTTGGAAATCACAGTAGTCTTGCGTAAAAGGATATAGTGTTGAAAACGTTGAACAACTTGGACGGCAACCAAGGCCAGTTTTTCAACATGTAAATACTTGGTTTTGGTAGTCGTGAGACTCCGAATCAGATAATAAATAACATGTTTGTCATGAGAATCATTCTCTTGGACTAGAACCATAGCAATGGTGTAGTCCGAGGCTGCGAGATATAAGAAATAATCGCGACTGTAATCGGGTGGGAAAAGTAGTGGGGTACGGGTTAAAGTCAGTTTTAAAGCATCGAAAGCTTTGTTGGCAGTGGTATCCCATATGAACTCATAACCTTTCTTGAGCAGTCGAGTAAATCCAAGAGTTAACTCAGCATATTTTGGGATGAAACGACGTAGACAGTTTGCCTTCCCTTGCAAACTTTGTAGCTGGCGAAGTGAGGAGGGAAGAGGGAGATTGAGAATTGCCTCGAACTTCAAAGGATCTACCCTAATCCCTTGATGTGAAACAATAAAGCCCACAAGTAGACCATATTCTACACAAAAAACACATTTGTGCGGATTTAAGCGTATACAGTAAAACCGACATTGGAGGAAAATGGTTCGGAGGTGTGCTGGATGATCGACATGGTGCATGGAATGAGCCAGTAGTTCATCGAGATATGGTTGGACAATGTGCTTTATATCATGAAAGGAATAAGACATAGCATGTTGAAAAGTCGCGTCAGCATTCTTTAAACCAAAGGGTAGTTTCCGATAGGCAAAAGTGCCCCAAGGACAAATAAAAGTGATCTTGTGTTGGTCGGCAGGTACAATATTGATTTGATTATATCCAGAGAAACCATCCATCAAAGAGAAGATTTCACTCCTGGCACAATCGTCGGAAATCTGGTCAACGAAGGGGGTGGGAAAGTTGTCTTTAGGACAAGCTTTGTTAATATCCCTATAATCAACGCACACGCGGATCGGACCTTGTTTTTTGTTAATCGGAACAAGATTGAAAACCCAGTCAGTTAGAGCCATAGGGTAAATAAAGCTAGCTTTAAGAAGTTTCTCAACTTCAAGCTTGATAGCAGCTGCTTTACGTGGGTGGACCGGACGAAGTCGTTTCTGGACAGGTTTAGCACTCGGGTATGTCTTAATCTCATGTACAACAATGTCGGGGTCAATACCAGGCATTTATTCATAGCTCCATGCGAAGACATCGCAAAATTATTGAAAAAGAGACTTGTAGGTGACAACTTTGTCATTGGAACACGAAGCTACGATATGCACATTTTCGACAACTCCAGGTTTAATGGATATGTCGAGGGGGATGGTGGGTGAGATATTACTTAAGTTCCCTTCGTAGAAAATATCGTGTGTAGACTCAGGAATGGTAGAAATGACGACAACGGTCGACAGAGTCGAGATCTGTTGGTAACTCTCAATGGTGTGTTGTTCCAGGAAGAGAATGGAATGATGATGTCCATCGTCCCAAGGGGTATCTTCCATGGACATAACAGACATAATCATCTCGTCTGTAGGAAAAATGACACGGAAAGGATTCAGAGATAGATCACCAAGAGAGGGGGTAGAAGGGGTTACTGATTGAATGGCTTGATAAGTGGATTTGACCGGACTTAAATGCATTTGGTCACCATAGTGAAGATGATCATTGGGGTTGGGTACTATCCATGGGTCAGAAGACGCAGGGGTTTTTCGAACAGAGGTGGAAATCATGTTGATCGAGGCGACAAACGGATGTGGAATATAGGGTGGTGGAATGGGGAAAGTACCTATCAAAGAGGAATCTTTAAGAAGACCCACGCCAACATTCTCATATCTAGGGGGGGTTTTCGCAATGAAAGGAACATTGCTGGTACATGTATCATAGTTGAAGAAGGCCAATTGGTCCACCGTAATTACTTTTCCTTGATGTGAGAAACGTACGACATGGAAAAGAGTGGACACAACTGCATGCATGGAATCAATCCAGCTACAACCAAGTAGAAGGTTGTAATCGAGAGGAGTGTCAAATACCTCAACTTCAACGTTGACCTTTTTTCCTTCTAACGTAATAGGCAACGAAGGGAGGACAACATAAGGCTTAAAACCAAATCCATTAAAGCTTTGAGCATGTTGTGTGATTTAGTTAAGGGAGGAGAGCTGATGGATTTCTAGCAGGTAATAGACATGACACAAGTCGAGGCACCCTCATCAGTATCTGTTCTACAAATGTTCTTGTCGGAGACAATAACTTGTATTTGAAATGCGAGTTGAGAGGGTAACCTTGGAATGTGATATTCCAAGTCAAAAATTATTAAATTTGTATCCGTAGGGTCGATTCCACCAATAGATTTCAACAGTGCCTTTTGTTGTGTGGGACAACTCTGAAGGACTTCAAGGGCTGACATTGCGGATGGTGCTTGGGCCAGATCTTCTACAATACTGTAGTTCTGGGTAGCACACGCATGAGGATTGAAAGAAGACTTTCGAACAACACCCTTCGGGGGAGGGCAAAGAACTATGTCTAGGCTCGGTCGTTTGAGATGAAGACGACAGTTGGTAGGTGGAGCCGATGGAGATGGTTGGACCAAGGAAGGAGGTATTTCATCAACCTTCTCTTTGGAGGAAGAATAATCTTTGGCTTGAGTGGTAAGTGTGACATCATTCTTCTTTGAATCACTTGTACACATTAAGACATAGGATGTAGTGGAGGGGGAAGGTTGGTCATGAATGACCAATTGGGCCTGTTGTTGAGAAAGAAAGGGTTGTGACAACATAATTAGGGTAGGAGGTTTCAGGGTCCCTTGAAGGAACTTAGTAACCTCGGCTCGTCTCGGACAATCCTTAGTGTAGTGATCATCACCACAGATAAGACAAGGGTATCAGGGTTTGCGCTTATCCTTATTGTCAACAAGTTGTGTTTTGGTCTTCTTAGATTGTGGATTATTTTTATCCTCCTTATTCTCACCCTTCCCTTTTCTGGATTTATTCTTTCCGACAGGGGTAGATTGCACAGAGTTCACCTTAGAAGTCTTGCCAGCGGGAGGAGTAGGAGATGGAGCATGTTGAACATTAGAAGCAATGGACTTGGGGTTGGTGATAGAGTCTTGTGTGGAATGGGGTTGAGTGTGGAAAGTGCCAATCACACCATCAGCTGCATGAGAAACAACAAGAGTAGTTGAAGTAGCAGCAGTAGAAGGACGAGGTGCATTAGGGAGAAAATTGTAAAGAGTACCTGTTTGTGAGTAAACGAGGTCAAGGTATTGAGCACGATTGATCGCCTATTCTGCTATGAAAACTCCACCCATGGTGATGTCATGAGAGATATCATTCATGAATGATTTCATGAACCACTCTTCCAGTAACTGATCAAGGAGATCAATTTTTATGAGACATCGTCTCCGTCGCCACTCATGAATGTGATCGGACATATGAGTGGCTTTGGTTTGTTTGAAAAAACTCCAAATTTTGGTTCCTGTTTTGTATTGGATCGGTAACTAGTAGTGGGTGAGGAAATCCATGGAAAGGGTGTTAAAGTCAACGAAGAAACCTCGTGGTAATTCTATATACCACTTCGCGGAGGAATGCGTGAGAGTTCGTTGAAAAAGATGTAAATGAATAGAGTCATCCATCAAAGAGTTGGATGAACACCAAAGGTGGAAAGTCATTACATGATTGTCTGGGTCCTTTCCTGGTTTACCATCGAACTTAGGAATGTCAGAAGGTAGTTTGGCCGGTATTGCGGGCCATTGAGGAGAGTGACGGATAGGATCGTTTAAAATTCTAGACAGATCAGGGTGGTCCAGGGTGGATAAGAAAGGTAACTGTCTGTTCACGTGGGGGTACTGGTGACTATGGGGAGGAAGTCTTATAGGTATGCCAGTAGGACCGTAAGCAGTTTGCACATAATATGAAGATCTGGGCAGATTCGTTTGTTGGTGTAGAGGTATGTAATTTATAGGGTTGTATTGGTTAGGGCAGTTCCCTTGAACAGGGACGTTGGGTCCAGCGTTCAATCCCAAAATGGAATTGGATGGACCTGGATATGGTTGGCCCGTACTAGGGGGTATGGAAGAGCTAGCTTGAGGCTTTTCCCCCCCAGTCAATTGAGGATTATTTTGGATAAGATAGTTCCAATACTGGGCCAAGTCTGCAGGTATGTTCTATCTAGTGGGTGGGGTAGGTGGGGGTTGCCCTCCAATCAGAGGTTGTGTCCCAATTGGGATTTGACCTCCAAGGTGAAAATGTCCGCCAACAGGAATCTGGTAATTAGGTGTGAAAGACTGAATGGTGCCACTAGGGTCAGTTCCTTCGATAGGGGATGGAAGAGACCCTCTGGAAGGGGGTCGAGGAAGTGTCGAAATAAAACCAGGAACGAGATGGTGCCCAGAAGGAGTGGAAATGCCAGGAGTCTCAGATGGGATTTGTGTAGGAATGAGAATAAAAGCATTCAATGCATGATATCCAGGAGGAAGCATCGGGGTGATTCTGGGCGAAAGCAGTGTGCCAATGGGGGCCTAGCTAGCCACCGTATTCTCGGTATGAAGATTCGTAGTATCTGGGACCATTGTATAATGGGCCATTTGAAGGGGGATAGTCAATATATGGTAGTGTCCGAACCAGGGAAATAATAGGAAGTAGTAAAAGGTATCGCGTCTGGATCGGATGTTTCGGGTGGCTCAGGTGTGACAGTGATATCAATGCCTGCTCCTAAGCCAAATATATCCTGTCTAAAAATGCCAGTAGTCCAAAAAGGATCCTGACCTTCAGGGCCTGTGAAAGGTCCGGTTGGTAATCCAGAAGACTCAACAACAATATCTCTAAATGAATTCAATCCAACAATACGTCTCACAGAGTCAGGAGGAAGTCACAATCCCTCTCGAGAATCGATAATTTGGAGTTGTTCTAAAGAGTCAGTTCTTTCCAATCATGGAGTGACAATGTCTTGGACTTCACTCTGTTGAGGAGAGCCCTCCGTTGAGTTGGTAGGCAAGGGTTGAGAACCTTCCAGATCTTCCGAGGGTAGTCCTTGCATTCTACGTGAGTGGTGTGGAGAGTCAATGGTGATCGAGTGAAAATATCACGAAATAAATTCTATGGCCAACTTATGGAAACAAACAACACGCACTAGTAAAATCTACGAATCAAAATAAGCAAACAAGACCTTCCAATTCCGAAATTACTAGTTGGTGATGAAATCCAACATCGTGACGTTGAGATAAGAAGGGGCTGGGCTAGGGTGGAAAAGTTACGTTGACGACCTGCTTAACGGACTTACACCTTGTTGCAAGATCCCACACATAATCGTGGGTATACCATCCAAGGAGCCCGAGTGAGTCTGGCCAACGTCAATTCCAGGTACCATGAAGACTTACCCCTCCACATTCACCTTGTGTAAGATGCTAAGAAGATAGGCTACTAAAGTTACCACAAACAACAATGATGCCTGGGGGAACAGTTGACAGTCCGATCCACATGCAAGGGCAGGGTATCTAGCCCAAAATCAACTTGAGAGGCTTCCACTCATCATTGTGGGTATACCTTCAAGTGACCCCCCATAATACGTGCAATCTCTACACCGAGATCAACAAAGCAGGGTGAGTAACTCTGTCAATCTCAATGCGACCTCAGGTTTGACCCTTGTGTGAGAAGGGCTTCCTAGGAGAAAATGTTGAAAATGGAATTTGCCACTCCCTATCACAAGATACTATTGTGTGTTTTGCGCTTTGGAGAGTGTGTCTCACTACCTATTCCAAAGCTCTAGCCTAGATAATGTTGGTGCAAAAGAGCCCTAGAATATGTACCTAGTTGAATATTAAAGTTGCGCGATATTATTAAAGGTTGTTGTTATGCAAAGGGAGACGGAAATGAAACCAATGTTGTGTAAGACTCTGACCCAACAATGCGTAAATAGAAATAAATGATACAAACTTGTGTTCGATGAATTCTATCTACAACAGGGAAAGAGAATTTTTATGGAACAATGCAAATTACGACGTACGATCTTTTTTGAAATGTAGTACCAAACAATCATTGAAAATGTAAATTCACTATTTGTTCTCTTTCAATACTTGAATGCCAATATTTTTTGAATAAATGATTGCTTAAAAGAAAAAGTCTTCAAATTTTTTTGTTTAGAAACCAAAAAATAGGGATGGAACTAAGAAAAAGTAAGAAACCAATGAAAATAAAATACTCAACAAACACCCAAATCGATCTTTCAATGAAGATAAAAATAACAAACTGACAAGAAAAAATCTCTTCAAATGCACATGAACAAAAATTTTCCAAGCAACAAGCAATCTAAAAGGACAATTGATCCCAAATTTTAATCCAATCAAAGGCTTTTGACCAAACAAGCACTTGGATCTCAGAATCAGAGATTATACCCTTGTTGATAAAAGGTCAAGAAACAAAAATTGGGAAAAAGAGTAAGAAGAGTTTTCGATCTCCGAAAACTAATCAACCGCAATATTTGAAGTCAAGAAATAGTTAAACACTGGCAAAAGAAATTCTCCCCAGGTAATTAAAAAAATTTGGGCATCAAAAAGACAAGAAGACCTAATCCAAAACTTTTACAAATGAGTTCGTAGCCTGGTAGTGGGGTATAATGCGAGAATGAGGGATTCTCGCAGTCTAGATAGAGGCAGGTTGTGAAAAGGTCGCACTGAATTGAACAATAGGGTGCGAACATCAATGATTCTTGCAGGCCACAAAGAGGTACAGTGCGAGAAGGTTGTAATCAAGAAAAAATTGGAAAAAGGACAAAAAGTTTGAGTGAACTTTTGGGTCCAGAGAGTCTATAAGGGTCTCCTATAGACTCGAAGACTGGTTGGTAATGAAAAAATTAAGTTAAGAGCAAATGGCCAACAAAAACTACAAAATGAGTTGTATCCACAGCGGAGTCGCCAATTTTGTTATTGGATAAATCGGTATATGCAGACACTAACAGATCTCCCTAGATCCACTTGGATCTAGAACAAAACAGGATAGGACATGACGCTTTCCCTAAGCAACTATCATTGAATTTACTACCAAAAAAGGAACGAGTGACATACCTTTATATCTCTTTCTTAGGTCTTTGTTGTTCCTACTTTGCTTCGGTGTTCTTGCGAGATCAGATCCAAGACAACACAAACCAACCAAAGTGAAGATAGTAAAGTATATTCAATGACAACCTATGCATATGATCAAGGAATTATGTAATAAAATAAGAGTGATTTTATGGGAAAGGGACATGCCACTGTATTGTAATAAATGAAAGTAGAAGATACAATCAGATCGCCTTGATGTCGTAAGCTCCCTTTTGGTGTTCCTTTTTTCTAACACACACACTTGCTCCAAACTGCATGAAGAAGATCCACTATGGCTTGATGGACAAATGGAGACCTCAAGCATTAATTCAAACATGATTCCTCACACAATTCTGAATCTATTCTTTCATCAATTCTCTATTCAATCTTTTTTAACCTCTTCCTTGAGAAACCTTTCATTATATAGGTGAAGGATAGATGGTTAAATGGATGAGGATGATCCCACTAAATCTAATAAGTCAGTAGGATGCCAGCCATGTGAATGCCAACTCATTTTCTAGAAGATCCTCTTCTAGAACCTTCGTAACTTCCTCTTCCTTTTAAGCTTTGAAGCAGGTTCGCACCCTACCTATAGAGTAGATTGTGAACATCTCGCACTCTAGGTATAGGGTTTCCTGCGAGAATTAGGGTTTCTCACACCTCACAATACATGTAGCCTACAAACTCATCTTAAAAATATGTTTTATGGAAGAAGACAACAATCACTTTTCTCAGGCAAAAGGTCCTTATGAGGGCTTGAACACACAACTATAGAGACACCACCAGAGTGACCAAAATAATGTGTAACACTAGGATGAATGATTCTAACCTATAAAATCTCTTGAACCATACACTTAATCTCGCTCTTTTATGCATTTATTGAAAAATACGTTCAATCTCACTCTTGAGAGTTTGAGGAGTGTTGATGCTAGACAATGCATGTCAAGATATCATTAGAGTAGTCTCTTTCAATCCTATTGTTTTCATTGATGTCAAAGACAAGGGGAGACTATAATATTTCCAAGATAAATATTACAAGCCTCCGTATGTCCAAGATAAAGATTGCAATATGGAGATTGCTGAAAGTATTATTTTTTATAAGTTTGGATACCCTATATTTGAAGGAATGTTTACCCTACATACCTATATCAAATGGGAGCACATGTTATATGGTTGGAAATGTTATTATAAGACCTTTCCAATGGTATATTAAATTATCTCTAACACCCTAGGAATGAGGAGATTTAAAAAATTTCGTCCAATAACCCAACCAGAAAATTTAGGTTGGCTCAATAGTATTTACAGGTCGGCCTTGAAAGTGGGGACAAAATTACTATAAATACATGATATATCTTTTCATTTGTAGAGAAACCAAGTAAGAGATCAAGTATTAGGTGCGTAGAAGTGATCTGAGGTGCACTAAAGGTGTTGGGGTGTCTTTTTGATGTGCAAGAGAAGTCTAAGGGATTTTCTTGAGGTATTTCTTGTTCTCAAGGTGTGCTATGAAGGACTGTGTTAAATTTAGAGCTTCTATTAAGTTATTTTCAATTTACTAGACAATAATAGCATAAGCAAGATCACTAAAAGATACAAAATCACAAGGTACACAACATTTATCCTGGGAAACCCTCATGGGGGAGAAAACCCAACAAAAACTTCCTTAATATAGATTGTCAATACAATGCCAAGATAATAAACCAAACACAAGAGAATATCCAACACTGAGAAATGTTCCTCTCTCTTCCTTCTTCCAACAACTGATAACTGTAGCTTCCTTCAAACTTGCGCACGAGATGGATGACTTGAGTGAGTGAGCTAATGAGGCACCTTCCACTCTTATTTATACTGGCTGGTAGGTGCTAGGGTGGTGTCTATTGATAAAGAAGGGCCAACTTCTTCACTTAGTGGATAAAACCACTTTAATTATGCCTAGGGGCCAACTTCTTAATTAGCAACATATAATTAAGGTTTAACCAATCCACAAAAGGGGACTTGGTATTATACAAATCCTGACATGATCAATCTACAAAAGGGGATTGATATATAAGATAATAACTCAATAATAAGTAGAATATTCTTTGCAGTTCCAATATTTCAACATCCCCCCTTAACAAGAAGGGTATTCTACAACATCATCAGGAGAGAGAGAGGGAAAAAACATCTGGAACACTGACTAACATATATATAAATCATCAAAAGTTTTTCTCATCATCAATAACATCATCATTCACGGCATGGAGTTGGAGTATCAACATCATCATCATTCACAACATGGAGCTGGAGTATCAACATCATCATCATTCACAACATGGAGATGGAATAATACCATCATCATCGTTCACATCATGGAGCTGGAAAAACATCATCATCATTGTTAACACATGGAGCTGGAACTTGAAACATCAACATCAATTACCACAAAATCTATAACAAAAAAATCAACAACATCATCATCAACAACACGAGGCTGGAGCAACATCATCACATCACGAGGCTGGAGCAACAACATCACAACACGAGGCTGGAGAAACAACATCATCATCATGGGGCAAAAAAATGAGGTAGTTGTATCAAAACAAACTTGTGGTACTTTGACAGTCCCTAGGGATCTGCCCAGGAATCATAATATTCCCTAGGATATAAAATCCTAACGAATATACCACGTGGTACTCTGACAGACCATCCTTACTCGACCTTCGGGATCTACTTAGGAATCATAAGATTCCCTAGGATTATAAAAATCCTAACTGAGTTACCACTACTGACCACATCTAGCATATACATGCATAGGTACTTTGACAGGACACCCTTACCAGAACTTCGGAATCTGTCCAGGGATGATCGGTCCCCTAGGATATAAATCCTAAGTGCGCTACCCGTTGTTGGTCAGGATACCATAGTATCATCAGCATCACTCCACCTTTAGAGGGAGGTTCTTTTGGACTATACCAATATTGTATCGAAATTTCTCAAACTTTACATGAGACAAAGGCTTGGTCAACACATCTGCAACCTGCTCATATGTGCCAACATATTGGATCTTTATAGCTCCCCTCTGCACCATGTCACAAATGTAGTGATACCGGATTTCTATGTAGTTCGACTTCTCATGGAACACAATGTTCTCTGTCATCTTTATGCACTTTAGTTATCATAAAGAATTTCGATTTCTTCCATATCTAGATCAAATAGACCTGCCAACAGCTTCCTAAGCCATATGGCTTCACAACTGGCGAAACATGTAGTACTGTATTTTTCTTATGTCGTGCTGAGAGCAATACTGGATTGCTTCCTAATTTTCCATGAAGTCATGGCTGACCCTAGACTGAAACAACATCCTGAAGTTCTCTTTCTATCAGAAATACTTCCATCCCAATTTGAATCGATATAACCAATCAGTCTGAAGTCATGATCTCCATTATAACAGAGACCAAATTCCAATGTACCCTTAAGGTATCTCATCACATGTTTTCCAACAACAAGGTGAACATGTCTGGGCTCTACCAGATACTGACTCGAGGTGTTCACAGAAAAACATATATATGGCTTGGTATTCATCAGATACATCAATGATCCAATGATCTGTCTGTACAATGTAGCATCAACCAATTCTGATGAAGTGTCAACCAGGATCTCCAACTTTGTTTCCATGGGTGTGTTCATGGATTTACACTCCAACATATCAAAAATTTTCAGTATTTCATTTGCATACTTCCCTTAGTTAAGGAAGATCTTCTTTGAGCTCTGACAAACCTCAAGACTTAAGAAATAGTACATTAGGCCTAGGTATTTCATCTCAAATTATGCAGCGAGCTTCTTATTACAATCAATGATGAGCTTTTATTCTCTAGTTAATAATAAGTCATCCACATACAAGAAAAATATAACTAGATCATCATTCATAAACTTGAATTAAAGGTTAGAATCAACTTTACTCTTGGTAAAGCCCAAGCTCGCCAGGAAACCGTCAATCCTTCCATAACAAGCTCTAGGATTTTGCTTCATTCCGTACATATCCTTCTTCAACCTGCATACATGAGTCTTTCTGTATTCAACTTCAAACCCTTGAGGTTTTTCTATATACATTTCTTCTTCATTAACACCATTTAAGAAGGTTGTTTTCACATCCATATGGTGTAATTTCCACTTCATCTTGTCTGCAAGAGATATGATGGTTCTGATAGAAGTGTATCTGGCTACAGGAGAAAATGTCTCTTCATAATCAATGCCTTCCTTTTGAGAAATTCCACGAGCTATAAACCTTGCTTTATGTTTTTCAATGGACTTTACGAGAAGAATTTGTCCGGTACTATTCCTTCATTTTTGTCAAATATGTTTAACTTGAAATTTCTTTATTTATGGGGAAATCAACTTAGTGGAAACATCCCAAATTCTATTGGAAATTGTTCTAATCTCATAAAGCTCAGTTTAAACAATAACAAGTTGAGTGGGAGTGTGCCTATAGAATTGGGTAAGTTATCCCTCATTGAAAACCTATATTTTCACACTAATCAACTTAATAATGGCAACACTACAACCATACTCTTTCTTGGAGCTCTTATCAATTGTTCTCACCTAAAAATACTATCATTGCACAACAATAAATTAATTGGTGTTTTTCCACTTGCTATAGGTAGACTTTCTACCAATTTGTTTGTCTTGTCATTATCGAAAAATAGAATACAAGGAAACATCCCTCCACATATCGGTAATATTAGTAGCCTAACCTATCTAAATTTGAGTGAAAATATTTTAAATGGCAACATTCCATGATTAGGAAACCTTGAAAAAATAGAAAGATTGTATTTAAGTAACAATAGATTATAAGGAATCATCCCTGATGACTTTGAAAGCTTACAACACCTCGGTCTAATGGACATTAGTGGAAATAATCTCTCTAGAAAGATTCCAAACTCCCTTTCAACCCTTAAACAACTAATGAGGCTCCATCTTCATCACAACACATTATCAGAGACCATACCTTCCAACTTAGGAGATTGTATAAATTTGGAATTGCTTGACTTGTCTCACAATAGGTTCACCGGAAGTATACCACATGAAATTGCAAAACTTTATCATCTACAATTCTATTTGAATTTGTCATGCAATTTATTAGAAGGTTCCTTGCCCATGGAGATTGGTAAAATTGCAATGGCTCAAGCTATAGACATTTCTGTCAATCAATTGATTGGGGAAATTCCCCCTACACTTGGAAGTTGTAGTGAACTACAATTATTGAACTTATCTCAAAATTCCTTCCAAGGTTCTATTCCAGATTCACTTGGAAATTTACAGAGTCTCATGAACCTAGATCTCTCTTCCAACTCCTTATCAGGTGCAATGCCAGTTGTCACTCTCAAGAAGTTGAAAATGCTTCAGAGTTTGAATTTGTCTTTCAACAATCTCACAGGGGAAATTCAAAAAGGAGGGTTTTTTGCAAATAGAACAATTTCCATGTCCTTAATTGGAAATCCTAGCCTTTGTGGACCACAAGTATTCCAATTACCTGCATGTCAAACAACAAGAGCTCATTTTGCATTTGTGAAAAGAGTATTATTGCCAGTGAG
>ML776990.1:947723-959052 GCA_009831015.1 Picea engelmannii
AACATGCTTACAATCGAGCTAAGCACTCTTCAACTCAAACGTCGCCATTTGAAGCATGTTTTGGCTATTTGCCCAAATATCCTTTAGATTTTATCTTTGGGAAGGATATTTCTATTGATGGTCAGTATGACATTGATAGGGCAAAAAAGTTCATTGAACAAATTCAGTCGATACATCAAATGGTGCAAGAGCAGTTGGAAAAAAGTCAAGCCAAGTACAAGACAAGACATGACAAGCATCGTGTTGATCACAGTTTCCAAGTTGGAGATGAAGTTTGGCTTTACATTAGTAAGGAGAGGCTTAAAGGAGAAGGTAAAAAATTGAAACCAATTTGATATGGTCCTTTTAAGATTATTGACAAGATTGGTAACAATGCCTTCCATTTAGATTTGCCTCCTTATATGCAAATGTATGAAGTTGTTAATGTTGAGAATTTGAAATTTTATGAGCCTCCTTTGATTGATGATCAAGGAGAGCATGTTCAGATTCCTTCTATAGATGATTTTTCCCCAGAATATCTTACCGAACTGCATGAAGACACAATCCTTGACAGGATAATGTGGACTTCAAAATGAGGAAATGTGGAGTATCTTCGAGTTGGTCTTAAAGGTACAAATCCAAGCAAAGCCAAGTGGATTGAGGTTGGAAACGTGAGGGAGCTATACCCTCATCTTCAAATAGACCGAAAATAGTCTTTTGGAGGTCCAAAAGCTTTCCAAAGGGGAGGTGTGATCCAGGGGATCAAATTTTGCTCAAAAATTCAAAGTGCTTGGAATCGCTTCAAATCGAACGAGAGCGTAGGCCTCATTGTTATGAACCCGATGCAACTTGTTTGGGTTCAAACAGACGTCGGGAGCGAGAGATATCACGTTCTGTTCAAAACGACAAACAGGCAAAAAGAAGGGATGCTGACTGTACAGTTCGTATGGATGACGACGTGGCAGTTTGTATGAAACATGGCAAGTTTGAGTGGCAGACAGTTGGAAGTTAAGTGGATGAATGAGTTGCTGAGATGTGGCATCTTGGTGGCTAATTGTATGGTGACACGTGGCCCAATCAATGGCCTCCACGTGTCACCTGGTCGGTGGTTTAAAATATTTGCAATCGACAGGACTCGACCCCGCGACCTCCAGGTAGGGGAAGAGACTTGGGGAGAGCCACCAACCGACACACCACCATTTGGACCTTGTTATATATATGGCATTATATATATTTAAATTTGCATATGTGTATGGTTGGCACGGGGCCCGGGCTGGGGCTTAGCCCCAGCCCACGGTCGTATATACAATAACATATGACCATATGTTACACCGTATGTGCATGGATTTATACTTGGTTTAAACAATGATAACGTCGGCCAAATGTCCATTACCTATTCGCCTTTAAAATGGAGCCCGATTTGCGTTTGCGCGTGGTCACATGGGCTACATGACCTCGGCCTTGGCAGTTAGGGGCTAGATGCACCCATAACCATCCTACAGTTCGCACCGATTGTGCGGTCGCACCTGGTGCTGGGTTTTTCTGCATAAAAACGTGTGGGGGCTAGGTTGAGCCAACAAGGGTGCATTTTGGCGATCCAGAGACAACAAGTTTGAAGGGGAACTTCCAGGAAGCCTATCTTCTTCAATTTTTGGCCAAACGAGGTGCCGAAAAAGCCCAGCTAGGGGTTTTTGGACGTTCTGAAGCCATTGGAGCCATCTATTTGGAATTTTGAGCATTGTAAAGCACATTTTTGAGAACTTTGAGAAAATAATACAAAAGATCCATTGAAAGATGGACCAGGAGATGTAGCCCAAGAGAGGGGTGAACTCCTTTATCATTTGCTGTGTTATGTGTTTTCTGTTCACTATTTATTGCTGCTGTTTATATGCATCTTGAATGAGTAATTTCCATAAAAGTTGTGTTGCAAATTGATCCATTTGTATTTTAACACATAAAATTTAACTTGCAAATATTTTCAAGAATACAAGTCTTCTTCTTTTTTAGATCATTATGCATGCAATAATTTGGGACATAAAGTTGTAAATTGCAGAGCTAATAGCAAGAACATAAACAACTTTGAAAATCATGTCTATCCAAGAAGGCCTAATGAAACACAAATAAGAAGATACAACGAGTTTGAATCATTGAGCACTGAAGTGGAATGCTACAAGTGAAAAACATTTGGACACATGGCCAAAGATTGTAGAATGATAGTCCCTCCTAGAGCATCACAATAGAACAACAATAGTCGTAGACAGGATCCTCAGAAGAGAACATGGATAAGGAAGTAGAATCAATATAGCAATGAAGAATGCACACTCTCTCTACAAGATAAGCATAAGAAAAATGGTTGGTATGTTGACAGTGGCTGTTCAAAACACACGACAGGTGATAAAGACAAGTTTCTTACATTAACAAAGGAAATAGATGGATGAGTCTCTGGAAATGATGATTAAGCTAAAATCATTGGAAAAGGCACAGTCAAAATTGGAAACAAAAATACCAAGGAATAAAATGTTCTACTAGTAGAAGATATGAAACAAAATATTCTAAGTTTAAGTCAAATATGCGACCAAGGTCATATAATTACTTTCGATTCAAATAAGTGAGAGATAAGAAAAGAAGGTTTAGGAAAATTGATTGCAATAGCTGCAAGAACTTCAAGTAACATATATGTATTAAGTGAAATTGGAAATGAAAAGTGGTGTCTAGGAAAGGAAGATGAAGGATGTCTATGGCACAAAATAATGGGTCACATAAGCTTTGATAACCTTGTCAAAGTCAGCAAAAAGGAAGTAGTTAGAGAAACGCCCCAGATCATGAAACCAACCAACACTTTATGCAAGCATTGTCAACAAGGAAAGCAAACAAAGACAAGGTTCAAATCAAAGGAATATTCAATGACAAGACCACTAGAAATTGTTCATATTGATAGTTGGACCAACTACAACAAAGGGGTTAAAAGGTGAGAAATAATTTATGTTATTAGTTGATGATTATACAAGAATGGCTATAGTTTTCTTTCTCAGGAATAAGTCAGAAGACTTTGAAAACTTCAAGGTCTACAAGGAAAAGGTTGAAACTGAAATGGATTCAAACATAATTTTTTTTTTTTTTTGTAAGTAAGAGTATTTTATTAATATATAAAGAGCCTCCAAAAACAAAACCAAAGTTACAGAATGTTCAGAATTTCCATGCTGTAATAACTGAAATGCCCCAAGGGGAAACCAGTTCAGCCAGCCGGTGTTATGGTCTGCATGTCTATCAAACTAGTAAAACTGTAAACAGAGCTGAGAGTAGTAAACTAAAAACATGAGTAGAGTCTCCATGAGGGTCATACATTTGGCTTATAATCCGGCCAGGTGGCATGGGTTGCCTCGTTCCAGAGCTCTTCTTTGATAGGTGTTCCTCACCATTCCATTTGTGTGTCAACATCCGCATTATCCACTACTGCTGCATCCTCCCCATCCATGTGCATGGCTTTCCCCAAGTTGCCACCTTCCGCTGGAAGCTCCTGTTCGCTCCTACCAAACATTTCTACTGGGATGTGCTCAGCCTGCGTTGCTGCTCTCTGGAAGGTGGAGAGGATATGGAGGAGTGCATAGGCCTTCCCATCCAGTTGTTGCAGTCGGAATTGTAGATCATCCACGCCCTGTCAGAGCTCGAAGACTAACCCGTAAAGAATACCCATGCTCTCCTGCATCTGCTCGTCTGGGATGGAGTCAGAGATAGAATGTGGAAAATGTGGCACCTCCAAGGGTGGGAGAATGTGAAAGGATTCTAAAGCCAACACAGGTGTGCTGGCCGGGGGAAGTGGAGGTGCTTCAGGAGGTGCCCGAGAAGTGGAGGCCTTGTCCAGGATGGGCTCTGAGGGTAAGCCGAGCGAGCTATGCGTAAGAACCAAAAATTCAAGCTAGGAAGAGGTGGCGAGTGGTTCAAGTTTAGGTTGCGAAGAGTGCGATGAGTGTGAGGAGTGCGATGAAAGAGAAGATTGGGAGGGGGATAGGCATCCGAGGCTGAAATGGAAACCAGGGCGAGGTATAGGTGCTCGTGGCCGTGATGGAAACCAGGGTGAGACCCTTCTTGGCCTACCTCTTTTCCTAGGCATGCTGACATCTCGGGGGAAATGGCTGGGCTGTGAGGGAAGCCCTAGGTGAACGGAGAGGGATGGAGAAGAGCCAATTGTAGGAGAGCACCAAGGAGCTGGTAGGAATGGTTTGAAGCACACCAGGAGAGCGCCAAGGAAGAGGTAAGCTGGAATGAGCCATATCTACACATCTGGATGAAATGAAGGCTGAGCCACATGCAGAGGTTGATGATGCCTTCAATGAGATCATCCATCGAGAGGACAGTCAGAGACGGGAAATGCACCAGGCTTAATGGTTCCTCGAACATCGTAGGAGGATTTAATTGCATGGGGGCGGTGGCTGTGCTTGGCATGGATCTGTCACATGGCTTTTGCCATGCTGGCCTATGTGTGCCTCCTCATTTTTCCATGTGTCCCGCACCATCACCCGATCCAAGGCCAAACATAATTTTTTTTAGATATGATAATGGAGGAGAGTTTACTTCAAAGGAATTTATGGACTTCTGCATCAAACATGGAATAAAAAGGCAATTCTACGTTTCTAGGACACCTCAACAAAATGGAGTTGTTGAAAGAAAGAACAAGACAATACAAGAAATGGCTCAAACAATGTTAATGGATTCCAAATTGACAGATATTTTTTGGACACATGCAATGCATACAACAATTCACATTCAAAACAGAGTAATTCTCAGAAACACCAATGACAAAAATCCCTACGAGCTATGGAAAGGAAGACCAACAAATGTGAAGCACTTCAAAGTATTTGGAAGCAAATTCTACATCAAAAGAGAACATGGAAGAATGGGAAAGTTTGATTCTCGTGTGGATAAATGAGTACTTGTTGGTTACTCAAGTACAAGGAAAGCATACAAGTGTTACAATCTGAGATTGAACAAAGTTGTGGAAAGCATCAATGTAACAATTGATGAAACAGATGGACAAGAATCAAAGGAAGAAGAGAATGTATTAGTGGAACACCTTTACGAAGAAGAAGAAGTAGAAGATGAAGATGAAGAAGATCAGACATAAGTCGAAGAGCAAGATTAGGAAGTGCCTCCAAAGACACCTAGGAGATGTGTACAGAAGAATAATCCTTCAGATCAGATTATCGGAAAAAAGGATGCAGGAGTTGAGACTAGAAGAAGAATTTGTTCACCAGAACAAATGCACCTAGCACTCTTATCTACGATTGAACCAAATAGTTTTGAAGAGGCCAACAAGGATGAATTCTAGAATAAGTCCATGAATGAAGAATTAGATCAAATAGAGAAGAATGAAACTTGGGAATTGGTTTCAAGACCAAAGAATAAAATTTTTATTGGTACAAAGTGGGTTTTCAGAAACAAATTGAATGAAGATGGACATGTTACAAGGAACAAAGCTATATTGGTATGTAAAGGATACGCACAGGTTGAAGGAATCAAATTTGAAGATAAATTTTCCCTAGTTGCCAGAATGGAAGCAATCCGATTGCTTTTAACTTATGCATGCTCCAAGAATATTAAAGTGTATCAGATGGACGTGAAATCAACTTTTCTGAATGGGGAACTTGGATAAGAAGTCTACATCGAACAACCATAAGTATTTCAGTTGTTAGAGAATGCAAATTATGTGTGTAAATTGAAGAAGGCCTTGTATGGTCTAAAACAGGCTCCTAGAGCATGGTACTCTAGACTAGATAAATATCTACAACAGACAAGGTTCAGAAAAGGAAGTGCACATGACAACCTCTACATCAAGGTAGCTCAAGATAATATTTTATTAATTGAAGTTTATGTTGATGATATTATTTTTGGAAGAAATGATGACATGTTAAGCCGACAATTTGCAAAGGATATGCAGAATGAATTTGAAATGTCATTACTCAAAGAACTATCCTTCTTTTTGGGTCTTCAGATACATCAAAGCAACCAAGGAATTTTTATTTTTCAAACTAAGTATACAAGAGAAATGCTAAAGAGGTTCAGAATGGAAGATTTCAAACCAATTGCCACTCCTATGAAAACCTTTTGCAAGTTGAGCAAAGATGATGATTCAAAGTCTACAGACCAAAGGAAATACAAGTCAATGATTGGTACCTTACTATATGTGACAACATCCAGACTAAATGTAATGCAGGAAGTTGGACAAGTGGCATGATTTCAAGCAACACCAAAGGAATCACATGTATTAGCAGTGAAGAGGATTTTCAGATATCTCAAAGGAACAAAAGAATTTGGATTATGTTATCCAAAAGGAAAAGATCTATCACTTATTTCCTACACAGATGCAGATTGGGTAGGTTGCATTGATGACTGACAAAGCATCAGTGGATCAACGTTCTACTTGGGTGAGTGTTTAGTATCTTGGCTAAGCAAGAACCAATCATCAGTATCCTTATCTACAACTGAAGAAGAGTATATTGTAGCAACAAGATGTTGTACACCGGTTCTATGGATGAAACAAACTTTGAAATATATAGAGGTTGAGTATGATGAGCCCATTCCAATATATTGTGATAATACAAGCACCATTAGTATCTCAAAGAACCCCATGATTCATTCCAAGACGAAGCACATTCCAATCAAGTATCACTTTCTACGATAACGTGTTGCAGAGAAGAACATTAGAGTTGAATATGTGGGCACACAATAACAAGTGACAGGCATCTTTACAAAACCGCTTCCATGAGAAGCCTTTGAGTATCTTCCCTAGAGAATCAGAGTAACTTCTACTCCAAAATGAATGATTTTGAATGCTTATCTTATATGTCTTAGATTTACATGAGGAAGCACCATAAAGAGGACGATTCAGGTTGGGATATTAGTTTCATGAAGAGTTCAGTCAGGGGGAGCATCCCCATATGGAAAGATGCCTTTGCCATTGATGAAAAAGGGGGAGAGATTTATTAGATGCAAAGGTAAACGCTTAGAGAAAGAGAACAGAGGCATGGTTCCAGGGGGAGCAATGGTCACAAGGGGAGCATGAGTGATATGACTTCAGTATTGCATTAGAGTGTTTCCATCAATGCCAAAGGGAGATATTGTTGATTATTTGGGTTGGTTTTCATTGGTGTCAACCCTTGAAGAAAGTCCGATAGAGAATTATAGTAGCACAAAGGTTTGGGTAATGGACCCAAGTTCGTTTGATGTATAATGGTATGAGTTTTAATACATTTGAAGGTAAGACTACTCTAGATGCATATTACATGTAATTCCATTTCTGGTGGTATGTGGAATGCCACATAAATCCTCACGGTTAGAGATATATGACCATTTGAAGTTGGAGAACCCTCATGAGTCATCCAGAAGCCCCAAAAGGTCAAAGTAGTCAAAGTGGTTGCAAAGAAGAAATTATTTAAATAATAAAGTGAAGTGATGAGTGTACTATAAGTCAAAGTGGATGCATAAGAAATTATTTAAATAATAAAGTTAATGGAGAACTTACTAATTGTGGAAAGTGGTTAAGTTAAGTGGATAGGTGGTTAGAAGTGGGTTAACCCTAAAATAATGAAAGTGGGTTAAGATGGTTAGAAGGTAACCCCTTGAGGAAGCTACATGAAAGTATAAATAAGAGGCAAGGGTCTCTCATTTGATTACCATTGAGCACATTGAATATCTATTATTGTGTAAGGATTATTGTAGGTAC
This sequence comes from Picea engelmannii, assembly GCA_009831015.1. NCBI lineage: Eukaryota > Viridiplantae > Streptophyta > Pinopsida > Pinales > Pinaceae > Picea > Picea engelmannii. The sequence goes on from ML776990.1 coordinate 955,423, forward strand.
TCATTGATACATCTGAAGTTATGAAAGTCCGAGGTAACACAAAGGGTTGACGACGAAAGTTTTGGAATTACATAGAATACAAAAAAACTCTAAGTTCTGAGATGTACGTGGGATAACAATGCAACAAAGTGCATACATATGCAATCTACTAGTGTAACAGAGCACGTACACATGTAGGCTATCAGTATAATAGTATGCGTACATGAGGAAAAAACTGTAAAATTTTGAAGAGATGAAGAAGACAAGGTTCTAGATTCTGAAAACAAGCTCTCAGGAAGGTATGTAGTGATCAGATACATCAGATCTATCCACTGGTTCAAAAGGTATGTATTATTTCTATGAGTGGTTGGATTTTTATGTATGCATGAGAAATGGTTATGGAGATTCGAGAATGGTTATGAATATTTGAGGATTCTTCTTAGAGACTCTAGTGGTTGAATGGGATCTTCTGTATAAATCAGATCTACATAAATATAGTGCTAGTATAAGCAATATTTATCATTATTAGAGTTGAGGCACATATTTTATTTATTGGCATATGGTTAAGGGTTCTTGTGATACATGTAGTAGCGAAAGTGTTGAAAGGATGAATATCAGAAAAGGTTTTATGTCTAGTTCATGTGATGGTTACTACATTGGTTCATACATTCATTTGACACATGAATTGAGAGAGATATAGAGCCTTTGGGTAGAGGTTATGTATGAGGATGCATGCAGTGGGTACAATTACAGTCTGGATACAGTGACATGTTGTAGATCTATGTGAAAGAAGTTGCAGAGGGTCAAGAGTTTTCAGAAGAAAGAAAACCCTAGTTTTCAGAAGGCATACACAAAATGCATAACAGATAGGTCACGTACATATGTAGGCTGAATAACATATAGGGCATGTACATACGCATGTTGTAGAAATATAGGTCACGTATCTGTTGTATTTATTTGATACATGCTCAGTTCAGGTACATGTTGATTGCAGAGAAATAGTACAGATTGGTTGCAGGTCAGTGGTATAGGTTGGTACAATTTTACAGTGGTATATCTCACAGTGATAGTGTGACAATGGTTCCATCATTATAATTCTATGCCAGGGCGGTTGGATAGGGAAAGGACATGTGGTTGTATCCACCTTCCGGTTGTAGCTGGAGAACATAGGGGGTTGTAGCCTCATTTTGGTTGTAGCCAAAGAATTGGGGAGTTGGAGCTTCCCTGAGGTTGTAGCCTGAGAAACTAGGGGTTGGAGCCTCCTTCCAATTGTAGTTGGAAAACAAAGGAAGTTGGTGCTTCCAATGAATGTATTTCTTAAATACATATAAGAAAAATCATTCTGTGGTTTTCTCCTGCTTTGGGTTTCCACGTAAAAACACTGGTGTACTGTGTATGTGTATGATTGCTCATTTGTTCATTGTTTATTTACTCTGCAACTATTGGATGATAATACTACATTGATATAACCCTTTAATTTTATGGTTAAAGGGATTATATTTCTCTATTACTGATTCACCACCCCTCTCAGTAATCCAACAGTCCCTTCCCTTTCAATCCTTCTCATCTTCAAAGGACTGTTGTTGACCATGTAGATATTTGGCTCCCTATAGTAAGGGTTCTTATATCCCAATGAAGACTTCGATTTGACAGTTGTGCCTATTGATAAAGAAATGAGTTATGAAAATTGAGGTTTTATGCTATGCTCCTATTGATAAAGCAACGAGTGATGAAAACTAAGGTTTTGTGCTAAGTTGGTCTCTCTAGCTTCAAATGGACAAAGGTTTTCTCAATATGGTATAAATATGCTATTATTTCAAAATCATAAATTAGATCATTTATTTCTTATATTTTTGAGTGGCATGTTCACTGTGATGTTTATTTATGAAGTTAATGATGATTTCAAGTTAATTTGGAAAATATTCTAAGAAAACATAGATAATTTGGGCTTAATATTGATATGTCAAAGTTAATTTTAGATAGAAAATCGTGCTTAGTATTGATTAAAGTGGTCTTCCTTCCTTTTGTTTTGGTAATTGATCTTCAATGGACATTCTTCATTGATTGAAAGAGTTGTGGGCTATGAACCCATCAATTATCGTTCTTCAATATTTGGTGGTCTTACAACTACTGCACTTAGATCCATGTTGTTCTTTCTTGTTCAATAAAAAAAGGATAATGTCAGTGACTACTCTGTACTTGACAGTTTTACAGTGAACACAGTGGGTAGCCTAGTGAAAAGGTCTCCAATTCAAGAGATTAAAGGGAATGAAGGCAATGTTTAAAATTTAGCCCAATCTCAACAATGAATCCTCTTATCACATACCCAAAATAATTATAATCAACCACCCTCTAAACAACCAAAAATTTCCTACCCAACATACACCAAACCCCCAAAATACATCAATTCAACCAATATATAATAAGGATATGGTAAATTATAGAACTTACTCATCATGTTTTGTAGAAAATTATGAACTCTACCTTTGCTCAAGAAGGATTGTAGAAGACCCCTCACTAGTGATTATCACTAAGAAAGGTGAGGAATAACAACTATGAAAATCACCTCTTACACAATTGGACCAAGTACACAACCCTTTCAACAAGAAAACATACTGAAATTCCACCTTTTTCAAATTACTAGACCAACCAAAATAGTGCAACCCTAAGTTGAATTTGACTTCCTTTGGGAATTGTAAAATCATTATGTCAAGATTTGCTTAATACAAGCCATCAAATATGTACCCATTTACAACAAATTTTTATGGGACTTATGCCTCAAAATATCAGGAAGAAGAGGAAGAGTCCTCAAACAATCCAAGTGGTAGGTCAACTTGCTGATCTCATGCTCGAAAAACCCATCACTTTTAAATACTTGGACACAAGAAAAATTGTAGTGGATGTATACATAAGTGAAACATTAATACAAAATAATTTGATTGATTTAGGGGTGATTATTAATGTAGCAACAAAAGAGACAATGGATAGGGTCAATGGTTCTTCAGATTGCCAATAGATCAACTTTCAAACCAAAAGGGATCTTAGAGGCTGTATTCATTTCCATGGAATCATGGGAATACGTTGCAAATTTATGGTGTTGCAAACAAATCTAGTTAGCCTTAGCTTTTATCCTGTAATCCTAGGAAGGTCGTGGCTGCAAAAAACTAAAGAATATATTGATTATAGATCAAGGGACATGACAAAGTCTCTTGGGAGATCTATTTAAAAAAGGACCTTGTACCCTCTTGTATGACCATTTCTCAAGATTGAAGAACCCTTATGGGCAAATTAGGAGGAACATGATGCACATTTTTTCGTATCCATTTAACCTATCCTTACTATAGAAAAAGTCTTGTCCCTAAAATAACCTAGTTAAAACACACTATCATTTATATCTTTATGTAGAATATTTATTTCTCTAAGGTGTAGATTTGAGATTTCCTTAATCAACCACACGAAGAAGAAGGTAGGGATAATATCCCTATGAATGATGTAATTCTTTTTTAGGAATAATTGAGATCCAACATAAACTTAATCATCCTTAGTTATTTGGATTATTTGTGCATTGTAGAAATAAAGGACCCAACAACCAATGTAGTTGAGAATTTTTCCAAGGAAACTATTAACATTAATAATCCACTAAGTCCTAAA
>ML776990.1:960067-972268 GCA_009831015.1 Picea engelmannii
TGGTGAGTTGATTTCCTTGTTGAAGTAGTTGTCCTTCTTGTACTTAGCATCATCCTATTAAAGGATGCCATGAACCTGTTGTTGGAGGTTCTAGATCCATTCAAAAAATATGGCTTCATGATATTCCTTGGTGTGAGTGTGGGGGGAATCTATCGATGAAGATGAATAAATAAGAGCTATATCAGTGGGGGCTAATAGATGGAACCCCAAGCACAATTGACAAGGGTAGTGGCCGATAAATCTATGAAGGGATATATTATAGATATGCTAAACATATGGAAGATTCTCATTATCTAGAAGGGAGTGTCTATATATTGGAACATTGGGTAAGGGAGCATAGGGAACCAATTCAATGGAATGGTTGACTTGGAAGTGCAGAGGCACCCCCATCAGTAAAACATTATCTTTGTGCTCCTCTACAATCTTGTAGACTTGATTCTAATGTATAAAAAGGTCTTGGGCTGAGGCTGTAGTGGTCATAGTGACCTTGTATTCACCTTTTGAATGGATCGTGAAGAGGGAAAACTTTGTGGTCTAAGAGATTACTTTGTGGCACTATTTTTCCAAGATCAATGAAGTGGTAGTAGTCATAACTACCTATGGTACCCTGTAGAGTTGACCTCCCAAAGTAATAATGAAACTGCAAGGCTAATATTCATAAACAATGTGACTTCTACCCATATAAGGTTTTCCTAAAATAATGTTACAAATTTCAAGTGGGGAAACATCACACAATACCTCATGTTTGAAGGGCTTGATGCCGTAGGAAAGGAGGCACTATTGGATGATGTGGATGTCTCATCCTTGACTCAACCATATGATAGTGTATGGTTGGGGGTGTGGCATTATCAACAACTTCATTCTTTTGACGACCTTGGTTTAGATCAGGTTATTTTGACTCCCGCTATCAACAATAAAATGCAGTGGGGTCCTCTTTACCCACATCTGTGAGTGGAAGAGGCGCTCCCCCTCCTCAAGCTCCTTTGACGCATTTGGTTGGATCCTTGCGGTTATAATGGTATGGTCTAGGTGGAAATCGGTGGCCTCCCACCTATTCCACTGGATCAAATTATAGTTTCCAACTTGGTGGTTTTTCTTTAGTTTTTCGAGTCCCAAACTTATGGGGCCATTTTGAGGCCCTAAACAACATTTTTTTGACTTGGAAATACCTAATAGAACCCCATTGGAACATTTAGAATGTGTACTCCTGGGCTATATCTTTCTGATGGGGTATCGAGCACCCTAAACAGAGATCATATGAAAAAGTTACACCCTCGGGAAGTTGACGTATCAACTACCCCCATCGAGGCCCACAAACCTTTTGGCATTTCATCTTTTGGGGTTAGGGTTGTATATGTTTAGGGTTTTCTCATTTATTTCTTATGTTGAAAAGGCCTTTGGATCCTTATTGAAATCATCTTCTTGAAAATGAGCATATTTAACACATCTTTATTCAAAGATAAGCTACCACCATTCTAGATAGCTCTTGTGCTTTGCATTTTACAATCTTTTGTATTCCAAACAATTATTAATAGAATCTGAATTTTATTGTATTATTGTGTTCATTGCAATATATTTTTGTATTTCCTTGATATATATTTGTTATATTTCTTCCTTCATGTTGTTCTCAAAATAATATGGATCAGTGGTATTATAGTAGTTTGCTCCTTGTCGTTCTTAGTGCATGTCTCTGACGAGGTCAGGGTATAGAGAGTCATGTCTCGAGTTTTTTTCTCCTGAGGACAACCTCTCTCACCCACCCAAGATACCTCCAATGGAGGAAGAAAAGAGGGATGATGGAGCAAGAGATTGTATCAAATTGTTTCTTGAGGAATCCCTCATGCGGCAAAGGAACGAGATGATGGATAATTTCACCTAAATCCTTCAATGGTTGTCAACAAAAATAGAGGCACCTTCAACCAACAGTTACTTCAACCAAAATTGTAGACTCACCTTCGCCCTCCTTAAGGCCCTTCCCCATGTTAGATATTGGTGTGATAATTACTGTGAGAAACATGTTGTGGTTGAGTCTAAATTTTTTTGGCCAAGACCCACTTGTGCGGATTTTGTTTATGCCCTCAAGGAGAAATACCACTCTATTGGAAACTATTATGACCAGTACATGAGATGGAAAACTCTACATCAGGAGAGAGACTAGTCAGTGTCAGAGTACACCAACATATTCCATACCTTGCACAAAAATATCCGTATTAAAGACTCTAAGTGACACTTTTTTTTAAAGTATTCTAGTGGCCTACACAGGTATATCCAAATAGATATGGAGTTCCTAGACATCTCCTCACTGGGAGCATCTTACTGATATGTTGTCAAGATTGAGAAGAAGTTAAAGAAAAAGAATAAATGATATTTCGGTTCTACAAAACCATCGTAGAAAAATCTCAGTAAGGGTGGATCTATATCCCAGGGAAAAGGAGAAATAAAGGAGGGCTAGTCCCAGAACAACCAATCCAATCCACCAACAAAGAAGGGTAATGGGAATTCGAAGAAGGACATTGGAAAGTGGTACAAGTTCCAAAAAATCTTGTTCGACAACACAGGTATTCCAACAGATGATGACCACCTTCAGTAACCACTCACACAACCAGATCAAATATAAACACACCAATGTTTTGACGTGGTAAAACCCCTATGGGGAAGCATCCATGGCCCCAACCAATGCAGCCACTTGGAGTAGTTTATTAATGCAAAAGAAAAATATTACAGAGATATTTTACAAGAGAGTTTCTCACAATCGATCATCGGAAAATGACCCTCCATGCTCTTTAAATAGAGATCATGGACCAATCGGGTTTTAAGCCATATATCAATGGCCGTTAATATCAAGGATAATATGAACCATCATATCACTCTATTTTGGGAACATATCGTGACCATCGTATTTTCTAACTACAAATGCATACTAAAGAAACACACTAAGAAACACACTTTTACCTAACGACACATTAGACCAAGTAGATCTTAACTAACTCCTAAGTGTATAAATATCCTAACATCCCCCCTTAAGAACAACTTGGGATAGGATTGAAGGATTTACAATAATGACACAATAGGAGAAGGAAGGAGGCATTAAAGGCTAGCCCCCCTTAATAACAACTTCCTGAACTCCTAACATAGATCAAATTTTGGAAAACTTTTCTTCTGTAAGAGACTTTGTGAAAATGTCTGCAACTTGATCTTCTGTAGGGAAAAAGAGCACTTCAATAACTTGATCATGAATGAGATTTCTGATGAAGTGCATGTGAATATCGATGTCTTTGTCATGTTAATGTTGAACTGGGTCTTTGGAGAGCTTGATGGCACTCTGATTGTTGCACCAAAGACTGGTCAGATGTTGTTGCTAGAATCCAAACTATGAAAGGATCTGTCAAAGCCACAAGGCTTCCTGACTTGCATTTACTGCTTCTCGATACTCTGTTGTTGCTAAAGAAAGTGAAATAGCCTATTGTTTCTTATAGGCCCAAGTGACAGGTCCTAAACTAAGTTTGAGAACATAACCTACAGTAAACTTCCGATCATCAGGGTCACTGAACCAATCTAAATCAGTGAAACCAACCGATAAAGGAGTCCCCTCTGAGCTGTAATGGATCCCAAACTAAAATGTACCTCAGACATATTGAAGTATACTTTTAGCAGCTTTCCAATGGATTTCATGGGGTGTTTTCATATACCGGGAAACAAGACCAACAACAAAGGAAATATTAGGATGGGTATGAGTCAAGTATAGGAGGCTACCAACTAGCTGATGATACAAGGTGGCATCAACTTTGGGAGAAGTACAGGTGGCAGCAAGCTTGACTCCAGACTGGAAGGGAGAAGGGGTTGGTTTACAATATTCCGTATGAAATATATGAAGAAGGTCACAAGCATACTTAGACTGGGAAAGAAAAATTCCTTCATTGGTTTGCAAAACTTGGAGGCTAAGAAAATAGTGCAAAAACCCTAAGTCTGTCATTTCAAATTTCTTCTTAAGGATGGTTTTCACATGGTTTAAAAGTTTTGAGTCATTACCAGTAAGGATAAGGTCATCAACATAAAGGACAAGGATTATGAGATGAATTCCTGCTTTCTTGGTATAAACATTAGGATCAGAATGACATCTAGAAAATCTTGTGTCAATAAGAAAGCTGCCCATTTTGGCATACCATGATCGAGGAGATTGCTTAAGACTATAAAGATATTTCTTAAGGTGACAAACAAGGCTAGAGTCATTCTAGATATAGCCAGGAGGTTGTTCCATGCATATTTCTTCTTGGAAATCCACATGCAAGAAGGTATATTCAATATCCATCTAATGGACCTCCCATTTATGCGATCCAACAAGGGAAAGAACAAGGCGGATGGAATTCATTTTGGCTACAGGGGAAAATGTTTCATTATAGTCAATTCCTTCAACTTGGGAAAATCCTTTGGAAAATAACCAAGCCTTGTGTCTTTCAACACTTCCATCTGATGCATACTTAGTTCTACAGACCCATTTACATCTAGAAATTTTTCTTTCTTTTGGAAGAGGTACAAGATCCCAAGTATCATTTTCCATTAAAGAACGATACTCTTCATTCATTGTTGTATCCCAATATGGATAACCTGAAGCTTCTACAAATCTCTCTGGATCATGAGTCTCTGAAACTTGAGCCAAAAGAGAAGAGGATCACTAGAACTGAGAACGTTTCTGACGCTAATATGAAGGATCACTGACAATATCACCAACTACTTCTCGTGTTGAACGAACCCATCTAGGAAGCGACGATGTTGGTATTGATTCAGGTTCAATGGACTCATATGGAGGAAGGTGAGCAGGCGGAGGTGGATTTTTATCCTCATTGTCATCATCTAAAGAAGAAACTAGAATAGGAACAAAACAAGGCACAAATTCCAAATATGGCTCACAGATCGAATAAGGAATAATCGTTGAATTAGGCTCACATGCCAAGTTATTTTCATCAAATTTAACATTTCTTCTAGTAATAATTTCATTACAATGTGGTTGAAGATGTCTATAACCTTTGACATCTTCAGAATAACCAACAAATATACACTTCTCACTTTTAGTCTGCAATGCTTTCCTTTTCTCATCAGGAATGTGAGCCCATGCTATACTGCCAAATACACATAAGTGACTTACATATGGTTTAATTTTAGTCCAAGCTTCTTTGGGTGTTATATTTTTAAGAGCCTTTGTGGGAGTGAGATTTACTATGTAATTTGCACGGTTGATGGCTTCTGCCCAATACTTTAGACTTAATCCCTTAGATTGGATCATACAATTATACATTTATTTTAATGTGTGATTCTTTCTCTCAGCAACACCATTTTGTTGTGGTGTATATGGAACAATGTGTTTCATTTGGATGCCCTATGTAGTGTAGTAAATTGTTAAACTATTGCTCACATATTTGCCTCCATTATCTGTTCTTAACCTTTGAATTTGATGTCTAGATTGCTTTTCTACAAGGGCCTTGTAGGCTAGAAACTTGTCAAAAACTTTGCTCTTAAGTTTTAAGAAGTAAACCAAAGTACTCCTGGAAAATTCATCAATGAAAGTTAAGAAATAATTGCACCTAGAAAAAGAAGGAGAAGAAAGTGGACCACACAAGTCACTGTGAACAAGCTACAAAGGGCCCAAGGCATGCCAAGAGGCATGTTTTCCAAAACTATCTTGATGATGTTTGATGAGAACACAATCGGCACAAAAACCATCTCTGCATGAAACAAGAGGAAGGTTAGTCACCATTTGTTGATTACATAGTTGTTGCAATGAGTGATAGTTTAGATGACCAAACTGCGCATGCTAAATTTTTCTCAAGTCATCGCTATGAGCAACAAAAATAGATGGAAAATATGATGACCCAAAGTTTTCAAACTTGTACAACCTGGTAATATCATCAACAATTCTAGTTGCAAGAACGTGATTAGGATCTTTTAGATCTTTGATTACAACTTGGTGAGGTGAAAACTCTACGGTTTTACCTTCACCTGAATGACTGATTTGATATATTGATAGAAGGTTACAAGAAATACTTGGAACACATAATACATCATTGAAATGACCATTATCTACTTGAACTATTCCAAATCCTACAACACTAAGAGATCTATCATCACCAACAAATATTTTCTTGGTGTTACATTCATTTAGAGAAGAAAATATGTCTTTATCCTTAGCCATATGGTAAGATGATCCAAAATCAATAAACCACTCATTAGAAGAAGAAGTAGAAGTTGCATTGAAGGAGAAACCAGAAGTAGAAAGTGCATGTCCATGAGAAGAAGAAGAAGTAGAATCAATATTGATGTTATTCTTCTTCATCGATTCTTCTAAAGATGCCATTTTCTTGAAACATTTGGACTCATCATGACCATCTTTATCAAAAAAGTTGCAATGTCTGTCAGTCTTCTTATTTTTAGATTTTACTCCTTTGTCACCATTAGGAGCTGAAGTTGTCTGAGTGGATTTGGGACCCTTATGTTTCTTGTTTTTGTGGTGATGATATTTCTTCTTGGGATTCTTGGGTTTATATCTCTGCTGGGCGACTAAGTCTTTGTTGGAGGTACCTACAGTGTTGATCACTCCAAGTTGTACAAGCTTATCATGCTCTCTAATCAAAGCATCACAAAAGGACTCAATAGTGGGTTTTTGATAAGCTTTCCCTAAAGCCCCTCTCATGGCATAAAAAATTAGATACAAAAACATAATATGCACTACCTAGCTTAGAAAGAATAATATAGATGCAATGCACTTCCTCCAACTTTATCTCACATTCTTCACATAAAATTTTGAGTGTTTTGAACTTAGATAAATAGTCTTCCATGCAAGAAAAATCATTTGGACTTAAAGTCACTATTTGATTTTCTAACTGATGTGCCTGAATAATATTGTGTTTACCAAACACAGATTCAAGCTTTTCCCAAGCTTCATCAGGGTCATCAATTTATTGAAGGTGGAACCTTAAATCAGGATATATGGACATTCCGATTAGTCCATGCAATTCGTCACTCCTATTAGCCCATTTGACTTTCTTATCAGCATTAGTGGGTGCTTTTTCCTTTCCCAAGTTAATCCGGTACAAACCTTTACATATTAATAAATCTTCCATATGAGATTTCCATTGGAAGTAGTTGGTGTTGGTAAGAAAAAGATTATTGGAAGAAGCCATATTAAATATGCTGATAATATGGATTTAAAAATTGAAACTGATGATCTGGATGGAAAGATCTCAAAAAATTAGGTGGTTTAAAAAAATGAAACGGACTTCGGATGTGAAACTTATTCCCTTTTAAAAAAAGTCATAAATGGTAACCAAAGAACCCCATGGTGGTGATACCCCTCCAAATAACCCCACTTTTACAAATAAGTTGCCCACATTTACAAATAAGTTGCTTTATGAAGTGACCCACTTTTATAAAAAGAAGTGGGGATCACTATTACAATGAAGTTACTTTATAAAAGAAAGCTAAATGCAAAATAAATAACTCTAAAATAAAATATTAAAGCCACTTATAGTGATTCACTTTTATACTTGAAGTGAAATACACTTTACAATGGAGCATGAAATTAAAAAAAAAAAAGTAACAAAAAGAGAGAGTTGAACTCAAGACCTCTTACTTAATAAGACAACTTTAAACCAAGTGGGCTAGCAAAACATATTGTATTGTTTAGTAGGAGGATTGGGGGTGTTTTTGTTGTTGTGGAAGATGTCCTTGGAGAGCGTGCTAAAAAAAACCTCTTTTTACACAAGAAAAAACTTTTCTCTTCTCGATGACAACAAGGGTTAGATCTCGGTTAGCTTACCTGGAAAATGCACCTTTTCCTATCTGTTTTTTATTTTAAGAGATCGCAAAGGGTGCGGGGAAAAGATCATACGCACATATAAAAGAGTGGCAACCTAAAAACAAACAATATAAAAACGAAATAATAATATACAAAAATTTAAAAAGGGCGTATTCAGGCTTTATACCTCCAGATGTAAATGAAATGGCCGTATCTTGGGTAAAAAGAAACCTTTTCAAGTGAAATGAAAAATGTTCCTGACTAAAACGATCACCCTAGACGCAATGGAATAGTCCTCTCAGCCCATAAATGTACACAAATGGTAGAAATTAGAGATGAGGAAACTCGGCTTCATGATCTCGATCTACAACAAGAGTGGGTCTTCAAACATGCTCTGATACCATGTTCAAAAAAACATGTATTCCAACAGAGTACAAACACCTTCATTAAACACTCAAAAAACTAGATCAAATATCAACACACTGATGTTTTGACATGGTAAAACCCCTACGGGGAAACATCCACAACCCTAGCCAACGCGACCACTTGGAGTAGTTTATTAATGCAAAAGAAAACGATTATAGAGAGATTTTACAAGACAGTTTCTCACAATCGATCATCGGCAAATGAACCTCCATGCTCTTTAAATAGAGATCATGGACCAATCGGGTGTTAAGCCACAAATCAATGGCCATTAATATCGAGGAGAATATGAATCGTCAGATCAACCTATGTCAGGAACATATTGTGACCGTTAGATTTCCTAACTACAAATACATACTAATGCATACTAAAGAAACACACTAAGAAACACACTTTTACCTAACGACACATTATACCAAGTAGAGCTTAACTAACTCCTAAGTGTCTAAATATCCTAACAAAGCCATTGGAAAAATACTAATGAATGTCGCTCCAAAAAGTCATTGTTGGCTGAGATGAAAGACTTAGGGTCAGATTCTGGTTTAGAATTTGATTCAAAACCAAAAAAGGGAAAACATATCATTGACACAAAATCCAGTTTCACCATCGCTACCACAAAATTCTAGCCAGAGGAACAAGTGGATCCTGAAGAAGGGGAGTGCCTTTTCCATTCACAAATGTGGGTGAAGGGGACTCCATTCCATTTCATTGTTGATAGTGGTAGGCAGAAGAACCTAATGTTAGAAAAGGTCATAAAGAGGTTTAACATGAAAACAATGTCGCATCCTCATCAATACACCATCGGTTGGCTCAGCTAGGGACGGGACATCCACGTCAGCCAACAATGTCACATGTATTATGGAATCAAATCATTCAAAGGCAAGGTATTGTATGATGTTTTCTCCCTTGAAGTTTGTGATGTTTTGTTCGGACAACCATTTATGTAGAAGCATCATGTTGTTTATGAATCTAGGCCCTGTAGTGTCATTATTACTTTGGGAGATCAACTCTACTGGGTACCAGAGGCAGTCCCAACTGCTACAGTCTCTTTTATTTCTATGAAGCAATGCAGAAAGGTGGTCTCTTAGACTAGGAAATTTTTCATATTTATGGTTTGGTCAAAAGGGGAATGGAATTTCACTGCAACCTCCAAAACCTCTGCACATGGTCTCTCTACACAACAACGATAGTTGGACAAGATAGTAAAAGAGTACAAAGACATATTTCCTCACCTACTACGGTGCCTGTGCACTGTCAAGTAAATGACTCAATTGATTTGACACCCGATGCTCGTATTCCTAATGACCCTATGTATAGGTGTTTTGTTATGGAGAATGAAGAAATCAAACACCAGATCCAAGAGATAATTCTAAAGGGCCACATTAGACCAAGATCCTCACCTTGCGAAAGCCCAATTGTTCTAATATAGAAAAAGGATGGGACATGGAAAATTTGTATTAATTATAGAGCCTTGAACAAGATCAAAATCAAGAACCGATACCTAATTCCTCAGATTGATGATCTTCTCGATCAACTCAAGGGATACAAGTTCTTCATTAAGATTGATCTAAAGTGAGGATACCACCAAGTGTTGATTGAGAAAACTGATGTATGGAAGAAAACCTTCAAGTCTAAAGAAGGTCTCTTTGAGTGGATGGTCATGCCTTTCGGCTTGAATAATTCCCTGACCACATTCATGCATATGATGGATGACATATTGTGTCCATTAACAAACTCCTTTGTCGTCGTATATTTGGATGACGTCTTCATATTAAACAAAAATTGGGAGGAACATTTGAAGCATATTTAGCAGGTCTTGGGCACCCTATGACAACACAAGTTATTTGCCAATTTGTAGAATTGTTCCTTCAACATGTAGAGAATATAATATTTTGGATACATTGTGGATGAGTAGGGTGTGCATGTGGATCCATCCAAGATCCAAGTCAATGGAAATTGGCCAACTTCTTGGGCCTCGCCAATTTATACCGTAGGTTTGTGTTGGGGTTCTCTCACATCTCTTGGGCCCTCATCCAGGTGACCAAAGGTGGAGAAAAGAAAAATTTTGTGTGGGATGCGTCCCAACATAAAGAATTCAAGGATCTAAAATTGTGCCTCTTCTCAGCACTAGTCCTTATTCTATGAGACCTGCAACAACCATTTGAGATTGAGACAGATGCTTCAAATTATGCTATAAGTGTAGTCCTTGCTCAAAATGGGAATCTGGTAACCTATCACAATGAAACGCTATCTAATGTTGTTCGTAGATAGCTCACCTAGAACAAAGATATGTAATGCATTGTGCAGGCATGTCAATAGTGGAAGAATAACATTCTGGGGAAGGAAACGATAATCCACACTGATCATAGGCCTCTCTAATTGATTCAGACATAAGGAAAGTTACAAAATGACCTCCATAAGAAGTGGTCCATGTACCTGCAACAATTCCACTTGAACATCAAGTATAAGAAGGACAACACCAACCATGTCGTAGATTGCCTTGGTTGACCCACAGTTGTGGCGCTAACCACAGTTCTTAACTCTTATGGGAATGAGATGTGCGGGTGGTCACAATTATACAATAATGAATTTGACTTTGCTACTTCCTATCAGACATTGAACACATAAACAATAGTTCCATAATTTCATCTTTAGGATGGATTGCTATGCCATATGAGCCATCTCTGTGTTCCTTGAAGTGAGCATGCAAAGATGATATTGGTAGCTCATTACAATTGGGTACCATGACATTTTGGTTTAGAAAAATAGTGGCAATACTGCAAAATCATTTTTATTGACTGAATATTTGACAAGATGTCTACAAGTACATCAGATCCGGCACTGGCTCTTCCATTTCCAATCTCACCATCAAGGAACATAGGCTCTACACCCCTCTACCTACTCCATATAAGCCTTGGTAGTCCATCTCCATGGATTACATGTTAGATCTGCCTTCAACCAATCATGAGAACAATTGTGTCTTTGTGGGTGTTGATCGATTCTCTAAGATGACAGTTTTGGCACCGTGAAGGAAGAGTATCATAGTTGAGGCCACCGCCAAGCTCTTCTTTGAACACGTTTGGGTTCATTTTGGGATCCCATGAACCAATATCTTATATCGAGATAGTAGGTTCTTGAGCACTTTTTTTTCCAGCCTATGGTCAATGATGGACACCAAGATGACCAAATTGAATGCCTTCCATCCATAGACTGATGGAAAAAGAAAGATACTCAACAAGATGATTGCCCATATCTTGAGGATGTACAATTCAACATAGATACACCAAATCCCTCCACAACTTTGTTGGCCACAACCCTTTTTCTGGTGTGCTTGGGGTTCCAACCATTGGCCTCCATTGACGTAGATCTTCCCATTGCAGCTGCATAGGAAGAGTCTTCCCATGCTCATACCCAGGCTGATCGAGTAGAAAAATTTGTTGAGCGAATCCAACACATCCAACAACAATTTCATGATATTGTGCAGAAAACCAATGTCAAGTACAACTAGTGCCACAATAAACATTGGGTACGGTCACACAATTTTCAAGTGGGAGATAAAGTATGATTGAATTCACAGAAAGAGGGACTCATAGGACCCCATAAGAAGATACGCCCACTCTGATATGGGACTTACACCATCAACAAGGATATGGGTGAGAATGATTTTGAATTAAGTGTTCCTCCTTTCTTTGGTTTTCACCCAGTATTTAATGTGGAATTGCTTCAACCATATTTTCCACCTCTCCTAGACACTTAATATGTAGTTGTTGGCCCTTGACCAAGTTTTGGGATTTTCTTGGTCATGTTGACCTATTTTGGAACTTTGACAGCCTGTCGAAGAAGGAGCACAAGACGAAGCGGAAGTCATGGGATCTCATCCCACGTTTGGATCCTTTTTGATTTTTTGGGAATATGTAACGGGAATGGGATGTCGGCCCATGGGTTTACCCATGTTTAGGAATATTTTGTAATATATATATATATATATA
>ML776990.1:972318-1000269 GCA_009831015.1 Picea engelmannii
ATGTCTAGACCATATAAAGGAGTAGTCGATGATATATCTATGTGGTGTAGGCTAAGTGCCAAGAGTTGGATTTGTGTGATCAAGGCTTTGTGCATTGTGTGTAATACTTGCAGAGCTGAGTGCAAGTCCTTGTGCGAGACGATAGGAGGTTTAGTGCTGTAACGCAAAGAATAAGGATCTAGCGAGCTGCATAGACATTTTGTCCTATGCGGAGTAAGGGTTTTGAAGGCTTTGTGCTTATAACCGATTGACTGAAGACAATAAAGAAGAAGAGTTGGTGGACGTAGCCCCAGGGTGGGGGTGAACCACATAAACATTGTGTTATGTTCTTTGTGCTTTGTCTTGATGTGTTCACATGTTATTTGCTAAGTACTCTGATATGTTTAGATGGATCTAATTCTGCTTTGTGCTTATGATATGTGAGAATATTAGATATGATCAAAATAGTCATGCTTAATATGCTCATTATAATCCATTTATATGCTAAGTGATTAAATACTTTAGATTAGTGTGAATGATGCAAAGCTCTGTTTTATCAGCGAAGTAGATATTGATTGCATATTGAGGAATTGACAGTGCTAAGTGCTTTATTAATTGATATAATCACAGATCTGTGTACCAGCTAAGGTTGCAGACACCTGAGTCTTGCAACCACCCCTGCCTCTGCCTCGAGTGAGACTTCATCTACTTCACAGGTGTTGCCGAAAGGTCTAGTAGTTAGGGATTTTTTGGTGCGTTATTGTAGAGCTGAACCCTGGGTCTGCCCCTATGCCAACAAATGGTTCCGTTGCCGGGACTTGAAACTGTGATCTCTGGGAACTGAGAAAGAAGAATATTTGTGAAAAAATTTGACTTGAAACTGTGAAAGCTCTGTGCGTAGATCTATTGTCCTAGTGTGCAACATTCTACTTGACTTATAAAGCTCGATGCTAAAGAAATAAGCTTGATCTGAAGAAAGAAGATCAAATCTGAAAGAAAGAAGCCCGATCTAAAGAAAGGAGATCGGATCTGAAGAAAAGAGGTAAGATCCAGAAGCTTTGTGCTCTAAGAAATGTAAAAGTGAGAATGTTTGATTAAAAGAGGTAATATCTACAAGCTTTGTGCTCTGACAAAGGTAATAATAGTTAAAAGTTTTAGATCTGAAATCTTTGTGCTCTATAGAAGTAAGATAAGTGATTTTTTTTTTTGTTTCTCGAGTACATGCTAGATTATTAGAGATCTTTAAAGAAAATGAATGAATCGAAGCAAGAATAAGAGACTTCGACATTGACTATGCTCTAGATGAAGAAACACAGGTGAATATCATGACAGAGAAAACTTGGGAAGCTATAGGGAGGCCTGATATGATTCCTTCATTAGGAGGACTAGGGTTATTCAGAGGAAAATTGGTAAACCTATGTGAAAGGCTTGCTCAGATACCTATGACCGTCAATGGAACTTCAACAGAGGAAGATTTTGAGATCATTAAATTTTTTGAAGACAACACCCCATTTACCATGTTAATAGGAAAACCTTGGATTGACAGAGATCAAGCCAGATGAAAGAAAGAGGAAGAAGTATTAGAGAAGAAGAAACAGGGGTTTAAATATTTCATGACTAGGAGGATCGCACACTTGATCGAAGAATATGAGAACGGATTGAAGCTATTTGACATTAGAGACCTTAATGTCGAAGATGCAAGAACACTAGAAGACCCACATAAGACTGAAGTACTTACTCTAGGTAAAGAAGAGGTATTACCCCTAAATACTAGGAAAGAATCTCAACAATGTGCAGTGACTATGTTAAAAGAAGATAAGAATCAGAATGGAAAATGAACTACCGAGATGAAGCTCACTCGAAAGAAGGCTAGGAAACAAAGTAAGAAAAGAGCTAAGTTGTGGAAGGTTCCAGAAGGAACCTCGTAGACAAAAAATTTGCAGAATTGGAGCTTCGCTGGGATATCAGAATCACGACACATGGCACTTCGCCATGGCAAAGAAATATAGTCATTGGGGAGATTATAACTATTCGATCGATGCAACGAATGAGAAAAAAGGCAATAAAGGTTTGTCATCAGACCGTTAGAAAATGTCATAACAGATCGAATAAGAGTTAATAGAGGCTCATAACCATTGCAATTGAACTATTGTCGAGTTGCCTACTTGTCCTATCACGCCATGTACGGAGAACACTTTTGCTAAATGAGAATTTGAAGCTAACAGACTAAGCGAATTGTATACAGTGATCATTGTGCTATTGCTATTTATTCTAGTGCAGTATCTAAGTTAATTGTGACCCTGATAGTTTCAATCCCGAGCACGTATGTCTGACGAGCTCATCACAGTTGAAGAATCAGTAACAGAAGTTCTCCTTGAATTAATGACTGAAAGAGTCATGTCTAAGAGAGGAGTGTCTACAGGTGTAGAAGCATCTTCGATGAGAGGACTACTAATGAGCACAAACAACAACTGCAATCATATTACAAGTTGACGGAGGAGGATTTGGAGGAAATCACCAAGGAGTGGTTGGCGGACCTCCTCATCCAAACATACCCCATGAAGATATCTGATATTGACAGTCTAGAAGCAACGCACGATACACCTGGACCAAGAAAGACCAAGAAAAATAAAGAATCTCAAGATGTAAGTAGTACCTCGATGAAGACTTCTTCCATCTCAGCAGAGCCAGGAGGTGATGGCAGAGAGATAAATGGTGCATAAGTGGAACAAAAGAAAGGCAAGGTTACACCGCCTAGAGACGAGGATGACCCCTCGAAGAAAAGGAAGGTTTACCGTCTGAAACCTTATTCAAGGAAGAAATCAAAAGAAACCAGGACCAAATTTGAGACCACCCTCACCTCAGATGACTTCGACTTTATCATCGCAACACTGAATGATGATTCACTGGAGATAATAAAGAAGAAACAAGATAAGCATGAGGAGGTGTTTAGTCGGATCAAGGTTGAACTCCAAGGGATGCAACAGACATTACAGTCTAGCCGTGTAGTTCCTACTGTGCCTCTATCAGCAGGAACATCAGAACTAGGTGATGAGTCAGCTCAACTTCACCGCATCGCTGATACATTCAAAGCTCACCTTCGACAAGCTCAGGAAGAAACAACACAAGCCACCCAAGCTTTAGTGCAAGTACATAAATCCCTTCAGGACCAATGTAGTGCTACAAAATGGGAGAATCTTGATCTGCAAGTGAAGTGGGATGAAGAAAAATCCCAGTTACAACAAAGTAAGGAACAGTTGCTTGCAGCAAAACTCGAAGTTAAGGAAATGGTCAATAGAGCACTTCGCTCTGTGACTATTTTCGAAGTAAAGGCCAAAGAACGAGTTCCATAGTAGGTGGTGCAACTTGAAGAGGTAATCCAATAGCCCCAACAATGCATAGCAGACTTGGAGCTCCACACTATGCCCGAGACCCCTCAAGCTATAAGAGACCTCAGGGAAGCAACTACCCGTAGCATAGTTGACAGATTAAAAGATCTTACCTTGGAGTGCAAGCAGCTGAGTAAACATAATGCTTAGACCTATGAAAACCTCACTAAGAACCCAGAGTTACAGGCACTGGAGTCGTAGCTCCAGGAAGTGAAGCAGCATGCAGACACACTTCAGGCACAGCTGAAGGCCCTATCAATCATAGATAGAATGAAGAGGTCTCACGAGAAATGTACCGCCCAACAACATATCCATACGATACAAAGAAAAGTGAGGGAACTAACCCAATGGATCCAACCAGTACAATATAAGGCATGCCTGTTGTTTATAGAGGTCGAGAGCCAAGGATCAGCGCTAGAACAGGTTGCCATCACAACAGAACAACGCCTAGAAGGGACAGTGAACAACACAGTGATCCAGGAGTTCACCGAACAAGAGGCCACAACAAAGAAATAAGTTGAAGCAGATCGAGCCAAGCTTGAGGCGTTCAAGGAAGAACTGGGCAGACCAGAGTGACTCGGGATGAGTCACAGGTGAGTGTTGGGGGCCTGTTGGCCCTTGACCAAGTTTTGGGAGTTTCTTGGTCATATTTACCTATTTTGGAACTTCGACAGTCTGTCAAAGAGGGAGCGCAAGATGAAGTAGAGGTCATGGGATCTTAGCCCACTTTTGGATCATTTTTGGGTTTTTGGGAATATGTAATGGGAATGGGATGTCGGCCCATGGGTTTACCCATGTTTAGGCCTATTTTGTAATATATATATATATATATATATATATATATATATATATATAGATGTCTAGGCCATATAAAGGAGTATTCGATGATATATCTATGTGATGTAGGCTAAGTGCCAAGAGTTGGATATGTGTGATCAAGGCTTTGTGCATTGTGTGTAAGACCTGTAGAGCTGAGTGCAAGTCCTTGTGCCAGACAATAGGAGGTTTAGTGCTGTAACGCAAGGAAGAAGGATCTGTAGAGTTGCACATATCTTCTATCCTGTGCAAAGTAAGGGTTTTGAAGGATTTGTGCTTATAACCGATTGACTGAAGACAATAAATAAGAAGAGTTGGTGGACGTAGCCCTAGGGTGGGGGTGAACCACATAAACACTGTGTTATGTGTTTTGTTCTTTGTCTTGATGTGTTCACATGTTATTTGCTAAGTACTTTGATATGTTTAGATAGATCTACTTCTTCTTTGTGCTTATGATATGTGAGAATATTAGATCTGATCAAGGTAGTCATGCTTAATATGCTCATTCTGATCCATTTATATGCTAAGTGCTTAAATACTTTAGATTAGTGTGAATGCTGGGAAGCTCTATTTTATCAGGGAAGTAGATATTGATCGCATATTTAGAAACTGACGGTGCTAAGTTCTTTATTAAGTTATATAGGCATAGATCTATGTCCCATCTAAGGTTGCAGACACCTGAGTCTTGCAACCACCCCTGCCTCTACCTTGGGTGAGACGTCATCTGCTTCACAGGTGTTGCCGAAAGGGCCGGTAGTTATGGCTTTGTTGGTGTGCTGTTGTATCATTGAACCCTGGGTTTTCCCTGGTGCCAACAGTAGCCGAGCAATTGGAACCTATATAACTCAATCCTAACTACATTGAACAAGTGAGATTTTATTGGATCATGGATACCAATATGAAGGGAATGTTAATATTATGGTAGTTGTGGGAGGTATTTACCTCCACGTGTGAACTTGACGAGAATAGGAGACTCTGGAAAGCAAGAGAAAACCCTAATGAGTTGGCTAATAAACTTATAAGTCTTGTCATCTCAAGAAGATAATTTATATTAGGTTATTAGCCTCCAAGAGAAGAAGTCGGCCAGAATCAATAATAATATACTGAACAGACATATACCCAGAAGGAGAATTCGGCCCCAACAAATTTGGCAGAACCACTATAAATACAGGGTGCCAGTTCTCATTTGACACATCTCAGAATTGCAGAGCATCAACTGGTGTGCATTGCAGTTCCCAGTTTGGTGCACACGTGTGGTGGAGAGCTGCAGGTGCAGCTTCTGCAGCAACCAGTTTTCAGTGTTGGCTTAGACTATCTCTTGGCTAGGGTTTGGACTATCTGATCAACTATTGTTGGTGCGCTATCCTTGGAGGAAGATGTGCTACACCTTGTTTGGCTATCTAGCCTAGGGTTTTCTTCCGAAGTAATTCTCACTCAAGGTTAAGGTGCTCAGAGGGTGGCTTCGGCCTATGGTTGGGTGATGAGGGTATCGTCAATGGTAAAACGAACACAAAATATTCTATATTCTAACAGGTTATGGGCCCACACCTCCTTCATTTAGTCTAAATGTTGGAAGGAAACATAGCCGCTAGGATATTGAGCTCATTGAGGAATGACCACTAGGGTTACTAGCAGAAGTAGTTTCCAAGACACTGCCGCTAGGGTTACTAGCAGTAGCAGTTGCATAAACCCTAAACCTCTTGTTGAGGCACCTTAAGTGAATGGATTGACCTAATCTCTGGATAGATCAATGTGCTCTAGCGTAGCACATTCCCTGATACTCTTAGCTAGCCAAGACGTGAAGATTGAAGTTTGTGGTCAAATATAGGGTTTGACCAAGTCAAAGCAGCCATGACTTATTCCATGAAGTTAGAGAACAAGTTAGATGGAGCCTCTAACATCAGAGCCTCGAAGACAAGGATTGACCTCATCCTTGCCAAGAATAAAGTGTTGGATATCGTGAAACTAGAGTTTGAAAAAGGAAAAGAGAAGGAACCACAAAACATTGTAGCTATGGAGAAGTTCAAAGGTGTTGACATCAATGCCATGAGTATCATAGTGGATTCTATAAAATACCACTTGATACCCTACATCTCACATCTTGACTCATCAAATAATATGTACGATGCCCTAACAAATCTCTTCTCAGTTAGAAACATTGGACAAGTTATGAGTCTAAAGAATGAGCTCCGTGACATGAAGATGAATAATGACGACAGCATAACACCATATTTTGTGAGGATGTCTCAATTAAGATATCAACTACAAGCTATTGGATAGACCATTTCGGAAAAGGAATTGGTGAACATAGTACTCAATGGTATTCCCAAGATGTGGGATGCATTTGCTGCAAGCATGAACACAAGGAAGGAGTATCCGACATTTGAAGAACTTTGGACTTGTTGTGCTCAAGAAGAATCAAGGATCAATGCAAAAGATAAACCCCAAAATAAGTACAATGATCAAGCCTTCACAGCAAGATTCAAGAACTTCAGGAACAAAAGGAGGTTTGGTTCAAGGAGGAAGCCAAATTAAGAGAAAGAAATTTCAGAAGTACAATGCTTCAACTATCGAAAGTATGGTCACTACAAGAATCATTGTCCCAAGCTAAATAAAAGGAAGGAGAAACACGAAGAATCAATTGCCGAAGAAAAGGAACCTACAAAGAAGACTAAGCATGATGGAAGAGACTTCTTCTTCTAAAAGCTAACAACACTCTTCTTATTTCTTATACATATCTTGTTTGCATCGTCTCTGTACATATCTTGTATATCTATCTCTTGGAAGATAATGTGGTCCAAGAAGAACTATACCTATGGAAGAACAAACAAAATGAAAATGGATATCATTAGATAATACACATGAAAGGATGAAATACAAATCATGTGGAAGCTATTAAGCCAAATCAATCATGAAGAGACTTAGAAGAAGCAAGGACAGAAAGAAGTCAACAATCGAGAGGAAATTGGAAAAAGAATTATGACGTTTTGTAGAAGACAACAAGACAAAAGCGTGGATTCTGTTAGAGAAGAGAGGCAATTATATATTGCAGAAGACAATAAGGATGTAGATGGAAGCATGGACTCTGTTAGACGAAGAGAGCCGATTATATGCACTCTTACATGAAGCAAGGGTTAGGAGGGAGCTAATCCTATGATCCATTGAAAATGATGAAGTATATATCCATGGTAGTAACCATGAAAGATGGTGTGTGTTCAGTTCAAGAAGTCTTCCTCGAAGAGAAGCCTTAAAGTATCCCTGGTTGTCCATCTAAATCCGTGACCCTATGATGAAAGGAAGAAGTGGAATCTCTAGGGCATGGAATCTATAATAAACTCCATGGACCCAAGAGCTAAAGAAAAAGATGAAGAAGAACATGAAGATTCCAAGAAAGAAAGGGAAATCAGAACAACCAGTCATTGTATCAAGATTCACAAGATTACGAGCCTGATATGAACTCACTAAAAGAAATCACGTAGAAGAATTGGAAGTCGTGATGAAGAATAGTGTATGGAAGACTTATGAATGAAAGCATTACGAGACCTAGAACTAGAGGTTCTCCCAGATGGAGGGAGAAGACTATGATGATTACTTGTTCCAGTAAACCAGACTTATCTCCACATGAGTCATCTGCAACATCCATGAGTTGGAGTTCTACATCAGATGAATAGAAAGAAATGTTCTCCAGAGAAATTGAATAAAGAACATATGAAGAGCAATCTCAATACTTTGAGGCATACCAAAAAGAGACCCTTGTATGCAGATAGAAGGAGATAACTTGGTGGAAGAACCTCCAGTGCACAACCGAAGAGTGGTGAAGATTTCCTATAACATCAAGATGACTACTCAGTAGATCAGATCTCATAATGACAGAAGAAGTGCCACATGGATATGTTCTAGTTTTCCAACTATGATATACTCTATTTTTCAGATCTACATGAATCCTTCACAGTGTTCCAAACTAAATTACATTTGAAATCAAGCATTACATTATCCATTATGAAGTCTAGAAAGGAGAAAATGGTCCTCCAATACATAACTCCACAGATGAGCAGATAAGAAAACATTTTGGTAAAGATTATATCCAAGATGAAAGAGTTTGCATACTCAAGATGGAGCTCGTGGAAAAAACTTCCTTATTGAAAAAGGAAGAAATGACTCCCAGGTTGGGAGGGATCACTAAAAATATTATTGAATACATTCAATGAAAAATAGTCCATCTTGGACAGATGCTTTCCTGTTTGGAAAGTTGATTGAGATTTTTGACAGACAGTGACTTCCCATTGTGGTTAACATGGGAAGTAGTCTGATTGTTGATGTATCATAGAAAATGACTTCCCATTATGGTTAACATGGGGAGTGGTCTAGGGTAGTCTCTCTTCTTGAGGGTTCCTCAAGAACACTGGCCCACCTCACCAGACAATGATTTCTCATTGTGGTTAACATGAGGAATGGTCCGTTTTGGAGGTTGATGCATGACAGTCTTTTCCTCTTGTGGTTAACAAAGGAAATGGTCCAGACAGTCATTCCTTAGGGTTTATACATTCTCTCTAGGGTGCACTTTGATTAGTGTAGGAGGAATGTCCCAGGGTGGGGAATGGTCTAGGTGTTACCCATAATTTTCGTCATCTTGATGGTGTATTGATGATGGTGTACTCAGGCTCCTAATAAGAACTTTCTTCTGAGAAAAGCGACATTCATCTCTTCCCAGAAAACATATTTTTGAAGAGAGTTCGCAGGTTGCTTACATCCTAGGATGCGAGAATAACCCTTCTCGCAGGCTACCTTCAGCTTGGGTGCAAACTTCTCGCACTGTGCTACATAGCTAGGGTGAAAACTTGTTCTCAAGCTTGGAAAAAGATGAACTCTCGACAGTTCTAGAAGGGAATCTTCTAGAGAATGGGTTGGCATTCGAATGGTTATCTTTTTACTGGTTTCCATGATATTCTGGGATCATTCTTATCCAAGTAACCATCTCATCCTCTCCTATATATTGATGGGATTCTCATGGAAAAGGTTAAGGAAGATTAATTGGAGGATTGGTGAAGGAGTTGTGTGAAGGACCTAGCTTGAACAAGAGCTTGGAGACTCTAGCAAGTCTATCGAGAGGAATTGGATCTTCTTCATACAAGGATTGAGAAAGTGTGTGTGTCGAAACCAGGAGCCACCGAAAAGAAGCTTGCAACATCAAGGCGATCATGTTGTATCTTCTACTTTCGATTAATATGATACAACGACATGTCCTTTTCCCATAAAGTCATTCTTACTTTATTGTGTAATTCCTTGATCATACACATAAGTTGATGATTGAATATATTTTGCTATCTTCACTTTGGTTGGTTTGTGTTGTCTTGGTATTGACCTCACGAGAGCACCAGAGTGAAGCGTGAGCAACATAGACCCTAGGAAGCGATACAAAGGTATGTTACTTGTTCCTCCCTACTAGCTAATTCAATGGTCATAAATTAGGGAAAGAGTCATGTCCTGTCCTGTTTTGTTCTAGATCCAGGTGGATCTAGGGAGATCTATTAGTGTCTGCACCTACTGATTAGTTCGATAACAAAATTGGCGACTCCACTGGGGAAGAAACCCATTTTCTTTGTGGTTTTTGGTGTTTTTACTTGGCCATTTGCTCTTGCCTTACCTTTCTCCATTCATATCAATCTCTGAGTCTTTAGGATAGCCTGATAGACCCTCTGGGTCCAGAAGCCCCTTCAAATTTTTTGTCTTTTTCCAAAAATTTGCTTAGTTTCAGACATTCTTGCACTGAACCCCACAGTGGCCTGCGAGAATACTTGGATTTTGTGCTCTGCTTTTATGTCTAGTGTGAGGTTCTCACACTCTGCTCAAAGCTAGCCTGTGAGAATGACTCATTCTCGCACTGTGTAACACTGTTAGCCTGCGAACCCTCTTTTCAAAATTTTGGATTTAAGATTTTTGCATGTTCAGCTGCCCAAATCAGTATAGGTACCTGAAAAGAGCTTCTTGGACCATTGGTTGATGTTTTCTTGTCTTCGGATTTTGTGCACGATCAGTCTTAGG
Organism: Picea engelmannii; assembly: GCA_009831015.1. Classification (NCBI taxonomy): domain Eukaryota; kingdom Viridiplantae; phylum Streptophyta; class Pinopsida; order Pinales; family Pinaceae; genus Picea; species Picea engelmannii. The sequence goes on from ML776990.1 coordinate 982,545, forward strand.
AAATCAAAGGCTCTTCCTGTCCATCTTTTCTCGACTTTCATTTCTTGACTTTTCTTGGCAAAGATATACTCTCTGATTTTGGAATCTGAGTGCTTGTTTGGTTAAGAACCGATGATCGGTTTGAAAGTTGGGATTCTTTGTCTTTCTCATTTGATCATTATTTGAAAGATTAATGTTCTCATGCAATTGAAAAGACTAGATTTGTCTGCTTGTCATTTTTGTTTCCATTGAAAGATTGGTTTGGCTTTTTTTTTATTGCTTGTTGATTAGTTTTTGGTTTTCTTCACTTTCACCATCATGGTGTAGGTCCTTTTTGAAAAGCGAACAACATTTTTCTTTCAAAAGCATTTTCGTCTTTGAAAATATTGAAAATCAATTGTTGAAATTATTGAAAAAGAAACAATAAATAATTGTTATTATTGCGTGATTCGTTGCAATTGCATTTTAAAGGAAATTGTGTATCGTAGTTCAAGATTGGTCCGGAAAACTTCTCTTTCCCTCCTGTACATAAGATTCATTGAACAAAAATTGATATATTTCATTCCTATCTCTGCATCGTTGGGTCAGAGTCTCATACAAAATTAGTTTCATCTCCGCTTCCTTTGAGTAACAACAACCCTTAATAACACTGTGCAATTGTAAAATTTAACTAGTAACTCTTTTCTAGGGCTCTATTACAACAATATTTAGCTAGGCTAGCACTTTGGAATAGGTAGAGAGATACACTCTCCAAAGCACAAAACACACAATAGAATCTTGTGTTAAGGAGTGTCAAATTCCATTTACAACATTTTGTCCTGGGAAGCCCTTCTCACACAAGGGTCAAACATGAGGTCGCATTGATATTGACAGAGTTACTAACCCTTCTTTATTGATATCGGTGTAGAGATTGCATGTATTACAGGGGTCACTTGGAGGTATACCCACAATGATGAGTGGAAGCCTTTTGAGTTGATTTCGGGCTAGATACCCTGCCCTTGCATGTGGATCGGACTGTCGACTGTCCCCCCAGGCTTTATTGTTGTCGGTGGTAACCTTAGCGACCTATCTTTCTAGGGTCTTACACAAGGTGACTGTGAAGGGGCAAGTCTTCACGGTACTTGGAATCGATGTTGGCCAAATTCACTCAGGATCCTTGGAGGGTATGCCCATGATTATGTGTGGGAGATTTCACCAGGGTGTAAGTCCGTTAAGCAGGTCGTCAGTGTAACTTTTCCACCCTAGCCCAGCCCCTTCTCGTCTCATTGTTGTGATGTTGGATTTCATCACCAACTAGTGACTTCGGAATTAGAAGGTCTTTTTTGCTTGGTATTGTTTCCTAGATTTTGTTTACTAGCGCGTGCTGTTTGTTTACCCAAGTTGACCATACAATTTTCTTTGTAAGTTTGTAACTCGTTCACAATAGATCCTCCACGTCATTCACGTAGAATGCAGGGTTTATCTCTAGAGCATCTGGAAGGTTCTCAACCCCTGCCTACAACTCACCTGAGGGCTCTCCTCAACAGAGTGAAGTCCAAGATGTTACCATGCCACAAGTGGAATGAACCGACTCTCTAGAAAATTTCTGAATTACTAATACTCAAGAGGACTTTCGACTTCACCCCGATTCTGAGCAACAGTTTATGCGAGTGAATTCTTCCAGAGACTTAGTTGTTGTGTCTTTTGGATCATCGGTTGGACCCTTTCCAGGAATAGAAGGCCAAGATCCTTTTTGGTCTACTGACATTTTTAGACGGGACCTTTTTGGTGCAGGATCAGGCATTGAAACCACCGTCTCACCTGTGATCTCCAAAACCTCTAACCTAGACACAATACCATTTACTACTGCTATTATTTTCCTGGTATGGACTCCCCGCGATCTGACCACATATTGACCATCCCTATAGAAATGGCCCAACAAACAGATAATATGAGTATTCACACTAGGATTACCGCGGTTAGCCAAGCCCCCATCGGCACACTGCGTACGCCCAGCGTCACCCTGACACTACTGCCCGGATACCGTGTGTTGAATGCTTCCATTCCCACTCCTACGCAAACCCCATCCAACTCTCTTGGTGGTCCCTCTTCTTCTGGGCACTCTCTTCCCGATTTCATTCCAACACTTCCTCAAACCCCTTTTGGAGGACCTTTCTCATCCTCCACTGGCAGTATTAATCCTAGTGGCACTATTCCATCATTCACACCAAATTACCAGATTCCCGTTGGTGGACAATTTCACCAAGGAGGTTTGACACAAGCCCCCCTTGGCAGGCAAATTCCTATTGGAACGCAAATCCCAATTGGAACACAACCCCCACTTGTAACACTGCCCCCAACTGGAACACAACCCCTGATTGGAGGGAAGACCCCACCTTATGGAAAAAACATACCTCCATCCTTGGCCCAGTATTGGAATCATTTGATACAACATACTCCTCAATCGACTGGGGGGCAACAGCTTCCAGCTGCATTTGTGATACCCCCTAGTATAGTCCAACCATATCTAGGTACATCCAATCCTATTTGGGGCTCAAATGCTCAAACTCACGTCCCTGATCAAGGATACAATGCCATGAGCTACTATCCTCTCCAACCACCACCGAATCTGCCTGGGTCTTCACATTATATGCAGACTTCTTATGGTCCTACTAGTTTGCCAATAGGGCTTCCTCCCCAAAGCCACCAGTACCCGTATGTGAATCGACAGTTACCCTTCTTGGCCACTTTGGATCTCCCAGACTTGTCGAGGATTTTAAATGATCCAATTCATCACTCTCCCCAATGGCCTGCTATACTAGCCAAGCTACCATCGGACATCCCTAAATTTGACGACAAAGCAAGAGAGGACCCGAACAATCACATCATGACTTTTCACCTCTTGTGTTCATCCAAATCGTTGATGGATGACTCTATTCGTTTATGTCTTTTTCAATGGACCCTCACGGGTTCTGCTGCGAAGTGGTATATAGAATTACCACGAGGTTTCTTTGCTGACTTCAACACCCTAGCTATGGCTTTCCTCACTCACTACCAGTTACCGATCCATTATGAAACGGGGACTGAGATTTTGAGGTCTTTCAAACAAAACAAAGCCACTCATATATCCGATCACATTCATGAGTGGTGATGATGATGACATCTCATCAAACTCAAACTCCCCGATCAGTTGCTGGTAGAGTGGTTCACAAAATCATTTGTGAACAACATTGGTCATGACATCGCCATGGGTGGAGTGGTCATGGAAGAGTAGGCCATCAGTCATGCTCAATACCTTGACCTCGTTTACTCACAAACATGTACCCTTTATGACTTACTACCTGATGCACCTCGTCCTTCCACTTTTTCCACTTCAACTACTCCAGATACTTCTCATGCAGCTGATGGTGTGATTGGCACTTTCCATGCCCAACCACATTCCGCCTCAAGCGCCAACCCCAAACCTCCTTCTTCTAATTTTCAAAATTCTCCGTCTCCTGCCCCTCCCACCGGCAAGACTTTTGAGGTAAATACAGTTCAATCTACCCCAGCTGGTAAAAACAAATCCAAAAAGGGAAGGGGTAAGAATAAGGAGGAAAAAAATACTTCTCAAGCAGAGTGAACCAAAACTCCACCTGTTGATGATCAGGATAAGTGCAAACCTCGATACCCTTGTCTTATCTGTGGTGATGATCACTACACGAAGGATTGTCCATGACACGTCGAGGTCACTAAGTTCCTTCAAGGAGGCCCAAAACCACCTGCTCTGTCCATTTTGTCCCAACCCTTCTCGTCTCAACAATAGGCTCAATTGGTTATTCATGACCAACCCTCACCTTCTACTACATCCTATGTATTGATGTGTACTGGCGATTCAAAGTAGAATGACATTGCACTCACCACTCGAGCCAAAGATTATTCTCCCTCTAAAGAGAAGGTTGATGACCCACCTCCTTCATTGGTACAACCCTCTCCAATGACTCCACCTACCAATGGTCCTTTTCATCTCGAACGACCGAGCCTTGACACAGTTCTTCAACCCCCCCCAAAGGCCATCGTTCGGAAATCGGCTTTCAATCCTCATGCTCGTGCTACCCATAACTACAACATTGTTGAAGATCTGGCTCAAGCACCTTCTGCGATGTCAGCCCTCGAAGTCCTTCAAAGTTGTCCCACACAACGGAAGGCACTGTTGAAATCTATCAGTGGAATCGACCCGATGGATACAAATTTAATAATTTTTGACTTGGAAGATCACATTCCAAGGTTACCCCCTCAACTTGCATTCCAGATCCAAGTGATTGTCTCTGAAAAAAACATTTTTTGAACCGTTATCAACGAGGGTGCCTCGACGTGTGTCATGTCTCTTACTTGCTGGAAAGCCATTGGTTCTCCCTCTTTGAATGAATCCCAGAACACTTTCAAAGCCTTTAATGGCTCCGATTTTAAGCCTTACGGTGTCCTTCCTTCATTTCCAATCACGTTAGAAGGCAAAACAGTCCAAGTCGAAGTGGAAGTCTTTGACACTCCTCTTGATTACAATCTTCTGCTTGGCCGCAGCTGGATCGATTCCATGCGCGCAGTTGTGTCGACCCTTTTTCGTGTGGTATGTTTCCCACATCAAGGGAAGGTAGTCACCATCGACCAATTAGCCTTCTTTAACTCTGATACCCATATTGGAAACGTACCGTTCATTGCTAAAACCCCACCGGTTTATGAGAACGTCGGTGTAGGCCTTCTCAAAGACTCTTCGTTAATGGGTACTTTCCCCCTTCCACCACGCGATGTTCTACACTCGTCCGTTGCTTCAATCAACATGATCTCTACCTCGATTCATGGAATTCCTACGTCTCATGACCCATGGATGGTACCTGACCCTGGATATCATCTTCATTACGACGACGAAATGCCATTAAGTCTGGTAGAATCTGCCTATCAGGCCATTCAATCGGCAACCCCTTCTACCCCCTCTCTTGGTGAGTTATCTCCAGATCCCTTCCATTTCATTTTTTCCACAGATGAGATGATCATGTCTATCATGGAGGACACCCCTTAGGATGATGGACATCATCGTCCCATCCTTTTCCTGGAGAAAAATACCATTGAGAACTACCAACGGATCTCGACCCCGTCGACCATTGTCGTCATCTCAACCATTCCCGAGTCCACACATGATGTGTTTTCTGAAGGGAAATTAAGAAATATCTTGCCCAATATTCCCCTTGACATATCCATCAAACTTGGAATTGTCGAAAATGTCCATATCGGAGCTTCGTGTTCCCCTGACGAAATCGTCACCTACACGTCCCTTTTCAAAGAGTTTCGTGACATCTTCGCCTGGAGCTATGAAGAAATGCCAGGTATCGACCCCGCCATTGTGATAAATGATATCAAGACATACCCCGACGCTAAACTCATCTAGAAATGCCTTCATCCAGTTCACCCACGTAAAGCGGCTGCTATCAAGCTCGAAGTCGAGAAAATTCTCAAAGACAGATTTATTTACCCAGTGGCCCTCACTGATTGGGTTTCCAATATTGTCTTGATTGACAAGAAACAAGGCACAATTTGTGTATGTGTTGATTATAGGGATATCAACAAAGCTTGTCCCAAAGAAAACTTTCCTACCCCCTTCGTCGATCAGATTGTCGGCGATTGCGCCAGAAGTGAAATCTTCTCTCTAATGGATGGTTTCTCCAGGTATAATCAAATCAACATTGTTCCCGAGGATAAACATAAGACTACTTTTATTTGTCCTTGGGGTACTTTTTCCTATCGAAAACTCCCCTTCGGTCTCAAGAATGCTAGTGCAACTTTTCAACGCGCTATGTCTTATGAATTCCATGATATCAAGCACATTGTGCAACCATGTCTAGATGATTTACCCGCTCACTCAATGCGTCGAGTCGATCATCCAACCCACCTCCAAGCCATTTTCATCCACTGTGGGTTTTACCGTATACGTTTGAATCCACACAAGTGTGTTTTCTGAGTGGAATCCGGCCGACTTCTAGGATTTATTGTTTCGTGTCAAGGGATCAAGGTAGATCCTTTAAAGGTTGAGGCGATCCTTAATCTCCCTCCTCCTTCTACACTTCGCCAATTACAAAGTTTGCAGGGGAAAGCAAACTTTCTTCATCGTTTTATCCCAAATTACACTGAGATAACTCATGGATTTATGCGGCTCCTAAAAAAGGGGTCTGAGTTCGTATGGGATACCATCACAAACAAATCTTTCGAAGCTTTGAAATTGTCCCTAACACAGGCTCCGCTTCTCTTTCCCCTGATTACAGTCGCGATTATTTCCTCTACCTTGCTTCCTCGAATTACACCATTGGTATGGTTCTCGTCCAAGAGGATGATGCTAACGATGAACATGTTATCTATTACTTGATTCGAAGTCTAACGCCTACCGAACCAAGTATTTACATGTCAAAAAACTGGCCTTGGTAGCCGTCCAAGCCGTCCAATGCTTCTGGCACTATATCCTCTCTCGCAAGAATACAGTGATTTCTAACTGCAACCCTATGCAACACATTCTCACACGTCAATTGCTAAGGGGAAAATACTCCAAATGGATCGTGATACTCTAGGAGTTTGACTTGGAATTCACACGTGCCAAGTCCAAGAAGTCCTTAGTGTTTGTTGAGTTGATATGCAACTTTCCCTATTTTAAAACGGAAAATTTAGCAGATGATTCATTACCTGATGAATCCCTTTTCCTCATTAGATCTGATGATATTTGGTATGGCGATATCATCATATATCTCCAAACCTAGACTTTCCAGCCAACTTTGTCTAGTACTGACCGACATCGAATACGCTACCAAGCCCGTCAATATATTATCCTCGGGGATACTCTTCATCGTCGGGGGATTGACTCCGTTTTTCGACGCTGCCTAATGTTTGAAGAAGCCGAGAAAGATCTGAATGACTGCCATTCTGTAGCTTGTGGTTGTCATATGTCTGGGTATGCTACTGCCCAGAAGATCTTACGAGCAGGGTATTTTTGGCCTTCTTTATTTAACGACTGCATAATCGCCATTCAAAAATGCCATGCTTGCCAGACCTATAATCATAAGATACGGTCACATCCTGCTCCTCTTCACCCTGTGGTCTTCGTTGGTCCCTTTGCAAAATGGGGCATTGATTTCATGACATGTCACCCCCACTCGGCCGGGGGGCATGGATACATTATTGTAGTCATATATTACTTTACGAAATGGGCCGAGGCGATGCCGACATTTGACAACAGTACAAATACCGCAACATTATTCATTTTTAATCACATCATATCTCATTTTGGTGTTCCCCAGGCTATCGTCACTGATCACGGTAGCCACTTTAAAAACTTCATGATGTCCGAACTTACTGAAAAGTTGGGTCTTTGCCATGAAAACTCCACGCCCTATTACCCAGAAGCCAATGGCCAAGTCGAAGCAATTAACAAAGTTCTCATAACTATGCTCCAACAAATGATAGGGATTCACAAAACAAGTTGGCACACAATGTTGTTTTCGGCATTGTGGGCTTACCGGACATCCATCAAGTCCGATACTGGGTTTACACCTTTTCGGTTAGTCTATGGTTTGGAATCCATTCTCCTGATTGAATGCAAGATACCCTCTTTAAAACTAGCTGTTGAACTCATACCAAACACTTTTGCTGAGGAAGAACGTCTATTGTATCTTATGCGATTAGATGAAACTCGACGCGATGCTACCCTAGTCATAGAAGCTCAGAAAAAACGTGTGAAGGCCCAATACGTCAAACATGTCAAGCCTCGCATTTTCTGTGAAGGAGATCTCGTTCTCCTCTATGAACAAGATCGAGATATGCTAGGAGCTGGAAAATTTGAAGCCATGTGGCAAGGTCCTTATATCGTTAGATGAGTGTTGGAAAAAGGGGCTTATGAGTTAGTAGATTACGATGGTATCCCTTTGAGTGAACCCAGAAATGGGTTGTACTTGAAGAAGTACTATGCATAAGATCACCTATGCATGAGTACCTGTATTTTTATTGTATCATACTTCTTGTGTGTTACTGTAGCTTGATTTTGTCATTATCTGGTCTCTGCCCTTATGTGACGTTGTGTTTGATTTCCAGATGTTGAAGTCTTCACTACCCTACATTGGCTTTACTGATGGCGCTAGCCGTAGTACTCAGAACCTTGCTTCCACTGCATGGGCAATTTACGCCCCTACAAACGAACTTGTCTCCTTACGAGGTGTGTGTCTCGACCATGCGACCAACAATATTGCAGAGTATAGCACCATTATTGAATTGTTGATTGATGCTAACTCACTTGGAATCCATCATTTGGTTGTGCAACTCGATTCGTAGCTTGTAGTACTATAGTTAAGTAATGTCTATACTATTCGAAGTCCTACTTTGTTACGGGTGTATTTGTGAATTCGCCTCTTGGAACATTATTTTGATTATATTGAATATCAACATATTCCTAGATGTCTAAATACAATAACCGATGCATTGGCTAACTATTTATTAGACAGACATTTGGGTCATTTAAAAATCAATCACATTAATTTTCACACAACACAGGATAAACTGGTAGAAGCCGTATGTATATATAACGATCAAAAGATTTTTTACAAAAAGTTCTGTCTGAGGACCAAAATTTCAAAATCTGAAGCTCATAGCTTCTACAAAGTGACATCATGGATGATGCTCACGGTAACACACGACTTCTCGGGTAAACCTACGAAGCAGTCGGCCAATGGACTCTGACACTCCTACTGTATGATGCTGATAACGTCGTGGAACCTCTCCAAGAGGCATGTCTGGAATATCTGCTGTCAAACCCTCTAGGTTTTGTTCCACCACTTCATAATCTTCGGCGTCCCATCGTGGCACTGGAGCCACCTCTCCTCATCGTTGAATAGGATAAGTACCAGGAGGTCGGTAAGGCCCCACGTCTGTGTCATTCAAAAAATAATTTTGTATTTAGACCTTGGACGAACATATAAAAAACATTTGCATATGATAAAATTCACAAAAACATTTAAAAAGAAAAACTGTGTACTTCTTACCAAGTTCCCCTCACTGAGCACCCTCTAGCAGGACCAAGTCCGGATCTCCTAGAAAATCCAACCCGGCATAAGCATAATCATCGACCATCAACATCTGTGGTCGCAATGAGTCAAAGAAGGTATCATTATATTTGATAATTGGTCCAACTACGTGCCGAGCCATGAGCTGACACCACCTCAACATTCTTGGATCTGTTGGAACCTGTAAATCCCACTCAACTTGCAGCCTCAGCAAGGGAACCCTCTCGAGAAAGAAGGACACCAAAAAAGACCTGTACCTGAATTGCTTCAGGTTTCCTCGCCTGCATTTGGTCAACTGCCTCTTCATGCTACGAAGAACTGTGTCTGCCTAGTTAAAAACCTGAGGCTCAGTACACTCTATGGAATATTGAAAGTAGCTCTGGAGAGCCATGTGAGGATAAGTTCTCCTAGCCATACGAGCAATGGTGAACAAAATAGTGCAGAGGGTCAAATCCCGCACTCCCCAAATGGATACTTTCCCTTTTCTCCTCTCTGCCTCTGGAACACAGTGTAAGCGGCAGTACTCACTCATGGGTAGCCCACCACCTCTACTACCAGTCAGGCTCGCATGGTACCCACGCTGTGACAGTCCTTTCAAGAAGTAAATGTTCTCAATATCCAAGGATAATGTGTGGAACCCTACATGGAATACTTGCTGGTTGGGATCCCAAATATGAACAAGGTACTCCAATAACCTAACTTGGGCCCTCATGCCCGAGATACGAAAGAATTTCAGAAGACCACAGTTTTGTAAAGAGGCAACGGTGGCCGGATGATTTCCAGCAATGGCATCATCTTCTTCATGCTCCCTTTCATGCCATTCCAGAACCATGGTGATGGCCAAATACCTGCATAAGAAGCATAAGAAGAAAGTTAATAACTGTATTCAACATTTGGTATCTTTTCATTGAGAAAAAAATTAAATTTTTTTTCCACTTTGCGGTTCTCGCAGGTGCCCTTTAGGCACAATGCGAGGTTCTCGTAGGTGCCTTTGGGGTCACATGTGAGAATGAGGCATTCTTGTAGGTCCCATGTGTCTGGCCTGCGAGAATGGATGAGCGCAACTTTAACCCCCAAAACAAACTCAAAACTGTGTTTTTTGCCAATGAAAATGAAAATTTAAACCATGAAAAGGTAGAGGACAAAGAGATTACCTCACTGCAGCAAACGGTTCGTCGAATGGATGCTCGTAACTCCCACAATCAAGCACCGAAATTCAAGGGCAAAAGAGGGGTTTTGGACTCAAATATTGGTAAAGTTAAAATGGTTATGGTAAAAAGAACTTTTACCCCTTTATATTTACTTTTACCATTTGTTATTGTATTTTATAATTGTTTATTTATTAAAACCTAATGCCTAATGCCCTTTTGAGTACAACTTTTGCAGGCGTAACGACTTTGATGTTTATGCACAAGGATGCATATATTTTTTCTTCTTCATCGCATGTTTTGATTGTTTTTTATGGTTTTTGTACAAAACCTCGAGCTTGGTCTTTGTCCATTCTCACGCTTGAAAATAAATGAGAATGCGATCGAGCACACTTTTATCACTTTTTCAGGCTCAACAAGGTTATACAAAAAAGGAACCCCCTTGGAGTCCTCTTTAAGCTCTTTTTAGACTCTCTAAACATGAAAAGATTGCCGAGCGACCTTGCTATTTTCACGCTCGTTAAAGTATTTGAAGAAAGCATCTCTTGGGCGATAATTTATCTCTTTTTCGGTCTCATTAGACTATTTTAAGAAAAAGGAACTGAGAGAGTTCTCTTTTAAGTGTTTTTCTAGACTCTATAATCATGAAAAACCTTTGAGTTTTCTATCTTTGGACTTGTTAAAAAAACATAGACAGACCCGTAATGGGACCGAACCACTCCTTCCTAGGGTTCGTTAAACATACTCCGAAGGACTTATCCGAAGGATAAGCTTATATCAACAAGCATATGTTATCCTCCTCAAGATTGCGTAAAAATGAAGAGGTACTCGCCAAAAATGGTGGGGGGAAATTTGGGAAAGGGATGTGTTCTTGTATTCATATTAATTGGTAGTAAGTGTCGCTCTTGAACATGACACCCCCCTATTCATTAGCCGGTTTGGGAAATCCATTTGTCTCTCATTCGATTTGTTAAAAGGTCATACCCTGTGTTGTCTCTGAGTCAATGATGCCAAATCATTGGTCGTGTCATTCATATGTTCAAGAGAAGTTCATCTAAAACCTCTATTGAGTCGGCCATCTGCAGTTGTCCATTCTCTTCATGTCGGCCTTCCCTATGTCCAGTCCAACTTACATCATACTCTGTTTCACCTTCAAAATCTGTTACTCATTTCATGTCATTGATGGGGGATACATCAAGGCCCTCCTGTGACGAGTTTTGTTCCGTCGACTTCAGCTCATTATCCGGAAACAAGACCTAGAAATTCTTTGGTACCTTGGAACCTGCATGCCTCAATGGCAGGTTTCCTCGCTTTTGATAGTGGGTTTACATCATTGACCCATGATCGAAAGATTTCGTCGGATGTTTTACCTCAACTCATTCATTCACATTTGAAGGATTGTATTAGTGTACCTTGGGAGTCATTGACATTGATGGTGATTTCCCTCGCACTTGTTAACAGTTTCATCAATGATCGGTAATCAAGTGGTTTGTACCATGTCTGACTTCAACACATGTAATCACATGGTTAGATTCGTACTTTTGGGCGACAGGATTGAAGACCCTGGATATCATCTCTTTGTCCAGGTTGCGATGGAATATGTATAATTTGTGACACATAGATCCATTTTGTATGTCTCGTGGCTATGTCATCTCAATTTGAATTTTCTTGCATAGATCCACAGTGTATTCCTGGTGGCTATGCTATATTTTGACGGCATGGATCCACAGTGTATGATTGGTGTCCATGACCTATGCCTATAATGTCATCCGTCTGTGATCTGAGTATATTCTACAGATGCTTGGTTGTTTGCAGGTTTTCGATTAGGTGCGCTCCTGGTTTCTGACACACACACGCAGTTTACAAAGTATTTCGGTTGTCACTGATTCTGGCCTCATACTTTGGGGGGCATTCTGTTACCCATAATTTTGGTCATCTTGATGGTGTATTGATGATGGTGTACTCAGGCTCCTAATAAGAACTTTCTCCTGAGAAAAGTGACATTCATCTCTTCCCAGAAAACATATTTTTGAAGAGATTTCGTAGGTTGCTTATATCTTAGGATGTGAGAATGACCCATTCTCACAGGCTGCCTTCAGCTAGGGTGTGAACTTATCACACTGTGCTACATAGCTAGGGTGAAAACTTGTTCTCAAGCTTGGAAAAAGATGAAGTCTCGATGGTTCTATAAGGGAATCTTCTAGAGAATGGGTTGGCATTGAAATGGTTATCTTTTTACTGGTTTCCCTGATATTGTGGGATCATTCTTATCCAAGTAACCATCTCATCCTCTCCTATATATTGATGGGATTCTCATGGAAAAGGTTAAGCAAGATTAATTGGAGGATTGGTGAAGGAATTGTGTGAAGGACCTAGCTTGAACAGGAGCTTGGAGACTCTAGCAAGTCTATCGAGAGGAATTGGATCTTCTTCATACAAGGATTGAGAAAGTGTGTGTGTTAGAACCAAGATCCGTGGAAAAGAATCTTGCGAAATCAAGGCAATTAGGTTGTATCTTCTACTTTCGATTAATATGATACAGCAACATGTCCTTTTCCCATAAAGTCATTCTTACTTTATTGTGTAATTCCTTGATCATACACATAAGTTGACAATTGAATATATTTTGCTATCTTCACTTTGGTTGGTTTGTGTTGTCTTGGTCTTGACCTCACGAGAGCACCGGAGCGAAGCATGAGCAACAGAGACCCTAGGAAGCGATACAAAGGTATGTTACTTGTTCCTCCCTACTAGCTAATTCAATGGTCATAACTTAGGGAAAGAGTCATGTCCTATCCTGTTTTGTTTTAGATCCAGGTGGATCTAGGGAGATCTGTTAGTGTCTGCACCTACCAATTAGTCTGATAACACCAGGCTCAATAATCAGGGATAGACATTCCTTAGGGTTTATACATTCTCTCTAGGGTGCACTTTGATTAGTGTAGGAGGAATGGCCCAAGGTGGGGAATGGTCTAGGATCAACATTCCTTAGGGTTATACATTCTCTCCAGGGTGCACTTTGATTAGTGTAGGAAGAATGGCCCAGGGTGAGGAATGGTCCAGGTTCAAAAGACATGACAATTATTCTTCCTTGCTTGAGAAAAATAGTCCAGATATCTCGTTATTCTACTCTGAGGTAGATATTCTTTCAGAGCTCACAGATGTGAGTAAAATATTGGCCCAAATGATTCAGCTTATATCATAACATTGTGTATATGTAGGTTGCTATTAGATGTTTGTTATGAAGATTGTATGATAGTAGATGAAGACTACTATGGTGGATATGTTCCACTGTTCGTGATTCTACATTGCTGATCAAGTACTTGTGTGTTACTTGGTGTGGTCGTGTACCACTAGATTGTAGTTATGTACTACTATGGATAGACACAATTGTGTTCTATTCTTTTTCTAATTGCCTTGAAGACTATCAATAGTTTATTGGAGATAATCATCATCCAGACGAATGATGAACAGAGAGTTTCCAGATGGAAAATAGTTCAGAGCATTATAAGAATGACTCTTGTATCACTCTATGGTGTGAGTGACTGATCCTGCATCATGTCTGATTACTCAGATGAAGTATGGTTTCGAGAGATGATGTAGCTGATGGTGATGGTGATGCTCATGATCTAGTCATGAGATAGTCTAAACGACTATGTTGATGCTACCAGGTAAATGTTATGTTTTTTGTGTTCAAGACCATTACCTATAATACCTCCCTAGCTAGGAGGGAGTGTTAATATTATGGTAGCTACGAGAGATATTTACCTCCATGTGTGAACTTGACAAGAATAGGAGACTCTGGAAAGTAAGAGAAAACCCTAATGAGTTGGCTAATAACCCTAGAAGTCTTGTCGTCTCAAGAAGATAATTTATATTAAATTATTATCCTCCAAGAGAAGAAGTTGGCCAGAATCAATAATAATATACTGAACAAAAATAAACCCAGAAGGAGAAGTCGGCCCCAACAAATCTGGCAAAAACACTATAAATACAGGGTGCCAGTTCTCATTTAACACATCTTAGAATTGCAGAGAAGCAACTAGTGCGCATTGCAGTTCCTAGTTTGGTGTGCACGTGTGGAGGAGAGCTGTAGGTGCAGCTACTGTAGCAACCAATTTTTCAGTGTTGTCTTGGACTATCTCTTAGCTAGGGTTTGGACTAGATCAGCTATTTTTGGTGCGCTATCCTTGGAGGAAGATGCACTACACCTTGTTTGGCTATCTAGCCTAGGGTTTGCTTCCGGAGTAATTCTCATTCAAGGTTAAGGTGCTCGGAGGGTGGCTTCGGCCTATGGTTGGGTGATGAGGGTATTGTCAATGGTAAAATGAGAACACAATATTCTATATTCTAACAGGGAACCCTCGAGTAGAACATCCAATTCTATCGGGTCATCAAAGCAAGGCAATTTCTTCATCAGGGCAAGTGGCTCACCGTAAGTAAGATTCAACAAACGTTTCCCCATCTGATGAAGGAACTTGATGCAATGGAGACCATTTATTCCTAAGGGGAAGGAATTATCCAGGTGGATATTGACAACCATCCACCTATTCCAATAGCTCAAATTACAATTTTCATCTTGGCAATTTTTCTTCAGCTTTTTGGGTCCCAAACTTTTGGGGCCATTTTGAGGCCCTAAACAACGTTTTTTTGACTTGGAAGCACCCGATAGAAAAATTTTAGGATTTATTGGTCCATTCATAATGTATTCTCCTCTATTATACCTTTCCAATGGGGTACCAAGTATATCAAATGAAGATTGTATGCAAAAGCTGCGGCTTCGGGAAGTTGATGTATCAACTACCCCAATCTAGGCCCACAAACCTTTTGGTGTTTCATATTTCAGGGTTAGGGTTTTGGATGTTTAGGGTTTTCTTATTTATTATTTATATCAAAAATTCCTTTGGAGCCTCATTGTAATCAACTTTTTGCAAATAAGCGTAGTCGACACATCTCTCTTCAGAGATAAGCTACCACCATTCTAGCTAGCTTGTGTGTTTTGAATTTTACAGTATTTGTTCCAGACAGTCACTAATAAGATATGATTTTTACTGTATTACTATGTTCCTTGCAATGTTTATGTGTATTTCCTTGTGATATATTTGTTATATTTCTTCCTTCATTTCATTCTCAAAATAATATGGATCATGGTAGGACTGGGTTTTGCATCGATGATCCACTTTCCCTATTCTAAATCAGAGTGTGAGTCAAGGTATGAATCCTTTTCTTTAAGCTCAACCAAAAATCATTGTTTTGAGCAACATTCCTTTGTTTTGTGCCAGGGAATTTTTTGGAACTCACACCACTTTCTTGTGTCCTTTTTTGTCTTCTCATTACCCTTATTTTCCTATGGCCCGGACTGGTTATCTCAAGGTTGGATTTACTTTCTTTGTCCCTTGTTTTGTGAGTTAGGGTTTCTTTTTCCATGCTTTTGTTATGGCATATTTGCAAACCTGAACTCCCAATTACTTCGCTACTTAAATTTCTTCTTGATTTTGAATGCATATTGATAAGCAACTCCCAATTAGGAGATTTTCGAGAAATCCATCTCTATTTGGATGTACCTGTGTAGGCCACTATGGTACTTCAAAACTAGGTTCCACTCAAAGTATTTTATACCCATATTTGAGTGCAAGGTATGGGTTCTCAAGGTATGGAATCTGTTAGTGTACTCTGACACCATTTGGTTTCATTCATGATGCAAAGTCATCCATCTCATGTATTGGTCATCATAGTTTTTGATAGAGTAGAACTCCTCCTTGAGCACATCTACAAAGGCTTCTGAAGTGGGTTCTCTCTTGAATGACGTAATTCATATATGGTTTACATCTCCCAGTAATCTTCCCACCAAGATCTAATATGGTGAAGGGATTTAACGAGTGCAAATGTGATATTTTCACCATCGGAAATTTTTTGGTTGGAGTAATACCCTTCCAACATATTCAACCATTTCTCCAAAGGATATGCATCTATTTGTCCTTCAAATAAGGGGATATGAAAATAGTCTTGTACCTTGAAGGGCATCACACCTCCAAAATAGTTAGTCATCGAAGATGCCTCGTTCAACATCGGTAGTTGTCGAAGGATCTGGGAAAATTGGTCCATCATCTTGTTCCCCTATTATGTGAGGGAGTCCTTGAGCAATGTCTTGAAAGGATCTCATGCTCTATCAATTCTCTTTCTTCCTCCATGGGAGGTTTCTTGGGTCGGAAAGAGATGTTTTCCTCAAGCGAACTTATCTTGAGACCCAAGTATCCATACCATGACCTCGTTGGGGACATGCTCTAAGAAATGAAAAGGAGAAAATTTCTCTAATACCACTAATCTGGATTATGTTGAGAACGAAATGAAATATGAACAAAAATATAGCAAAGAACACATAAATACGGTGAAACGCAACTCATGTTAATGAATAAAATAACAAAATATTGTAGAACTCAAACTGGCTAGATTGGTGGTAGCTTATCTCTGAAGAAAAAGAGATGTCGGCTACACTCAATCACAAAAAGAATTACATCAAACTCCATTGCATGCTCAAAGGACCTCCTTCACCTCAATTATATATGAGAGAGTGAGGAGAATAATTCCCATGATGCATGTGAGATAAATTGGTCTAAGTTTACAAAATTCCATAGGCATGTAAAACACTAGGAATTTCTAGGTGGTCACCCATCCCAATAATAATCTAGCCCAAGCATGCTTAACTGCAAAGTTCAAATGGGATCCAATGAATTAATACTATAGCCATGTACATAATACCATTATGAAATCATTACATGATGAATGTAATTAACAAATGGAGATGGAATTACATTACATTCCCATCAAAAGGGTGAATATCGTGGTTTATCAAAACCATAGGCTCGAAAAGGCAGATGACCACTGAGATCCACCTGGATCATACATTTACCCATTACATGTACATTTAACCCCATATATGCCCCCACCTTAGGGTCATATCATATACATTTAACCCCATATATTCCCCCCTTGGGGTCATCTCATTGGTTTAGATTCCACATATCAATGATATGCCCCAAAAGCTCCTTATTGGATCATAGTAAGGTGCAATAAAAATACTTGAGAAGGACATAACCAACTAATTCAAGTTTCACAATAGGGTCCCCACGAACCTTTATTCACAAAGTGTCATAATATCTCTCTCACACCAGTGCACCTACATGACTATCAGATAGTGTCAGTGCCTACAATAAACCAAAAACAAGGACATAGGTCATTTTTTTTCAATCACGCAATACACATGACTTGGCCTCCCATAGTCATGTGGTTCGCACAACTAGCTAGTGAAAAATCACATGAATTTCTTGCATGAATGTCCACTAAAAAAGGGCATAAGTTGCACATCTACATAGAGGATAGATGCACAAGATTTATTAGTGATTTCTCACTGAACAATTTCTCCATTTATGTAGCTTCCCAATGAGAAAATTCCCAAATAGTTTTTGTGACTATTCATGAAATAACCACAACTTTTGTACAACTGCCCAAAAAAATCCACTTAATACTTTTGCATGGTTTTCCCAATAA
>ML776990.1:1000319-1025225 GCA_009831015.1 Picea engelmannii
ACTTTTGCATGGTTTTCCCAATAAAAACCACACCATTCACATGAGATCCCATCAAATATCCATGCAAACCTGCACAACTACTCCATGGTTTCCCACATGAACCATATGTGCCACTTCAAAAAAGGGCCATATGGGCCTAAATTCACCGTCTACCTTGAAAATTGAATGTGTGAAATGATAGGCTGAGTCAAGACCCCTTACCTAGCTCTCATTAACTAAAACAAAACTCATGGATGAACAAAAAACAAGCTCTAGAAGTTTGTGGGCTCCACATGTTCACATACAAAGTGGGAAAATCACAAATGAGGTATTTTTGTGGGCCCCACCCCTTTTTATATGGCCTTATTAAAAATTTCCCCAAGTTCGTGAGGAAGCTCAAATGCTCCATTTTTGGAGTCGCTTGTGCTGTTGGAATAATGGTATTTCCACCTTTGACAATGTATGATCCATTCATTTTCCCCAAAATTTTTCCCTAGGGCCATTTTCCCCCACCAAACTTCAATAGATAGGTATTTCAGTCCACTAGATTTATTTTTTATACTATTTTCACCATTAAGTTTCATATCAACAATACTTTCACATCGAGTATTCAGTTTCATGTGTGTAAGTATTTACTTCGAGACCCTATTCATCTATTAGATGCATATGGTAGGTCCAGTCACCCTATCCCTTCAAGTATATACTTATTCAAACTGACATGTTTTCACTCCCTCTAAGATCATTACTTTTACTAGTATCACTCCCATTGAGTATGCCTTTAGGTTTTTATTTTCTCAGTCATGCATGCAAATTTGCTTAGTTCCACATGCATTCAATTGTTTCTAACTAGTAGCACTCCACCCCCATGACTTTCCTTGGTTTGATATCCTCTTGCATTATCAACACCCATGATATTTATTCCCATAGGACAAGAGTCTAGATAGTCTACATATCAAATAATAAACCTCTTAATTCTTTGTCATCATAGTGTGGACCCATCCCATCGGACTCTCAGTGATTCGCATTTTTTATGGTTGTTTTTTCTGAATGTGTTACCTCATTTTCATTAACCTCTCATCTCCCATGAGATTAGTAGATCATATGCATTCTAATTCATATTTCATTTACCCCCATGGACACCTAGCCAAATAGGCCCCTTCCCCCATTCACTCTTATTACTCTATCCTCACATGGCCAAGACGTTTGATCATATGATTAGTGCACCCATCTTTGTGTTTGTAAATTATCCAAATTTTTTACATTCTTTCATTCATTAACAATTGTAAAAACATAATTCTTTACATGTGTTATAACCCTAAATTGCACCACACATGCTTACCTGGCATCAGGCCAACTCATATCCCTTCTTTTCCAAAGCACTACTGAAAAACTCTCTGAAAATCCTCTTTTATGAAGTCCCACGCACCCTAACCCATTACTGCACACGTGTACACGCTGGCTGACTCAAAACAGCCCGCATGTACCTACAAAAGAACGAGGAAAGGAAAGTTGTCGATGGAACAAAAAGCTATGGGTGAGTTAACTGAAACTCCCAGCCATGCATGGCCGAGGGTCCATCCAAATACCTAGCTCCTTCTAGCCTATAAAAGAAAGTGTAGGGGTCCCATTTGGAAGAGGAAAAATATAGCAAAGAAACTCTGCCCATTTACGTATTCCCATTTTCGAGACCCACAGAGGTACAAGTGGCCTGCACGAGGTCTGCACGTGTGTACCCGCGCCCTATCGTCTTACAACCCACGTGTGAATGCTAGCTGTAGAGGTAGCAGTAGCGTGTAGAGTTCAGAGAACCTCAGAAGCAGTCATCCTCTTCCCTATCAGAATCACACATTCTCAGGGGGTTTTCTAGATTTCTATCTGAAGTCTTGTTTGCTAGCAAGTCTAACTCTGATTGTTGTTTCCTTATCATTTTTCCCTTGCATTATTTGGTTTTCTATTAGAAAGAGTATCCAAGCCTTCAAGGGATCCTGGTTATCAATATCAATGGTCTCTTCCTAGTTTGGTCTATCTGTTTTCATTTTTTCTTAGAGTTTATATATACACGCGGCCTGTATAAGGTCAGCCCGCGGGTACACGCCCTCTGTCTCTGTTCAGCACGCATTCGCACCCGTGCTGTTTGAGTAATAGTCGCGTGCTTGTGTTGCTACTTTTTTTTAAGGGTGAGGCATTCATCCTCTCCTTTGATAAGAAGTATTCCTCTCAGGGGTTTGAATCTTTGTTTGAACATTCAGTAGCTTAGGATTAATCTTACACTTAGCTTGCTTTTTCTCATTTAAAACGTTGTCAAAAAAATAAAAAATTTTACGGTTTTTAGACAAGTGTGAGAATCGTTTTTTTTACAATTTGCTATTGTGTGATTTTTTACCTGATTCTTTGCAATCTGCAATTTAGGCCAGAATTGTTTTTCTTGGTTTTTTACTTGTCGGTATTTTCCCTTTCTTGCTTTACTAGCATTTAAATAAAAAAAAAATTCTCTTTTCATTTTCTTCTTTGGTTGAAGAGTGTGTTTCTGCATCATTAGCTAGGGAAAAGTATTTTATTTCATAAGTTTTTTCATTTCACTTAGATCATAAGTAGCTCGTAGTCGAGTGAAATTCCTTTGAGTTTGTTGTCCAAAATCTTAGAAAAGTTAAAAAAATATTTCTTTTGAAAACTTGTCGAAATTTTGCATTTAGTAAAAGTTTTGTTTCCATCTTTTTTATTCATTTTTTTCTTTCATATTTTACACATCATCAGTTTCACCCTCATGCCCCTTGAAGTAAGACAAATCCATAAAAGTAATGCTAAATTTAAAATCTACTATAATTTTATGTTTGTAGGGTTCACAAACTAGTTTAGGACTAGGGCCTTGGATTAGGTTGGAGAGGAAACTCTTCAAGGCCATTTAAAATTAAACATTGGATTCTGAGATAGGGAGTGTCTAAGTCCAGTTTCGTGAAAGTTATCCAGGACCCCCCTCTAACACAAGGGATAAAAACAAGGTCGCATGCGGAAAGGTAGCGGAGATAACCCCTCTAAAGCTGGACCAATCGTAGTGGAGAACACATATAGAGGGCTTGTTTTGGGATTCTGTCATTTGCATTTTCCACGAGGCTTTGTGGGTCTCGAATCTATTCGAGGTCCTCATTTGTCTTCCAGAACATTTTCTCTCGATACCCTTGATAGGTTTCGGGCTCGATACCCTGCTCATTGTGGTCTACCCGACTTTCGACTGTACCTTCCTGGTGACTGTTCGCGCGCTGGCAACCTAGATGCCAATCTTTTTAGGGAAATACACAAGTGACTGTGGGGGTATACCGTGGTACCTAGGACAGACATCGATCCACGCTTTGCAGAGTATACCTGGAGGGTGCTTCCATGTTCGAGTTTCACTTGCACCGGTAAGTTTCTCTAGTGGTAGTTGTTGTAACTGTTCTTCCAATTAATTTAGTGCTTGCTTGTCTTATCTCTTAGGGACTTTTTTTAGTGTGTGTTACTTTTGAACGTTTAGACTACCTTAGAGTGTCTTGGATCTTCTCACACAGTGGAGGATCCCGAGCTCCTTCGGTCATGAAGGCTTCTTTGCTTGCCGCCGGTTACACTAGAGCCACCCCCGCCACCATTAAGGTGGAATCTAGACCAGCAAGGGTCTTTTGAAGCGACCGAGTTACAAACCATTGTGCCCGAACAACCCCCAGAGGCATCAACCGTTTTGGACCTTGAAGCAACCGCTCTTGGCTCGGTTGAAAACCCAACCACTGATTTCTTGGCACCTTTTATTGTACCAATTCAATTTCACGAGCACCAGACAGTGTCACACACAACAATGGAAACAAATGCTATTACTCCTTCTGGGAATTCTTCAATTCCCACCATGGTTGTCACCATAGGAGAGCTGTCATCTCTGAACCCATCGTCGTCAGTCCGAGCCACCATCGTCTCGGCCGCAACTACTTCACACAGTGGTCTGAGCCCGTCATTGGCAGCGACCACAACCCCTTTTACACCTAGTGCGACAGGCCCTTCATTCTCGTACAGGATGCCTAGTTCGGGTACAAGTTCTGCACTTTCCTACTCCACTTTACAGACTTTGAGTCTAGGGGCAGGGAGCTCTAGCGCTCCTCTGCAAGGTCACTTAGGGGGCACTCCTATCCCTTTTAATGCTTTTCCTTACGGAGGAGGTCATATCCCTCCTTCGTCCCCTTCACTCAGTGGCTCTCATCAACAATCTTCCGGGCAACCTACACCCAATATTTTATTTGGAGCGGGGATTCAAGGACCACCTTCGCATAGTATGCCGGTAGGTTCGAAACCATTTTCTTGGAACAAAACTTTTGGCAACAACACCTTCTCATCAGCCACTTTCTCGACTGGGGGCAACCCCATTTTTGGACAATCGACTCCTGTGCAGGGTACTATTCCTACACAAGGGGAAAACCTAGCAGGACCTTGGAATTTAGGGCAAGGATCCATTCCTTCCTCCGGAATGCCGAACTGAGGTAATTCTTTCCATAATCGATGGAACCCCGGACAAACTACTATTCCTATCCTCATGGGACCGGCATGGGGTAATCCTTCCCAAAGTCCTTCGAATACAATGCATGCGCAACAATCCATGTCCTATTTGGGAAATCAGCTGATGATGTCTCCACATATGAAAAATCCTTACGCTAGCCAGGGCTATGGCTTCTACCAGAATCCGAGCTAGCAGCCAAACTTTTCCTGGCAACCTAGTGCCAGTCAAACTCTAGGACCCTTTTTTCCAGGTTATCAGCAACAACCCAAACTACCATTCCTGACGACTTTACACTTGCCAGATTTGACAAGGTTGTTGAATGACCCTATTTGTCACGATCCGCGTTGGCCTCCTATGCTGACGAAGTTGCCTTCGGACATTCCAAAGTTCAAAGCCAAGCCTAACGAAGATCCAGGTGATCATGTGACTACCTTCCATCTTTGGTGCTCATCTAACTCATTGAAAGATGACTCCATACAGTTGTGATTGTTTCAACGTACTCTCATTGGGAGTGCCGCGAAATGGTACATCGAGCTCGATCTCTCAATATACTCTTCTTTTGGTGAACTGGCGATGGATTTCCTTAACCATTTCCAGTTACCTGTGAGATACGACGCTAACACAAAGTTGCTCGCCAATTTTGAACAGAAAACATCGGACCATATCTCTGATCACATCTGAGAGTGGAGATGCCGGAAGAGTTTAATCAAGGTACCAGTCCCACCAGCATTCCTTCTTAAGTGGTTCCTTAAGTCTTTGGTCCCACAGTTATCCAAAGATGTAGTGACATCCAAATGTTTCTCTGAAGAATATGCCATCATGAGGGATCAACAATTTGAGCTAATCCATTCTCAGTCTAGTTTATTATACAACATCTTGCCAGATGCGCCACATTCAATACTGGATAAAACTAGACAGAGAGCTGGACCACATGCCGATTGTATTGTCGATTCAGCACAAACCAAGCCCACTAAGTAATTGACAAAACAGTTGCAGCAGTTATCCATACAACACACAGCGGCCAGCCAAACTACTGCTTTGTCTACTCCCCCTACCCAAACGTTGGAAGTACACACAGTGCAGTCGACTAACCCAAAGGCCACCCAACAGTCTGAAGGGAAGAAAAAACAACAAAATAAGGGTAAGGGGGATAAAAATCCCACTGATAATGCTGGCGGGGACAACACTGAAAAATAGAAGGCGAGGTATCCATGCAACTTGTGCGCGGAAAACCACCCGACCCATCTATGTCCTCGAATTGTAGAGGCCCAAAAGTTTGTCACACATCAACATCAAGCAGTGTTGACTAATCCCTTTCAACATGGGCAAAATCTAACTCAAGCCTCTGCAAGCATGGAAGGGGGCAACCAAGAAACCTACCCACCTCCAAACAATCCCTCATTCGCGAACGTATATATGGTTAGGGGTGATGCTTTCATATCGAATAGAGCGCACGATTATAGTAAACCAAGCACTTATGAGAAGGGTAAAGAAGCTAATATCCCCTCTCTTCCTCTACATATTGAGAAGATGTTGGGAGAAACAATGAAACGCATTCCAAAAGGTGCATTTAAAAAAGCCTCTCATAACCCCAACGCAAGGGCTGCCCAGAACTACTATGTAGTGGAAGATTTATCACAAACCCCTTGTGCGATGTCTGCTTTGGAGGTCCTCCAAAGCTGCCCTACTCAGAGGAAAGCCTTGTTAACTGCTTTGGGCTCTACTGAGACTTGTAATTCGGGTACCATCATGTTAGATACAACCAACTTAAAACCTCATCTGCCTTACCATGTCACGTTTCAGATAGTAGTGGCTTACCCCACAAAAACTTTTACATGGAATATCTTCCGCACGGTGGTCGACGAGGGCGCCTCGACATGTGTTGTGTCGTTGGCATGTTGGAAGGCTATTTTCCAGCCCATTTTGTCTCCATCACCTACTCTCCTCACTACTTTCGATGGTCGTTCATTCCGACCACATGGCATCGTTCCTTCTTTCCCCGTGCAGTTAGGAGGGAAAACTGTGTGTGTCAAAGTAGAGGTAGTTGATGCTCCCCTTGACTATAACCTCTTGTTAGGATGGAGTTGGACTTATGCTATGAAAGCCATGGTCGCTACAATTTTTTGGGTCTTGTTGTTTCCACATGAGGGTCGGATAGTGACCATTGATCAATTATCTTTCTCCAGACCTGACCTAGCTTTGGGGGCATCCACAGTCCCGATGATTGATAATCCTCAACCAGGTGTCGTTAACGTAGGATTTGGTTTGTGCCCATCCTTGATGGGTACCTTTGATTACCCACCTCCTCATGACGATATCAAATTTATATCTAATCACCATAAGGTTGAGATTTTTCAAGTTTCGTTGTGCTGCATGACTTACTTCGAGGATCCATGGATTCTTCCTTCCCCATCAGCCACGATGGATGAGACAGGGAACTCAAGCATGTCCATGCCCTTGTCTACCGCTGAAGTAGCGTACTCTTTAGTCCAGCAAGCTTCAGCTAACATTGATCCGACTCCTGTACAAGAGTTAGATCCACTTCTAGAGAGTATTTGGGCTCAGGGTTCTCTCACTCATGTCGATTCATTAGACTTAGTCTTGCCTTCTGATGAAGCAGTAATCGAAGCAATGACTAGTCTGGAAAAACCTTGGGAAGATCTTCATCACAGATCATATTTTCTCCTAGAGTTAAGCCAAATCGAAGCTGGAGAATTTACCGTGACCATGATGGGAGATCAGGCATGTCCTATTAATCTCTTAGCTACACATGAAATTTATGCTGAGGACAATATGGAAACTATCACTGAAACTATACCAATCAACATCTCCCAAAACCCTGGTGTCATGGAGAACGTCTTCGTCGGAGCGGATTGCTCACCCGAAGAGATTCAAATCTATACGGATCTTTTCAAAGAATTCTGCGACGTTTTTTCCTGGTCTTATGAGGAAATGCCAGGTATCGATCCAAAAATAGTTGAACATGAAATCACAATGTATCCTGATGCCAAGCCTGTTCAACAGAAGCTTCATCTAGTTAATCCCAAGAAAGCAGCAGCCATCAAGATTGAGGTTGAGAAATTTCTAAAGGCGGGTTTTATCTATCCTATCCATTTGACTCAATGGGTGTCAAATCTTGTGTCGGTCAATAAAAAACAAGGCACAATTCGTGTATGTACCAATTTCCATGATTTGAACAAGGCATGTCCCAAAGATAATTTTCCAACACCATTCATCGACCAGATCATTGATGAATGTGATGGTTGCAAAGCCTTTTCTTTCATGGACAGTTTTTTGGGATATAATCAAATACAAATCAAACCCGAAGACCAACACAAAACGACATTCATCTGTCCTTGGGGTACATTTTCATATCATAAGATGCCTTTTGGTCTTAAAAATGATAGAGCCACATTCCAGTGTGCCATGTCTTTTTCTTTTCATGATCTCAAGCATATAGTCGAGGCCTACCTAGATGATTTAGCATCACGATCTCGCAAGAGAACAGATCATCCCACACACCTTAGACTAATCTTCGAACACTGTTGCTACTTTAGGATTCGCTTGAATCCAAACAAGTGCAGCTTCTGTGTAACGTCAGGACGTTTGTTAGGTTTCATCGTATCAACAATAGGGATCATGGTCGATCCTCTCAAGGTGGAGGCAATAATCTAGTTCCCCCCCCCCAGGTACAATCCTACAACTTCAGAGTCTATAAGGCAAGGCGAACTTTTTACGACGCTTCATCGCCAACTATGCCAAAATCACCGAGGGATTTATGCGTTTACTGAAGAAAGACGTTCCTTTTTTTTTGGATGAAGTCGCTCAATTCTCTTTCGATGCATTAAAACAACGATTTCTTATTATATCTGGCTGCTGCAGAGTCAACCATTAGCATGATTTTAGTTCAGGAAGATGATTTGTTCTTAGAATACGTGATCTATTACCTGAGCCGAGGCCTCGTTGGACGAGAACTCAATTATTCTCATATCAAAAAACTTGTGTTGGCCTCAGTTCATGCTGTTTAACGGTTCCGTCATTATGTTCTGTTTCGCAAGACCACCATCATTGTTGTCATGAATCCATTCCAGTACATGTTGACATGATGGGTTATAGGCGGAAAAATCAGTATATGGATAGTCATCCTCCAGGAATTTGACTTAGACTTTGTTTCAGCAAAGTCCAAAAAGTCATTGGTCTTTGCAGAGCTTATTTCGGAACTTCTAGTTGATTCAGGTGACATTGTGCCTGAAGAATTTTCTATCTGGGGAGATATGTTTTTGATTACATCTTCAGATCCCTGGTATGGAGATATACTTATCTATCTCCAGACTTTGAAGTGCCCCACCTCTAATTCTCATGACGAGCGTCGGCGTATATGCCATCAGGCTAAGAATTATCTCATACTCGATGATACGTTGTATCAGAGAGGTGTAGACTGCATCTTACGTCGATGTCTCACACATGAGGAGGAAGTCATCATGCTCAATGATTTCCATACCGGAGCTTGTGGCGGTCATTTGTATGGGTTGGCAACAACCCAAAAGATTCTACGAGTAGGTTACTTCTGGCCGACACTTATCAAAGATTGTATCGAATTGGTTAAGAAGTGCCATCCATGCCAAATCTTCTCTTGGAAGATGAAGGCACATCCCACTCCTATGTTTCCTGTCATCACAGTTGGTCCCTTCACCAAGTGGCGGATTGATTACACTACTTGCAACCCCCCGTCAGCAAGGGGGCACCGCTATATGATAGTAGTTGTAGAATACTTCACTAAGTGGGTCGAAGATATGCCAATGTTTAAAGATGATGGAGAGACTACAGATCTCTTTTTATTCAACCAGATCATAGCAAGGTTAGGCATCCAAAGAGAGATTTTTACTGACCATGGTAGTCACTTTCAGAACCAAATGATGACCGATTTAACATCAAAGCTTGGGTTACGGTAGGAGCATTCATCACCCTACTACACCCAAGCTAATGGGCAGGCAGAAGCTGTAAAAAAAACTCTTAAGACTATTCTACAGTGAAATATCAACTCACCCAAGTCAAATTGGCATTTGATGTTATACTTGGCATTATGGGCTTACCAAACATCTATTAAGACCGCAACCAGTTTCTCACCTTTTCAACTCATTTATAGGTTGGAGGCAGTCTTGCCCATCGAATGTCAGATCCCATCTCTAAAGTTGGCAGTACAATTATTTCCAGACACTTCTCCACTTGAATAATGGTTAGTACACCTTGAGAAGCTCAATGAGCAGCATCGTTATGCGGCCCTGGCCAATGAGGCTCACAAACATAAGGTCAAGTGTCAGTATGATAGGTCCATTCATCCTCGGATTTTCTCTAAAGGCGACCTTGTCCTAGTCTATGACCACGATAAGAACCCCCTGGGGGCAGGAAAATTCAAACCCATGTGGTTCAGAACCTTCATCATAAAAGAGGTATTAAAAAAGGGTGCTTATCGTTTGGTTGATTTTGAAGGGAATGCTTTGGCGGAGCCTAGAAATGGGCTCTACCTCAAGAAGTGTTACTCATAGGCAGGTCACTGTGGGTAACTTTTTGTAACATATGTATAGTCTTTGTACTATTACTTTTTAGTTTCTTTTCAGTGTTATGGACGTGTCATTGATGTTATCTTTCGTCAATATGGCAGATGTCAAGGGATTCCGAGGTGTTTGTTGGGTATGCAGACGGTGCTAGTCGGCACACTCAGAGGCTTGCCTCCGCAGCTTGGGTAATCTTTACACCCCAGGGCCAGTTGTTATCTTCCAGAGGTATTTTCTTAGGTGACACCACAAATAATGTCGTTGATTATAGTGCAGTTATTGAGTTTCTTCGTGACGCTTTGTCATTGGGTATCTCTCATCTCCGGGTCTATCTCGATGCTCAACTGGTTGTGTCTCAGCTAAATAGAGTATACTGGGTTCATGATCCAACCTTACACCGACGATTCCTTAGGGTACGTCTCTTTGAATGAAACTTTAATTATATTACATATTTTCATGTTCCTAGGAGATTAAACCAAATTACGGATACTCTAGCTAATCAAATTTTAGATTGTCATCCTGCACACATATGAAAGAACATTGACATAAAATATGTAAATACATTTTTGCACACGTGATCCATAAGACATAAACGATAAAAAAAAACCATATATAACATCATAAAATAATGAGAGTACATAGATGGATGCAAGCGCCTCAAAAATGGGACTAATCACGAGTCACAGGGATTATGCCCTCAAAACATATATACAAGTAGTGCTCGTGGCACGTAAAAAGTCTAAATAGGTTCAGGGCCTATGGGACCTGTTATAATAGTCCACAGCATGGGATAAACACCCAAACAATCAGACCCACATCTGAGGTGCCCCCACTACATGAGGCTGCATGGATGGCGGCAGGTCCTCTATCTCTGCCATCGGGACTGTGCGAGTGAGTGCAGTGAAGTTCTGCTCAAATCGTCTAAGGAACCTCTCAGCCTCCCCAGCTGGGAGGTTTCCTACTACTGCTGGTCCCCCAGTGGCAGCTGCGGCTTCTGGCCGAGGACGACATCTGTTCCATGCATAATCGACAGGTTGCATGGGTCCCACATCTGCATGCAACAAATGTATACCCGTCAAATACGCTGGCATACAAAATATGATATATATAACAAAAATGACATAAAAATTACATATACAAATAAAAAAAATATACAAAGGTGGAGACTTACCCGTCTCCCCTCGCTCCTCATCAGGAGGCACAGGTATCTTAGGATCTCTAGAAAAATCTATCCCTGCATATGGGTAATCCTCGATCATAGGGATATGCCACGATAGCCATGCAAAAAAGTCATCGTCGAAGGACTCATTGGTCCTTCCACCACCCTGTCGCAGTAGTAATACTGCCCATCTACATACTGGAGGAAAAGAGGCCTGATGTCCTCATACCACTTCCCAAGGACTAAAGCTTGGAACTCTCTCAAAGAAGAATGAACACAAAATCGTCCCGAACCCGAAGTTCCTCTGTGTCCGTTGTTCGCAATCTGTCAATTGTCTCTTCATACACTCAAGTAGTGTGGTACTCCAGTCAAAAATCTGTGCATTCAAGCACTGGATATCATAGTTCATTTGTGCACGAGATGCCTGATGCAAGGCCGCTGAACCGGTAATCCACCCAATGAGAAATAATATAACTTGAAGCGATAGGTTAGTAATCTTACTTATGGGCACCTGGGAGCTCACACGGTTTGTCCCAGCCTCACAGTGCTCGACGATCAATTCCTCTATGTTACGCGGCCCCACAGGAAACGTCCTGAAATTGACTGGTTCCCCTCTCCTTGAGAGGCCGGTCAAAAAGTAGATATCCTCGGTGGTGGGCACCAGTGATTTCCCCTCTAGCATGAATGCCTTTGCATCAGGGTGCCAATAGTCAATCAAGGCATTCAGTAGCCTTGGTTGCGCTCGCATAAATGGACACAGGAAGAACTTAAGCAAACCACACTGCATCAACACAACCACGACATTTGGATCTCCTGCAACCAACTCACTAATTGCTTCATGCTCTCTTTCCCTCCATTGGACATACATCCCGCCAACACAGCAAATTTTAGGAGGGTCAGTGCTTGCTATTTAGTTCTTTTTTTCTATAAAATGGGGTCCACGCGAGCTATAGAGGTGACAGTCGCATGTACACACGGGAAGACTTTAGTCTGCCCGAGTGTACACGCGGCCTGTCTAGAGACAACCCGCGTGTACCTAGGGCTGAACTTTTAAAGGTTGATGCCCAACTAAAAAATGAAAGCAAATGCAAAATTGAAGAATTGAATAGCTAGATAGGGGAGTTTGTACTTACTTTGTCCAAGTGAAAGTTCGTTTCGTCCACTGTTGCTCCTGGAATCACCGTTTTTAGCAAAGGGGGTCTTCTGGCTCCAGAGTCAATTTCCAAATCAGAAATGGTGATAATGAGCTGCCAACTTCTATTTATAGACTTTTTGGCCTCTTTTTGTCACTTTTTTGGCCTCCCTTATCAGTTTCTTTACATCAAAATCCATTTAGAGTGATTCAAGAGTTATATGGGAGGGATTTGATCGGGTATTGAGACACTTTTTTTTGAGTTTTGAGAAAATTTTGACGGTCCATGAAATTTTTTCCAAGAATCAACTTGAGCATATAGGTTAGGTTATTACCTTGACTTTTGTGCCTCGTTTCCTTTTTTCCTCTGCCATAGGATCGATCCCATCAGGTTGTGACACAAAACCGTCATATCTTCTTTAGAAGTGTTGCAACTTGGCAATAGAGCTTACCAGAACATGGATGCCCTAGGCAAGTCCTAGTTGCATTATGGTGTCCATGTCGTCTCTAAAACACTGTAGGCTCGGGAGTCCTTATAGTCTTTCCTGAATATCAGTTTGAGCCTCATTTGCATAATTCTTCTTCTCTCTTGATCTCACCTTCAGGACTCCCAATAAATAATGGGTCTCCTTTTAATCCCTTTTCAGAACCTCTAAACATGAAAATATTGTCGAGTGATCTTGTGGCCTTTCATGCTCGTTAAACTGAAATTTGAAGTCACGTCTGTTCGATGGTAGTTTACCCCTTTTTCGGTCTAGATGGTCAACTGTACGAACAAAGGTATACTCTATGGAATTTCAGCTCTATAGAAGAGTACTCTCAGGTATAATTTTATCCCTTTTTTGGGCCTGAGGGACTAAACTTACGAAGAAGGAACCCCCACGGAGTCCATAGTTAAGCTCTTTTCAGACTCCCTAAAATTGAAAAGATTGCCCAGTGACCTTATTCTTTCACACTCGTTAAATTGGTCTAGAAGAACATTCCTGACGGAGTCCATAGTTAATCTTTTTTCAGACTCCTTAAAAATGAAAAAATAGCCGAGTGATCTTGTCCTTGTCACACTCGTTAAAATGGTTTTGAATCGACGTCTAATTGGTGCTAGTTTACCCTTTTTCGAACCGACTAGACTATCTTCAAAAAAGGTACCCCAATGGAGTCTCCTTTTATGTTTTTTCAGACTCTCTAAATATGAAAAACTACCGAGATTACCTTCTCTGGGCTCATTAAACTTACATCGAAGGATGTTACCATTATGTGTTTTATTAACCACTTTTGCATACCTTATACACCATCCTTGTGACAGTTTGCTTATGTGTCTTAACAACTTTGGCTGTTGGGGGATTTTTCCTGAGTATCATTTTACTAGAACATCAGTCTTGTCCTTGTGCCTTGAACTTGTATGTTTGCGATACTCGTTCCTCCATTGTAACGTAATATCCTTTTTTTTCACAATTATTGAAAAGAACAAAAAAAATCAAATATACCCCAAAAGGAGGAAGGGACAAGTATTTTCTTTATTGGCAGCATAATGAGTTGCCCTTGGATAAAGTACATCTGTCCGTTTGTTCATCAGACTATGGGATGTAGTACGACCTTAGGAAGCTTTTCTCGCTATATAGATTTGTGTCCTCCACCATTTGGTTATTCTTCCAAACATATGGAGAGTTTGCATTGCCTCCTACTTCGTAGACTTATGATTAACATACATGTTGCCTGAGTCTCATTATTTGTTGTGCTACTATCCAAGGGAATTTTGTCGCCAAGCCTAATTCAGCCCCTCTGCAATATGTCTCTTGTCCTCATGCCCAGCCATCCTGAACACCCAATCAAGTCCTTGCTCGAAATCATTGAAGCCTTCTGTCTGATCATCAAGATTATCATGTCAATGACCGACGAGCCGTCGCAGACCTCTGGGTAGTGCAGTCGTACACTCATATTACACTCCTACCTGAGTTTTGAAGATTTTGAATTTGTTGCTCGAGCTCTAAAGATCTCACCTATAGCCATCAGGCTGAATCAACTTCTGGAATATGGATACTCTATATGTATATCTTTCTGATTTCGAGATGTAGCTCCGCTGTGTATTGTTCACATATACTCTTTATAGTTATTTGACATGGATATACAATGTATTTGATTGGTAGCCATGGTTCTATTTCATCCCGAGCATGGGTATGCCCACCTCGGTGAGACATTTTTTATTTTGTAGATGACACCTCCCAGTTCCTGATCCTTGGGCTCAATCGTTTGGCACATCAGTAAGGATTGGTAATGTATTTCGGCCATCAAATGCTCTTCCTACCTCACACATTATGGGGCATCTGTTATAACCCTAAATTGCACCACACATGCTTACCTGGCATCAAGCCAACTCATATCCCTTCTTTGCCAAAGCACTGTTGAACAACTCTTTGAAAATCCTCTTTTATGAAGTCCCACGCACCCTAACCCATTACTGCATGTGTGTACATGCTGGCTGACTCAAAACATCCCGCGTGTACCTACAAAAGAACGAAAAAAGGAAATCTTCCAACGGAACAAAAAGCTATGGGTGAGTTAACTGAAACTCCCAACCATGCATGGCCGAGGGTTTGTCCAAATACCTAGCTCCTTCTAGCCTATAAAAGAAGGGGTAGGGGTCCCATTT
This sequence comes from Picea engelmannii, assembly GCA_009831015.1. Taxonomy (NCBI): domain Eukaryota; kingdom Viridiplantae; phylum Streptophyta; class Pinopsida; order Pinales; family Pinaceae; genus Picea; species Picea engelmannii. The sequence continues at coordinate 1,015,305 of ML776990.1, forward strand.
GGAAGAGGAAAAATATAGCAAAGAAACTCTGCCCATTTATGTATTCCCATTGTCCCAACCCTTTATGCTTTCCTCATGCCAAAGGAGATTCAAAAGCAAAGCAGTTGGAGGACAAAAGAAGAGGAGCCCAGGATAAGGTTCAAGGAGCGGTGGCCGGTCTCAAATTTTTGTAAGTTGACTCATTCAAAGTAATAAAGAAAATACTTTTCCTATCCCAATTCATGAACTGTTTATAGTTTGATCAATATATGTTTGGATTTCTAACCCGTTAGTATAGAAGTAGCATGCATGCATAGTTGTTGCTTGTCTTGAATGCAGGTCATCTTTGGAAGGAGTATTGTGAAGGAGGAATCAAGCACAACGGAGGATCGACATCAAACACTAGGAACGAGGTAGGTTGATCTTTCCATGCATTTACTAAGAAAAAGGGATTTAAATCTAGGGATGAAGGTAGAAAGTAATTTCTCTTCGGTCATATCTGCATGCAAATTCTAAACTCTATTTGCTAGTCCGTAGGGTGTTTTTCCCAACAACAACATGGGAATCACCAATACTCACACCATTGCATTTGATGGAGCCTCTTTGAACCCAGTTGCAGTCCTAGTCACCCTTGGTTGGGGCATATGTATTAAGTCACCTATTCCTGCATGGTTTTATTTGATTGAAACACCTCATGTATCTCAATACATATCACTGTGGCCCCCCAAGTTGCCTCCATCAACTACCTATCCATTTTCATTCACTCATTCTCAATCCTATTTTGACAAACACTTGACATATCTGATTGTCCCCTTGACATTATGTCCAATTGGTTTTTTTACTGCCACCATTTGTAATCCATCATTTATCCTTTGCCTAAAGGAAGTTTTGTGTCATCCTCATTAAACACCCCACCTACAGTTATCAAATTAATCCCCCATTATAGTTCAATATCTGGTTTATCCTCAAATGATTTCAAGGGACACCTTGTCCTTTATGGTCGACAACTTCATTCCTATTGACACCAACTCAATTTTCCTAGGAATGTTGATGATTTGAATTATATTGAGAAAAAAATGAGATACAAATAAAAATATAGAAAAGAACACAGGAATACAGTGAAATTCAACTTCTATTAATGAATAAAATAACATAATACTATAGAACACAAACTGGCTAGAATGGTGGTAGCTTATCTCTGAAGAGAAAGAGATGTCAGTTATGCTCATTCACAAAAAGATAAAAAAAAACGGGCCACAAGAATGGCCTTTTAACATAAAGAAAGAACCCTAAAGGTCCAAAACCCTAACCCTAGGAGGTGAAGCACCAAAAGGTTTGCAGGCCCCAGGGTGGTTAGTTGATGCGTCAACTTTTCGGGGGTGAAATGTTTGCATACAATATCTGTTTTGGGAATTTAGTAGCTCATTGGAAAGACATAATCAAGAAGTACAATTATTGGCAGGGTGTGGGAAAGGCATGACAACTAAAGGCCCCCAAATGGCCAAAAAACATCGTCTAGGACCCAAAACTCATAAAACAAATGACCAAGATGGAGAAATGTGATGAGTCAGTGGAAGGGGTGGGTGGCCACCAATATCAACCTGGATGATCCCTCCTCCCTTAGGAAGAAATGGTCCCCATTGCATCAAGTTCCCTCATAAGATGGGGAAAATTTTGCTGAATCTAAACCTTGTTGAGACACTTGCCTTCCTAAAGTATCTATCCTTCTTTGACAACTCGATAGAGTTGTAGGTTATGCTGGCAGGTTCCCTTCACCATAGTTTTCATGATTCAATCCATGTGAGTTTGTGCAATGAATTTGATATTGAGTTATATAGGGGCGTGTAACATCCATAATTCTAATCCTCGCAAATTATAATGAAATTATGCAACTACCATTTAGGCTAGTGAGTCAATATGCTTGGGGAAAGAGCCTGTATTTATTAATATGGTCAGAGGATGAATTAAGTAGTATGTACATTGAATAGATTAATAAAAGTAATAATTTTTTTCTGCAATACAAGTGGGACAAAAATGATGGGGGACTATGATTCCACAAGAGAGAGGGGTGCAAGGGGGGAATTATTCATGGGTATTCATCTAACCCACATTCCTGAAATTATTATCATTGTGTATAACCATGTATTTGTTGTTGAGTGTTCCCAAAGAAAATCATTAAATTCATGTAAGAGGGTGGGTGTGAGAAGTCACATCCCTTATTTATTGGAGAGCATGGGCCTAAGTGAAATCATCCTTGGGAGGAGTGTAAGTTAAGAAAGCAAGGGAGAAGAAGGAAAATCCATATGCTGAAAGGGGACAATTTTTGTTGATTATTTGGGTTTGTTGTCATTGATGTCAACCCTTGAATAAAGTCTGGTAGCGAATTCCAGTAGCACAATAGTTTGGGTAATGGATGCAAGTTTTTTTGATGGATAATGGTATGAGTTTTGATATATTTGCAGGCAAGACTATTCTAGATGGATAGTACATGTCATGCCATTTCCAGTGGTATGTGGAATGTCACATAACTCCTCACGGTTAGAGAGTTATGGCCATGTGAAGTTGGAGAACCCTCATGAGTCATCTAGAAGCCCCAAAAGGTCAAAGTAGTCAAAGTGGTTACAAAAGAAATTATTTAAATAATAAAGTTAATGGAGAAATTACTAAGTGGACAAGTGGTTATAAGTGGGTTAGCACTAAAATAAGGAAAGTGGGTTAAGATGGTTAGAAGGTAATTTAAAGAATAAAGTGAAGTGATGAGTGTAGTATAAGTCAAAGTGGATACAAAAGAAATTATTTAAATAATAATGTTAATCGATAAATTACTAAGTGGACAAGTGGTTAGAAGTGGGTTAGCCCTAAAATAAGGAAAGTGGGTTAAGATGGTTAGAAGGTAACCCCTCGAGGAAGCTACATGAAAGTATAAATAAGAGGCAAGGCTCTCTAATTTTAAACACACTTGAGTATATTGAATATATACAAGTGATTGAGGTAACTGTTGGAGCCGCCCTTGTTTCTTTATTCACCTCACGCAATTTTCGACGTCTGATACTTAAGATTTAGAGTTGTTTCTCTTTTCCTTCCGAAATCATAATACTCCTAAATCTTGTCGTCTCAATGGAAATACTTTTCAACTTCCAAAAGAAAAGATTCATTTTTTGCCAATATGTCTGCCTTTTTTGTTTTATTTTGGAAATATCGCAAGTTGGGTATCGCAAGTCAGACACTTTGGTTTTTGAATTCTCAAATCCCGAGTCGCGAAACCGCGAACTCATTTTTCAAATTTTTCACCCAAGGCAATTGACTATGGTAAAGTTTTTAACCTTTGATTAGATATCATCGGTATTTCACGCCTTGACACTCGCCGAACCCAAGCTTTTGTTCTTACAGCCCCGACAGCCGAGGACGCGATAACTTTTCTGAGAACCTTGGTCGAGAACTAAAGGTAAAAAACTAACCTTGGTTGGTTTTGGCTCTCGGCATATCGCGACTCGGCATTTTCCTTCATAGAGTTAAAGTGTCCAAAGCCCCGATTCACGAAGTTGCGATATGATTATCGCAAGTTTAAATTAAGCGCCTAATCTAAGATTTTTTCTCAAATTAATTTGGGCCTTAATTATCGCCGCATCGCAATATCACGAGTTAAAAGATTAAAATACGAAGAAGAAGTTCACGATGCGGCGAAAGGCGAGGAAGTTAATTAAGTCGTTAACATTGGTGATTTTAAATTTAACGTAATTTGTCCCACATTTCGAGATTGACACACTTCACGAGGGATTTACTTACTCTCCATGACCCGATTGCCTTTCAAGACCGCCAAAACATTTATGACATTAATAAAGATTTAGGGTAAATCCACGAATACATAAAATTGGATTTACGCATTTAATTTGGTTTTATGTGCGATTTGACAGACTTGTTCGAAAGGTACAGACTTTCAAATATATACGAAGGTTTCATTCTGCTCTAAAAACACTTCCCTTAAGCGTATAGAACTCACTTTTCTCTAAGGAAACTCATTCCCACATGTATACGCAGGTCTACTGCAGAAGAGCAAACAGGCAATCTTCAGCTATGGCGCCAAGGAGAGCAGCGAAAGCAAGCGTCGAGGTCGCAGCACAGGGTCCGGACAATGTCTCAGATACTTCGCCTCGGACGAGCGGCTCAGTATCCACCTGGTCATCTATTTCAAATATTCTACAATCCGGGCTGATTAACTGTTCAGATTCTGATGACGATAACCTTGATATTGTGAGAGACGACATGAACACTAAGTACAAGGCAATTGTTCAGTCGGGAATGCACCTGGTTGCAACCAGGCCTCAGTTGCTCCCATACTACGATATGATCCGATGGGCATTGGATCACGTCGACCTGCCCTCCAGAACTATCTTGAGTGACCGACAGGCTATGGTCAGAACTTTCAGGCCTGAACATATCCAGCCTATGTACAAGCTCCCAGCGACTTATGAATATACATATGGCAAAGAATTCCTGGCAGAATTCAAAAAGAAAGAGTGCGAAGAATTTGACAGAACCTTGCTGGGCTTGATAAAGGATTGGGTGTCACGTTCTGCGACATTCAGAGTGAATAACGACGACGTGTATTCAATTTCTTCATTGGAGCCAAATTTTATGTATGTGGCAATGATGGCTTGTCGGCTTTTCGGATGGGAGGATACTGCACATTTTTACATCCAATGGGTACCTCTCATCTATCGGGTAGCAGAAGGTTCCTCATTCAATTGGGCAAAAATGCTCTCCGATAGCTTGTTCAACAGGATCACCGAGTACCGGGAGAAAAAAGCAGCCGGGAAACCAGCTGGTTTCTACATGTCTGCATACATCATGGACGCAATATGCTCCATGACGCCTTTTCCTTTAATGAAGTGGGCTTGGAGTCCGACCCATGAGAAGACTGTTCATGAGTACCACGATAAGCTGTGGGAAAATAATGCGAGCAAGTTTATTTATGAGATTTTTAACTGGGTGATGGTGCCCCTGCACGTCACCATTTTTGGTCTTTTTCCACCCCGCATCTCGGATAGCATGGCCGAGAATCTGAGCCATATTGCAGACTGGTACGTAGAAGAACAATTCTCTTATTTGAGAGTGTTCGGAGCTACTGTTCCTCCTTCAGCGCTACTGCAGTTCATTCCCGACAAGCTGGCCTGTCACGAAATTGCTCGACAGACAGTAATCGGCGGAGTAAGCAAAGAACTCAAGGTGTCAGCCAAGAAGGTATGGCCATCTTTCCCTATTCGGCTAAATTCATACTCATTATTAGATTTCAGACATGCTAAGGCTGAGGCTGCAGCCTTAGAAGACTTGAGCCTAGCCTACATTGAGTACAAAAAGCATGATCCACAGAGAATCGTAAGCACCCATTTGGGAAATTGTGGTTTAAAGAGGTTTGAACATGAATGTTCACCCTCAGATGATGTTTTCCGAGGGGCGAAGTCTTATTCAGAGGTGCAATTTCGAATCAGATCCCTAGCATCTGAAGACAGGACCTCAGTTTTAAAATTTCAGGAGCGTAGGAAACGGTGTCTCCCTGTGGTGCTGGGAGGTTTGGGACTTCCAAAGGATAAAGAGAAAGAGGCCGAAAGTTCTAAGGGGGAAACCTCTAACCCCGAGAAACGTCAAGAAGGGGAGCAGGAAAAGAATTCTGGGGCAGAGAAAAATCCCGACAAGGAGAAAAGCCCCGAGCAGAACAAAAATCCAGACGAGGAAAAGAGTCCCGAGCAGGAGGAGAATCCCAAAACAGGAAAGAATAATACTGACCCTCCCAAAGAGCATAGTATGGAGGAGGAAATAAAAGACACAGACCCACAAGAAACTCAGAATCAGGAAGCAGGGACGAAGACTTCTGACCCCCCGCAAGAACAAGATCCACTCAGCACACCAGGGAAGGGTATGAAGCAGATCGGGAAACCCATCACCTCTATCACACCCTTGAAGTCAACACAGGGAGGCGTTGGCGAAGGATGGATATTTGGTGAAGAGCTGAGACCTATAAGGGCAGAGGAACTCCCTCCTAACGAATTCTTCTTTGACAAAAAGAGGAAAGCTATGGTAAAACGAGAATTTTATCAAGAGGGAGAGTCCACTGCTAAGAAATTAAAAGTGATGACTGATGGGAGAAATAAAAAGAAAGATGAGTTTGCCACTGAAATCACAGGAATGCTAGGAGCGTACGCAACGACAAACCATTTCTCGGTCGAATTGTTAAAAAACAGCTCAAAGCAAAAAATCGACTGATCAAGACTCTTGAGGCTAGGGTGGCTTCGGCAGCAGAAAGCGTGAGGAGCCAAGTAAGCGGAGAAATCGAGTTGGCCCAATTGGCCAACAAGAAAGAAATTGAAGTTCTTAAGACCAAGCTGGAACAAGAAAATTCTACGATCCGAGATCGTCGAGTACAATCTGGCCAGCAGAAGGATATGATTACACAGCTACAGGCTCAGTTGGAGGTCGTAGAAAGCAAGGCGGTTGGCATCGAGATCATTAAATCCTGAGCAACGGATATTCGGAGCAAGGTCTCCTCTGCTAAACAAAGCCTGCTAAACAAAGTTGGAGAGATTCGAGAAGACTGCTTACTGATTCATCGGATCTCCGAGAATCTGACTAACAAAGAAAGGAACGCTGAAGCTGCTTGGGTCGTTTTCCAAGAGGCGGTAATAGCGACCAACAATAGGTTTTCAGGGCCCCCTGGGCTCACCATTGCTGAACAAACCAGAGGTAATATCTTGTTAAAGAATTGGGAACAGGATATTACTTTAAGTAAGGAGCAGGCTCAAAAAGTGGCAAATTTGTTAGAAGAGGCCATCAATGACATAAATGGTGAGCAGATAGGGATAGAGATGGGAGGTGACACAGAGGCGCTGAAGTAGATAAATATAGACCGGATTTCTCTCGACATAAGAGAGGAGAATGAGAGAAATTCAACGGAAATCTCCAAGATGGACAGGGTGGACCCAGCTCAGATCGACAAACATTTGATTCAAACCAGTGCACAGCTTGGCGCCCTTAAACTCGTTGATATACAAGTAGGTGATAAGCTTCCATAGTTGGCACGAGAGTGCTAGTCAGCCGAAGCTCGTTGTCAGGCCGAGACTTCACAGCTTGTCACCCAGTTCGTGGACAAGTGTATGAGGTATACTGAATCCATGCGAGGACGGGCACCTAGCACTTTTTAAAGATAGAACCAGTGAAATGGAGTTATTCCGCTCCCCCCAGTTGTCAATGCAAAACCTTCACAGCTTGTATTTCATTTTTTGGACAAATGTATCATATGTATTAAATCTAAGCAAAAACCAGCACCTGGCACTTTTTTGAAAATAGATTCGGACAGATGGAGTAATTTGACTCTTTTGAACTAAGAGGCAAATTTTGTATAAATACCTCACAGAAAGAAGAGATAAAGGCTGGACTTTTTGGTGCTCATTGTAACAGAGTTCTCCCATGAAGGAAGTTAATACAAAGCAAATTCAAGATTCCCGATTCTGTCCCGACTGTATTTCAAGTTTGTTTTGTCTTGTTCTTTGTTTCTTTTCATTTTTCTCTACACAATTAGTTTGTTTTGTTATGTTCTTTGTTTCTTTTCATTTTTCTCTACATAATTGAGAGGTATCACTATAACTTAGTGTGACTACTACTATAGTGAAGGAAGTTCATATTTTGGTAATTGTCTCTTGTCCTTCCTCTGCACCGGCTATCAGCAGGTGTAAGACCAAGCTACAGTTACGGAATTTTATGTTTACTTGCACCATGTCAATTATGTTCATGTCAATTTCTTCTTCTGTGTATACGTGAGTTTTTCACCGGTAAGAATTTCATGTTACTTGCAATTAGATGTTTTTCTCTCATTTCACACCTTTTGCTAAAAATCATACAGTTACAGGAAAGGGCCTTTAGTTTGTATTTCTATTTCATTCCTCATGCGAAGGTTTCTTTTATCTTAACCGAATTGAATCAGTGATTAAAATCTCTCGTTAAATCTTTCCCATACTCATATTGTTCCTCAATGACCGTACCTACCGCTACTCAACCTAATATTCAACCCGGGATATCAGATCAAACACATATCGCGTTAAGTCTGTTCGACACGATCCTTAGAACTGCAAACACCCGGGAAGAATTAGAACATTCATGGGCAGCCATTGAGCAAGATATTTCTACCCAGAAGCAGTTGGAAGCCAGACAGCGTGAACGCAGAAACCTTCATTAGCTTCCCATACCGAAGGTTAATGAAATCCTTTATCAACCATTATCATACTTTCGGATGCCTTGACACTGTACTTTAAAGCCTTAAGTACAGACTCAGGAACAACAGTAACCAAAGGATATCTAAGACGATTTTTAGAGGGAAGTTGAAGTAAATAAGGCTGAAATTCAAGGGAGGATAAATTCTTTTGATGATCCTTTCTAAGGTATGTTATTTACAGGTCATCTCACCATTTTCGCAATAATTTTTTTTCTAGAATGATTCAGATCGTGAAATTGGGAAGTTGTTGAGGAAACATATCCAAGTAGCCATGATACAAATTGAATCTTGTGGTTTGTTGTATTTTTGGAGTTACACTCTGTGGAAAATAGGTTTTTTGGCTAGTCCTGAAACTAGTCTAAAACATGTGTTTTGGATAAAAATGTCATAACTTATTTACAACAGATTCAAATTCAGTAAGACAAAAATGTATTGGTTATAGTACAGTTTGTATTATTTTTTGTAACATTTTCAGATCCATACAACAAGTATTCCATGCGGGGCACTCTCTACAAGTTCTCTCTCTAAAATAAGCCAGAATTCAACAAGGTATGCCATTTTTGATATAACTTCTTTTTTGAGAGGTTCCAAGTAGTGAAACCTAGAGGAATTGGATAAATAAAAATGAATAACATTGTATATTATTTTCAGATCTTTATTCATTATAGTTACATATCTATGATTATTTCAAGTTAGGGTTGTTGACTAATCCAAAATTAGTCACGTGAGACTAAAGTAAAGTTTGATGAAAATGCTAGTCTCTTGTTGTTAAAGTTAAGGAAGGTTTGTAGGTATGTGATCATATACACCAGGTCTATTACATAGTTACAAATCAGATTTGGATGATGAAATTGATGAGGGATTTTGGTTGAGGTATAGGTTGGTGCATGGTTGATGCACTTGTTTATGGTACAGGTTGATTACAGGTTGTTTGGACAGGTTATTTGTACAGGTTTGGTGCATGGTTGATGCATTTGTTTATGGTAAAGATTGAGGTACATGTTGATGTATGGTACATTTTGGTATGGGTTATTGGTACATGTTGTTATAGGTTGATTGGTATAGGTTTACATTGGTATATCTCACAACGATAGTGTGACAGTGATTCCATCATTCTACTTCTACGTCAGGGAGTTGTACGGGGCAAGGACATGTGGTTGTAGCCACCTTTCGGTTGTAGCCATAGAACATAGGGGGATGTATCCTCCTTTTGGTTGTAGCCAGAGAATTGGGGAGTTGAATCTTCCCTTAGGTTGTAGCTTTAGAAACTAGGGGGTTGGATCCTCCTTCCAGTTGTAGATGGAAAACAAAGGAAGTCGGTGCTCCAATGAATGTAATTCTTAAAGGAATATAAGAAAAAACATTACGTGGTTTTCTCCCACTTTGGGTTTCCATGTAATAACATTGGTGTACTATGTATGTGTATGATTTCTCATTTGTTCATTGTTTATTTACACTGCAACTATTGGATGATAATTATACATTGATATAACACTTTCATTTTGTGGTTAAAAATGATTGAATTGCTCTATTACTGATTCACCCCCCCTCTCAGTAATTCAACAATTGGTATCAGATCCGGTTCCTTTGGGAAACAGTTTAACTATTGGAAGGAGATCATGGATTATTTTGAGAATTGAGTACCAATGTTTAATGGTCATAATGGTTTAAATTATGAG
>ML776990.1:1034606-1067550 GCA_009831015.1 Picea engelmannii
TTATTTTTTTAATGTAAATTTTGGAAAAGTGTAAAATAATTTTAAAGCAATGATTTAGGAGTTGATTTTGATTTGTATATCGATGATGGTAGTCGTTGTCGAGGCCGCAGTTTCAATCAAGTGATAATTTTAACTCCAAAAAATAAAATCGTGCTACGGCCAGCACCACTTTTCATTTCAAGGGCCAATTTTAAGGTCTTTGTCCACAATGACATAAGTTGTCAATGCAACGGGTCTGAATGGGTCCAAATTTTAACCATTGCAAAAAAAAATGTGCTACCAGTAGAGTTCTTGTTTTTCAGAGGTCCCATGTTTTACCCCATTTCAAAAAACAATGCTATCGGTAGCACCATTTTTTGAAATAGGGGTAAAAAATTCAACCTTTGAAAAATGAGAACTCTGGAGAGTTCTCGTTAAGTTGGTAACTATGTTGAATGTTTTCTACCATGATTGAGACCAGGAAAAATTGGCTTTAGCTCGACCCTTATTCACTTGAATTAAGGGCCAAGATATATGAGAGAAACCCAGCGTGAACCTGTGGTCAAAGTTGGTGAGGCCCAAGAAGCTGGATATCTCTATCAGAGTCATCGGAGTTTTCCAATCATGAATGACTTGGATCTTGATTGGGTACACATGCACCCCATGTTCATCCATGACGTGTACTAAGTATTGGATTCTTTGCATGCTAAATGAGCATTTCTCTAGGTTGGCATATAACTTGTGTTTTCATAGGGTGCTCAAGACCCATTGAATGTGTTGCAAGTGCTCATCCCTTGTTCGACTAAAGATAATGATGTCATACAAATAGACCACCAGAAAATATTTTGTGAACGACCATAATATATCATCCATCATCCTCATGAATGTCGCTGGAGCATTAGTCAAGACAAAAGGCATGACCAATCACTCAACGAGGCCTTCTTTAGATTTGAAGATTGTCTTCCATATATCAATTGATTCTATCGGAACTTGGTGATAGCTCGACTTCAAATCGTTCATGCTAAAGAACTTAGCACCCTTGCGCTGATAAAAAATTTCATCAATTTGGGGGATAAGGAATCAGTTCTTGACAATGATGTTATTCAAGGCTCTATAATCAATACAGATCCACCATGTTCCATCCTTCGTCTACACCAAAATTGGGCTCCCATAAGGTGAGGATCTTGGTTGAATATGGCCTTTATGGATGAGCTCATGAATTTTATGCTGAATTTCCTCATTCGCCAAAAGGGAACATTTGTATATTTGACCATAGGGAAAGGGAGAACTAGGTATCAAATCAATGGGATGTTTTACTTGACAATGCAGAGGCACCCCTATAGGTGAAGCAAAGAGGTCTCTTTATTCCTCTACAAACTTGTCCACCTATTTTTGTTGTGTTGAAGTTGTGTGCTTACAGTGACCTTTTACCCCCCTTCTAAATGAACCATGAAGAGGACAAACTTTGCAGTTTGTGATATTACGTTTTGGCACTGTTTTAACGAGATCAATGAAATTTCAATAGTAAGAACTAACTCATGTATAGTATAGGATTGACCCCCTAGAGTGATAATGACACTACGAGTTCGAGACTCGTAAACATCATGATATTTTTACATATAAGGTTGTCCTAAAATAACATTAAAAAATTTGAGTGGGGAAACATCACACAATGCCTCATCTTTGAAGGGCTTGATGTTGTATGACAAATGACATTGTTGGCTAATGCAAAGGTCTCATCCCTAGCTCAACCAGCTAATAGTGTATGGTTTGGGGTGTGTCATCATTAGAAACTTCAATATCTTGATGACCTCAACTGATATCAAGTTCTTCTAGCGCCTACTGTCAATAATGAAATGCAGTGGGGTTCCCTTCACCAACATTTGTTAATGGAAGAGGCACTCTCCTTTCTCAATCTCCTCTAACTCATCTCGTTGGATCTTTGTGGTTTCAATCGAAGCACCAGGTTTTGCATCGATCATCCACTTTCCCTTATCCTACTCCAAATAAGATTTTGATTCGAGGTATGGCTCTTTTTATTTAATCTCAACCAACAATGACTATTTTGAGCAAGATTCATTAGTGTTGTGCCAAGGTATTTTTTGGAGCTCACACCATTTTCCAGTGTCCTTCTTTGTCTTCCCATTACCCTTATTTTCTTGTGGCTTGGACTGATTGTCTTGCGGTTGGACTTCCTTGCTTTGTCCCTTGTTCTATGAGTTAGGGCCACCTTTTCCATGCTTTTGTTGTTGTGGATTTATAGAGTATAGCTCCAACTTATTCCACGGTTAAAATTTATAATAGATTTTGACATCATATCGATAAAAAAATCCCAGTGAGGAGATGTCTGAGAAGTCCATCTTTTTTTGGATGTACCTATGTAGGCCACTATAGTACTTCAGAACTAGGTGCCATTCAGAGTCTCTGATACCCAACTTTAAGAATAAGGTATGGAATATGTTAGTGTACTCCGACACTGCCTGGTCTCTTTCTTGACACAAAGTCATTCATATTGTGTATTGATCATCATAATTTCTGACAAGGTATAACGCCTCCTTGAGGGCATCAACAAAGGCCACCCAAGTGGGCCTGTCCTAAATTTCATAGACTCATATTTGTTATGTCTCTCCCAGTAAAATTCCCACCAATATTTGATATAGGGGAGGCATTTAAGGAGAGTGAAAATTATCTTTTCAATGTTTCAATACCCTTCTAATAGATTCATTCATTTCTCTAAAGAATATGCATCTATCTAGCCTTCAAATAAGGGGATATCAAATTTAACATGTACCTTGAAGTGTATCGCACCTCTGAAATGGATTCTTATTTAAGGTGCCTTGCCTACCATTGACAATCATCGAAGGATCTGGGTGAATTTGTCCATAATATTGTTCTGCTGTTGCACGAGGGCTTCTGTTATAGCAAGATTTGCCTCACCCCATGCAATCTTGCACAAAAGGGATTTTTCCATTTCCCTATGCAGACTTGAAGTCCCTTTTTGCAAATCGCAGAGATAAAAATATAATTTTTCCACATATACACACCTTTCCTACTATACAACATGCGTATACGTAGGTTGCACCACTACAACCCATGTACATCGGGAAATGTGCCCAAAATTGAAAAATAGTGTCATGTTTCCATGTCAAGTCACAAGATCAATGATCCTTGGCCCTCCATATACTAGAAGCATCCTAAATTGAACCTTCAGTTCCATTTGAAGGCTATAAAAGGGCCAAATCTGAGCTATGGAAAAAGGAGAAAGAATTCAACTTTGAGAGCAAAGTTACTGTGGAGAAATTATTCACTTCACATTGAGTCTGCATCCCTTTGTCCTTTAAGTCTGAACACATTGTTCATCCCCCAAGATCTTCCCTTACTGATTGAGAACTTCATTGTCTCTCTTATATGAGGTTACCTTTGGTGGAGGATTGAAGTGGTGGAGGCCCAGCTGGAAGGAACTTAGTTTTTGGGTTCTGAATTGTGCCGACACAGAAGTATGTAACTCATTCACTTCTGTTGATTATATATTAATAGAAATACTCTTTTCTCGTCCAATTAATATCTTGCAAATATTTGAATTATTATTCCATGAGTGTATTTGTTATTAATGTTGATGGATTATGCTATTTAATGTGCTAACATCATGTATCATCATCATATGCTTGCGTTGCTTGGTTTTTGAGGACTAGTTGCAGGTGTATTGCTTTGGGTCAAGTGCTCAATGATGGACTTCATCGAACGTATGGAGGAGGTAGGCCTTTTATTTTTTTTTGCTAGAATATTTATATATACAACATACTTGAGATTAGAGTTGATTTCTGAAGTCATTTCCTTCTGTTGTTGTTTACCCCTAGCCATAGAGAGATTTTCCTCATAATAGATTTGGCGACCGTACTGGGGAATTAATCTTCATTTTAGGGGTTTGGAGTGTTTTTCTCCTTAGATTGCTCTCGTCCATATTGAATTTCTTGTCGTATGATTACTTGATATCCCATGTCCACTCTAGGTCTGAGTATTTCATCATTCTCCTTAGCCTCGCTATGTTTTGACAAATATACATGGGTTTTTACTTGACAGTCACGTACATACACGTGTTGTCCTTCTGCAAGTTGCGTACATATGCGCTCTTCCCTTGAATAGTTGCGTACATCAAACTTTGTTGCTTGATTGTTGGGTTTGGTGGTTGCTGGGTGGGTTTTGATGATTTTTGAGTCTTCTTGGGTCTCTGTGGTGACTGCTAAGTGTCTATGGAATGACAGGAAACCTATCTTTGGGTTGAATTTTTGGGCGGTGCCTTTCTCATCATCTTTTCATTTTGATTCTCCTTGCACCTTGGGCTGGGTGTTTTTCTCCTTGATATCCTACTTGCATTGCCTTTGTCTATACACAATAGAGTCTTTATATCAAGATGATGTCCAGTCCTTGCATTTTCATTTTTCTTATATTGAAAATAAAACAATATTAGGCATTTTACACTGATTGGCATTTTGATCTCTCGAGTCTTTTTCATTTATCTTAGTGCATATAAATAAATATTGCATTTCTACTTAGAATTGCAAAATTGAATTGAAAATTGCATTTTTTAGGAAGCATATCATTTCTTGAAAATCAAAGTTAGGACTTTGCATTGTATTCATATTCATTTATTTTACTTGTTGAGTCATAAAATCACTAGTTTCACGACTACACCTTTTGAGTAAGCAAGGCCATTAAAATTAACACTATAATTTAAATTGATTAGTAATGATTTTATTTTCTAGGGTGCACAATCTAGTTTAAGATTTAGTGCCTTGGAATAGGATTTTGTGAGTAAAATTCTCCAAGGCTATTAAATCAACATATGTGTCTGACTAAGGGAGTGGATAAATCCATTGTATAATCGGTAATATCAGGAGACTCCTCTTAAACCAAAGTTAATAATGAGGTCGCGTAAATTCGGTTGAAGGGATATCCCTGATCTTTAGCAGGGAGTCCCAGGCCCCTCTTGGGTGAGGCATACCTAGTTTAGGGAGGGAGGCCCCTTTCAGCCACTTTATCCTATTTTTGTGCACATTGGTCGTTTGATTATTTTTGGTGTGCTCTTCGATTACTAGTTTTCATTAGGATTTGTTTTTTATATATATAATATTAATTCATCGTGGATCCAGACCAGTTTCCCCGCAAGTCTCGTCGATTGTTATAGTTACCACTGCATTTTGAGACTTTTCCTTCTAAAAGGCATAGAGTTATTAAACATGGTACACACACCTCCACTTATCAGACTTTTGATTCTACAAGGATGAGTACTGAACTGAGTCATCAAGATACTAGGATCCCTTCGACACCTACACCTACCATAGTTAATGGTACCCCTTCGACTCTTGTAACCACAATGGTTGTAGTGCCAGAGGCACCTATTATCACTACTTCTCGTCCTATAGTGAATACTCAACCTATTTTCATGAACCCATTTGGGTCTCTTGGTCACTCATCGAGATATAATGTTCAGTCCATCTCGATGGCCTCTAGTCCTTTTTCCTATGGTATATCAAATTTTACATCGCAGTTTTCAAACTACATCCAAGTCGTTGGTGCTAATGCTAGCATCAGATTTGGGAGCACAAATCCTCCTTATACTCCGTTTTCGTTTGGTGGCTTTCATATCCCTCAAGAGATTCCTACCATTGGAGGCATTCCTTCTATAAAACTTGCGTATATGAAGGTTGCACCACTAAAACGCCCGTACATCAGGAAATGTGCCAAAAATTGAAAAATAGTGTCGGGTTTCCATGTCAAGTCACGAGATGAATGATCCTTGGCCTTCCATATAATGGAAACATTTCAACTCGAACCTTCAATACCATTTGAAGGCTATAAAAGGGCCAAATCTGAGCTATGGAAAAAGGAGAAAGAATTCAACTTTGAGAGCAAAGTTACTCTAGAGAAATTATTCACTTCACATTGAGTCTGCATCCCTTTGTCCTTTAAGTTTGAAAACATTATTTAGCCCCCAAGCCCTTGCCTTACTGATTGAGAACTTCATTGTCTCTCTTATATGAGATTTCCTTTGGTGGAGGATTGAAGTGGTGGAGGCCCAACTAGAAGGAACTTAGTTTCTCGGTTCTGAACCATGCCGACATGGAAGTATGTAACTCATTCACTTCTATTGATTATATATTAATGGAAATACTCTTTTCACGTCAAATTAATATCTTGCAAATATTTGAATTATTATTCCATGGGTGTATTTGTTATGAATGTTGATGGATTATGCTATTAAATGTGCTAACATCATATATCATCACCATATGCTTGTGTTTCTTGGTTGTTGAGGACTAGTTGCAGGTGTATTTCTTTGGGTCAAGTGATCAACGATGGACTTCATCGAACGTCTAGAGGAGGTAGGCATTTTATCTTTTCTTTCTAGAATATTTGTCTATATAGCATACTTGAGATTAGAGTTGATTTCTGCAGTCATTTCCATTTGTTGTGGTTTACCCATAGCCATAGAGAGATTTTTCTCATAACAAAATTGGCGACTGTACTAGGGAATGAATCTTCTTTTTAGGGGTTTGGAGTGTTTTTCTCCGTAGATTGCTCTCATTCATATTGAATTTATTTTCATATGATTACTTGACATCCCCTGTCCACTCTGGGTCTGATTGTTTCATCCTTCTCATTAGCCTAGCTATGTTTTGACACATATACGCGGGTTTTTTCTTGACAGTCACGTACATATGTGTGTTGTCCTTCTACAAGCTGTGTACATACGCACTCTTCCCTTGAACAATTGAGTACATCAACCTTTGTTGCTTAATTCCTGGGTTTGGTGGTTGTTGGGTAGGTTTTGATGATTGTTGAGTCTTCTTGGGTCTTTGTGGTGACTGTTAAGTGTCTGTGGAATGACAAGAAACTTGTCTTTGAGTTGAATTTTTGGTCAATGCCTTTCTCATCATCTTTTCATTTTTATTTTCTTTGCACCTTGGGCTAGGTGTTTTGCTCCTTGATATCCTACTTGCGTTGCCTTTGTCTATACATAGTAGAGTCTTTATATCAAGCTAATGTTCAGTCCTTGCATTTTGATTTTTCTTATATTGAAAATAAAAAAATATTAGGCATTTTATATTGATTGTCATTTTGATCTCTTGAGTCTTTGTCATTTATCTTAGTGCATGTAAAGAAAGATTGCATTTTTATTTAGAATTGCATAATTGAATTAAAAATTGCATTTTTAGGAAGCGTATCATTTCTTGAAAATCAAAGTTAGGACTTTGCATTGTATTCATATTCATTTATTTTACTTGTTGAGTCATAACATCACTAGTTTCATGACCAAAAATCTTGAGTAAGAAATACCATTAAAATTAACGCTATAATTTAAAATTGATTAGTAACGATTTTATTTTCTAGGGTGCACACTCTAGTTTAGGATTTAGTGCCTTGGAATAGGATTTTGTGAGTAAACTTCTCCAAGGCTATTAAATAAACATATGTGTCTGACTAAGGGAGTGGAGAAATCCATTGTATAATTGGTAATATCAGGAGGCTCTGCTTACATCAGAGTTAAGCACGAGGTTGCGTGAGGTTGGTTGAAGGGATATCCCCTTGATACCTTCTTAGCGTCAGAGATATTTTTGGGGATCTATTCATATATAGGGATCTTGCTATTGCCATTACCTCCATGAGATATGGTGCTATGGAGGTTTTGGGCTTTGCTACCCTTCCCACATGGTGGACCTGACTTACGACTATTCCCATGTGCATCGATTATACTGTGGTTGATTAGTTGCTTGAATTAGGTACCACATAGGTTACTTGCAGGGGTTATTTTGCAAGTACCTTGGGTCAGATAAGGGTCGAACAACACATAACCTTTATGGAGGATTACCTCTCTTGGAGGATCTAACCGACTAGTTGTTAAGCCCATGAGGGCCCTTATAACTGATTTTGATGCCTCTGATCTTTAGCAGGGAGTCTCAGGGCCCTCTTGGGCAAGGCATACCTACTTTAGGGAGGGAGGCCCCTTTCAACCACTTTATCCTGTTTGTGTGCACATTGGTCATTTGATTATTTTTGGTATGCTCTTTGATTACTAGTTGGCCTTAGGATTTTTTTTTTTTATATCTATAATATTAAGTCATTGTTGAACCATACCAGCTTCCTCGCAGGTCTCGCCGCTTGTTATAGTTACCACCACATTTTGAGTCTTTTCCTTCTGAAAGATGTAGAGTTATTAAACATGGTACACACACCTCCACTTATCAGACTTGTGATTCTACAAGGATGAGTATTGAACTGATTCATCAAGATACCGGGATCCCTTCAACTCCCACACCTACCATAGTTAATGGTACCCCTTCGATTCCTGCAACCACAATGGTTGTAGTGCCACAAACCCATTGCCACAAATCCATTTGGGTCTCTTGGTCACTCACCGAGATATAATGTTTAGTCCATCCTGATGGCCTCTAGTCCTTTTTCCTATGGTATGCCAAATTTTACATCGTAGTTTTCAAACTCCATCCCAGTCGCTGACCCTAATGCTAGCATTGTACTTGGGGGCACAACTCCTCCTTATAATTCATTCTCGTTTGGTGGCTCTCAGATCCCTCAAACGACTACTACGATGGGAGGAATTCCTTCTATACAACATGTGTATATGTAGGTTGCACCTATACAACCCACGTACATGGGGAAATGTTCCCAAAATTGAAAAATAGTGTCAAGTTTCTGTGTCAAGTCACGAGATCAATGATCCTTGGCCTTCCATATACTAGAAACGTTCCAACTCGAACCTTCAGTTCCATTTGAAGGCTATAAAAGGGACAAATACAAGTTATGGAAAAAGGAGAAAGAATTCAACTTTGAGAGAAAAGCTACCATGGAGAAATTATTCACTTCACATTGAGTCTGCATCCCTTTGTCCTTTAAGTCTGAACACATTGTTAAACCCCCAATCTCTTCCCTTACTGATTGAGAAATTCATTGTCTCTATTATATGATCTATCCTTTGGTGGAGGATTGAAGTGGTGGAGGCCCAGCTGGAAGGAACTTAGTTTCTCAGTTCTGAACTGTGCCGACATGGAAGTATGCAACTCATTCACTTCTGTTGATTATATATTAATAGAAATAATATTTTCTTGTCTAACTAATATCTTGCAAATATTTGAATTAGTATTGCATGGGCGTATTTGTTATGAATGTTTATGGATTATGCTATTGAATGTGCTAAAATCATATATCATCACCATATGCTTGTGTTTCTTGGTTGTTGAGGACTAGTTACAGGTGTATTCCTTTGGGTCAAGTGCTCAACGATGGACTTCATCAAACGTCTGGACGATGTAGGCCTTTTATCTTTTCTTGCTAGCATATTTGTCTATATAGAATACTTGATATTAGATTTGATTTCTGCAGTCATTTCCATCTGTTGTGGTTTACCCCTAGCCATAGAGAGATTTTCCTCATAATGGAATTGGAGACCGTACTGAGGAATGGACCTTCTTTTTAGGATTTTGGAGTGTTTTTCTCCTTAGATTGCTCTCTTTCATATTGAATTTTTTGTTGTATGATTACTTGACAACCCCTGTCCACTCTGGGTTTGAGTCTTTCATCCTTCGCCTTAGCCTAGCTATGTTTTGACATATATATGTGGGTTTTTTCTTGACAATCATGTACATACGCTTGTTGTTCTTCTACAAGTTGCGTACATATGCGCTCTTCCCTTGAAAACTCGTGTACATCAACCTTTGTTGCTTGATTGCTGGTAGGTTTTGATGATTGTTGAGTCTTCTTGGGTCTCTATGGTGACTATTAAGTGTTTGTGGAATGACAGGAAACCTGTCTTTGGGTTGAATTTTTGGGCAGTGCCTTTCTCATCATATTTTTGTTTTGCTTGTCCTTGCACCTTGGGCTGGGTGTTTTTCTCCTTGATATTCTACTTGCGTTGCCTCTATCTATACACAATAGAGTATTTATACAAGATGATATCCAGTGCTTGCATTTTCATTTTTCTTATATTGAAAATAAAAAAAAAACATTAGGCATTTTACATTGATTGGCATTTTGATCTCTTGAGTCTTTGTCATTTATCTTAGTGCTTGTAAAGAAAAATTGCATTTTTATTTAGAATTGCAGAATTGAATTGAAAATTGCATTTTTTAGGAAGCATATCATTTCTTGAAAATCGAAGTTAGGACTTTGCATTGTATTCATATTCATTTATTTTACTTGTTGAGTCATAACATCACTAGTTTCACGACTGCACCTTTTGAGTAAGAAAGGCCATTAAAATTAATGCTATAATTTAAAATTGATTAGTAACGATTTTATTTTCTGGGGTGCACAATCTAGTTTAGGATTTAGTGCCTTGGAATAGTACTTTGTGAGTAAACTTCTCCAAGGTTATTAAATCAACATATGTGTCTGACTAAGGGAGTGGAGAAATCCATTGTATAATTGGTAATATCACAAGGCTCCGCTTACACTGGAGTTAAGCCCAAGGTCACGTGAGTTCGGTTGAAAGGATATCCCCTCGATACCTTCTTAGCGTCATAGATATTTCTGGGGATCTTGTTATTTCCCTTACCTCCGTGAGATGCAGTGCTTTCAAGGTTTCGGGCTTTGCTACCCTGCCCATACGGTGGACCCGGCTGACAACTATTCTCATGTGCATCAGTTATACCCTTTGATTAGTTTTTTGAATTAGGTACCACATAGGTTACTTGCAGGGGTTATTCTGGAGGTACCATGGGTCAGATAAGGGTCAAACAACACACAACCTTTATGGAGGATTACCTCTCTAGGGGGATCTGACTGAATGGTTTTTAAGCCCACAAGGGACCTTATAATCGATTTTGATACCTCTTATCTTTAGCAGGGAGTCTCAGGCCCCTCTTGGGTGAGGCATACCTAATTTAGGGAGGGAGGCCCCTTTCAACTACTTTATCCTATGTGTGTGCACATTAGTTGTTTGATTATTTTTGGGGTTCTCTTTGATTACTAGTTGGCATTAGGATTTGTTTTTTATAACTAGAATCTTAAGTCATCATGGAGCCAGACCAACTTCCTTGCAGGTCTTGCTGCTTGTTATAGTTACCACCGCATTTTCAGTCTTTCCCTTCTAAAAGGCGTAGAGTTATCAAATGTGGTACACACACCTCCACTTATCAGACTTGTGATTCTACAAGGATGAGTACTGAACTACGTCATCAATATACTGGGAGCCCTTCGACTCCCACACCTACCATAGTTAATGGTATGCCTTCGACTGCTGCAACCACAATGGTTGTAGTGTCATAGGCACCTAGTATCACTGCTGCGTATCCTATAGTGAATACTCAACCTATTGCCACGAACCCATTTGGGTCTCTTGGTCACTCACCGGGTTATAATGTTCAGTCCATCCTGATGGCCTCTATTCCTTTTTCCTATGGTATGTTGAATTTTACATCACAGTTTTCAAACTCCATCCTAGCTGCTGGCCCTAATGCTAGCATTGGACTTGGGGGAACATCTCCTCCTTATACTCCGTTCTCATTTGGTGGCTCTCAGATCCCTCAAATGACTCCTACCATAGGAGGCATTCCTACTTTTAACCCCTTTTGCTCAAGTTCTGTCCTTTACACTCACCTCATCAATGATTATTCCTACCAACATATTTGGAATGATGAATCCACCTTTATCCTTTGGATTCACACCCGGAGGAGGTCAATTTCACACCTTGGAGAATCCTCAACCCAGAGCCACTCCGACTGGGGGCAGTTTTTATAACCCTCACCAGAACATTCCTATTAGAATGATGCCCAACCAACCCCTTATGAATCATCCTAGAGGAGAGTCTTACAATCCTGGATAGGGCCATGTTTCTTACCAAAACCCTGGATGGCATGTGATTGCCCAAACACAATATTTCCGGGGAGCTTGGGGCCAGATGTCGCAACCCCGTCTCCCTTTTCTAGCCATGCTTAATCTACCAGACTTGTCTATGTTGATGAATGAAACTGTGTGTCATGATCCTACATTTCCCCCCATTCCCACCAAGCTTCCTTCAGATATTCCAAAATTCGAAGGCAATAATGGCGAGGATCCTGGTGATCATGTTACCACCTTTCACTTATGGTTCTCTTTGAATTCCCTTAATGACGATTCCATTCGGTTAAGATTATTTCAATGCACCCTCATAGGGGTTGCCACAGAATGGTATATCGAGCTACATAGGGGGGCACACGAGACCTTTAGTTAGATGGTTTTGGTCTTCCTTAACCACTTCCAATTGCCAATTCGTTACGATGTTGGCATAGAACTTCTGTCGACCTTACGCCAGGACAAAGCCACTCATATCTTGGATCACATCCAGGAGTGGCATAGATGAAAGAGGTTGATCAAGACCTGCATACCCCCATAATTCTTGTTAGAGTGGTTCCTTAAGTCCTTACAACCTCCTATTTTGAAGGATGTTGCAATATACGGGGTTACATATGAGGAAGAAGCAATCTTCAAAGCCCAACAGTTAGATATTATATATGTTCAGTCTGGGATGTTATACGAGATTCTTCCAGACACACCTAGGACAAATTATGACCCTAGACAAAATTCCAGACCTCATGCCGATGGCATTGTAGGCTCTGCTAATGTGAAATCCACAGACAAGACATTTCAAAGAGTTGTCTCTAAACCAGTCTGCAGGAGGGTCAACCTCGTCTATGTATTCCAATCCCACTCAGTTGGTGGATGTACATTCTATGCAATTATCGAACAACCCAAATGGTAACCAACAACCAGGCGGGAATAAGAAGAAATGACGTAATAATAATTGTAAGGGTGGGAAGAATAATAATAAACCCAAGGACAATTGTAATAATGTTGGTGAGGGAAAGAAAGAAAGGAGTAAGGTGAAATTTCCCTGTAAGGTTTATACACATGATCACCTTACTCATTTATTCCCCAAACTTGTGGAAGTTGCGAGGCTCTTATCTCTATCGCCCGCTGTGTTGACAAATACTTTCCCACATAACTAGAACATGGCCTCGAGCTCCTCAAATGATGGAAATGTGGTTGGCGGGAGTCAAAAACCACCGGCATAAGACAATGACCATTTGTGCATCAATATGGTCAATTCTTAGGTTAATGTAGCCACCCGGTCTCACGATTACAGTTCTCCACAAAGTGTACCTGGTCTAGAATCTCCTCCTCCTCTGGAGATGCCCTTGCATATCGAAAAACCAGAGCCACCATCTCATATTATGAAAGGATTACTCAAGCACTCTACCCACAATATGAATTCTAGAGACACCCAAAATTACTCTATTCTTGAGGACCTGGTTCAAACCCCTTGTGCGATGTCGGCCCTGGAAGTACTCCAGACATGTCCTTCATGGAGGAATGCTTTGCTATATGCGTTAGGAGCTCTAGACCCTAGTGGTGCGAAAGTTATTAAGTTTGACATTACAGATGTGAAGCCTTGCTTGCCTTACCATGTGGCATTCCAAATCCACGTGGGTTACTCAAAGTATACCATCAAGCATGTGGTTGTTGATGAAGGTGCTACAACATGTGTGATGTCCTTGATTTGTTGGAAATCTCTTTTCTCTCCAACTCACTCTCAGTATCCAACCATGTTGATTGCTTTTGAGGTCGTTCCTTCTGCTCTCATGGTATTCTTCATTCCTTTCCAGTACATTTAGGTGGGAAGAAGGTAGAGGTGTATGTCGAAGTGGTTGATGTGCCCCTCGATTATAACCTATTGCTAGGACGCAATTGGACTTATGCCATGAATGTCTTCATATCATCTGTCTTCTGCACTCTTTGTTTTCCTCACGATGGGAGCATCGTGGTGATATACCATTTATCCTTTGCATATAATATCCCCAGTGCATCTATTGGACCTTCGATCCCTGTGATCGACAATTCTCAGTCGACATATAAGAATATCGGTGTCAGAATGTATTCATCCCTTATGGGTACCTTCAACTTCATGGCACTGATTCACCATGTTTACGCCATGTCTAGTAGGCCCGTTTCATTGGAGAGTTCCATTCCTTTCCGAACTTAATATTTTAACGATATTTGGAACCTACCTTCCTTGAATGCGTCTTGTGAAGGTCAGTTTCATGATGGAATGACCATGCCACTATCGGTAGTGGAGATAGCATATCAAGATGTTTTTGACTCTTCCACCGATCATGATCCTATTACCTCACAAATGGATGAGGAGGATCCTGTTCTTAAGCTCGTGTGGGCCACTTCATCATCTTATTCACATGAATACCTTGATGATAGTTTTCCCTTGGATGAATTTATCATCAAGGCCATGAATGGTTCTGACAAACCTTGGGATGATATGCATCATCGCTCTTATTTATCCCAGAGATTGCTAGAATTGAACAAGATGAATTTCGATATACTCTGAGCGAGATAGTTAGTGATGTCATAGTTTTGCTTGATAAGAACAACATTTATGCTGAAGGAAATATGGCGATTATCTCTCCTACTGGTGCGATCAATATCTCTTGTACCCCTAACAAGATTGAAAATGTACACATCAGTGGAGATTGTTCACCAAAATAAATCTCGATCTACACCAAGCTCTTCAAGGAATACTGAGATGTATTTGCTTGGTCATATGAAGAGATGCCATGAATCAACCCTCGAATTGTCGAACATGAGATTAAAAATTACCCAGATTCTAAGCTTGTTCGACAACATCCTAGGGCTGTCAATCCCCAGAAGGCCTCTGCTATTAAGGCAGAGGTAGAGAAACTTCTTAATGTTGGCTTTATCTACCCGATTCCATTGACTGAATGGGTATCCAACCCCATTCCTATAAATAAGAAGCAAGGAACCATCTGTGTATGCATGGACTTTCACGACCTAAACAAAGACTATCCTAAAGACAACTTCTCAACACCTTTCATTGATCAAATTCTCGACGAGTGTGCAGGAAGCGAAGTTTTTTCTTTCATGGATGGATTTTTTAGGGTATAACCAAATTAAAATTAAACCTAAGGATCAACATAAGATGAAATTTATTTGTCCTTGGGGTACTTTCGCATACCGGAAGATACCTTTCGGCCTTAAAAACACCATAAAAATATTCCAACGTGCTATGGCCTTCACATTTCACGATCTTAAGCATATAGTCTAAGATTATCTTAACGATCTTGTTGTTGACTCTCGTAAGAGAGTGGATCACCCTAAGAACCTTCGGCTAGTTTTTGAAAGATGTCGTCATTATAGAATTTGATTGAAACCTCATAAATGCATCTTTTGAGTTAGGTCTGGACGTCTTCTAGGATTTTTTGTCTCTGAGACTGGGATCATGGAAGATCCATTAAAGGTTGAGGCAATACTTCGATTGCCTCCCCTAGGCACTATTCAACAGCTTCAAGGTTTACAGGGGAAAGCTAACTTTTTACTTCAGTTTATAGTAAAATATGCCAATATTACTAAGGGTTTCACACATCTTTTGAAGAAGGACACCCCTTTTATTTGGGATGAGCGAGCCCAAGAATCCTTCGATGCTTTGAATAAAACCTTGGTATCAACACCTCTATTGAAGTCTTCGAACTACACTAGATATTACTTTCTTTATGTCACTGCGTTCGAAGAGATGATCGATATGGTTTTGGTTTAGGAGGATGATGAGCTCCGTGAGCACGTCATCTACTATCTTAGTCAAAACCTAGTCAGTCCTGAGCTCAAATATTCTCACGTTGAAACACTAGCTTTGGCTGCCATCCACCCAGTCCAACGATTATGCCATTATATATTGCTTTTCAAAACTACTGTGGTTTCCAATGTCAATCCATTTCAATACATCCTTACTAGGCGTATCATAGGGGGAAAAAATATAATAAATGGATTGTCATTTTACAAGAATTTGATCTCGATTTCGCTTTTGTGAAATCCAAGAAATCACTAGTCTTTGCAGAGTTAATATCTAACTTCCCACAATTGGATGAGGATGTTATTTATGTGGATTATTTTGTGGATGAACACATTTTCCTTGTCTCATTGTCTGAACCCTGGTATGGAGACATTGTTATCTATCTTCAAACCTTGAGGTTTCCTCGGCATCTCTCACCAGATGATCGACGATGTGTACAATACTAAGCTAAGAATTACCTTATCATCGATGACAATCTGTATTTCCAAGGAATAGACAATATCCTACGTCTTTATTTAACTCATGAAGACGTTGAGTGAGTTTTAAACGATTTCCATGGTGGGGCTTGTGGTGGTCATCTATCCGAGCTTGCGACAACCCAAACAATTTTGCGAGCCGGTCACTTCTAGACATATGTCTTTAAAGATTGCATTGAAGAAATTAAGAAGTGTCACCCCTACCAGGTTTTCACTCGAAAAATTTGTTCACATCCAACCCCTCTCCATCCAGTCATTACCGTCGATCCCTTCACCAAGTGGGGCATGGACTTTGTCAATTGTAACCCAAAATCAGCTAGGGGGAACCAACACATTATCGTGGCCATAGAATAATTTACTAAGTGGGCCAAGGCCATTCCTACAGTTAAGTTCGACGAGAATACTGTTGCCTTCTTCGTATTCAATCAAATTATTGCCAGGTTCAGAATCCCGAGTGAGATTGTCACTGATCATGGCAGTCACTTTTAGAATGAAATGATAGAAGAGCTAGTATCCAAGATAGGGTTTAAGCATGGTCATTATTCCCCTTACTACCCCTAGGAAAATGGATTGGTAGAGGCCATAAACAAGTCTCTCAAGACCATTTTGCAGAGAACCGTCAACCAGAACAAATCTGACTGGCATATTATGCTATATCCCGCAATTTGGGCATACCAAAACTCAGTCAAGACTACCACTATATTTTCTCATTTCCAATTAGTACACTGTGCGGATTCAATCTTACCTATTGAATGCAAAATCCCTTCTCTTAGATTGGTTGTAGTGTCCCCAAGGCCGAGCCCTATCGTAAATCATGTTCTAAAAGGAATTGTAATTATGTTTTATAGGATGGTGAGCAAAGTTTTTATAAGCTAGTGGCTTATGTGTTTGTTAGGCCAAGGAGCCTAAGTGTTGAAGGCAAGGAGCCTTCTGTTGTATATGTAATCATGCAGAACAATTAATAAAAATTTGTAAACATCGCCAGGTGCAGACCGACCATGATGAATGAGTGAAGGGGTACTGAGCTTCCACAGAGAAGGCAAGGGATTAGGGGCTAGAAGGTGGGAAAAGGGGCCAAGTGTTAAGCTTAGGGGGCTTCAGCCTTGGGAATAATATTTTAATATTATTTCAAAAAGGCATGAGCATTTCATGTTTTATCCTAAGATCCTAACCATGAGGAAGGTGATGCGTGCTAGGTAAACACATGCAGTTTCCAGGGTGAATAGTGTTAGCCCAGACCCATGCAAATAAAATGGCGAAGATGAGACGTGATGGGAGTTCTCCTCCATTCCACCCGACGGCCTGAGTGCATACGACGTCTGAGCGGTGCGATAGATCCAACCTCTGCAGAAAAACCTCGTACATCTTCTGAACTAAAAAACCTGTGTTGTCTAGAGAATCCGTGTTTATCCTCTATCTAAGATCGAGCTTGTGCGTGGGGTCTCTATCCCAAAGTTGTGACCGTGATCCATTCGGCCATTGTTGAGCCTGTAGGAAATCCGCATCAGTTTTCCCTGTTGATTGTTGTGGCCACGCAGTGATGGGCTGCATGTGGCTTGTTGGCTAGTGGAGCAACACTCTCTCTAGGAGAGAGAGTGTACAGAGGAAGGAGAAAACTCCTAGAAGGAACCTTGTAGTTGACACAGAGCCCAAAGACTTCCAATCTGGCCTGTTGTTGTAACCCAAGGCAAGGGAGGTTAGTATCCAAAGGACTGTCCAGCTGACAGAGAAGGTGTATACTCCTAGGGTGGAAAAGGCATGTGGGGAATGAGGGTCTGTGGGCAGTGAGCATGAGAGGTTCTTGGGAGAGAATTCCATTCTTGTGGATATGTGTTGTTTCCCTGTAACCTCAGCCTAGCCTAGGATTCCCTATCTTGGGGTGGAGCTTAGTCCTAGCTCAGGGGTGACACACTGTTGAGCTGATGAGCAGTGCAGTCTAAGGCTAGGAGGTTCATGGAAGGCCTGCACTTGGTTGGTGGAATCTACCACTGTTCAAAGATAAGTACCAGATGATGCTTTAATTATGTTTCTATATTTTTGTGTATTATAATCATCATGTATTTCGCTGTGTATATGAATTGATGTTAAATAGTATGAATTGTTGATTATGGTAGTAAATCGTATGATTACTCTGTGTTGAATGTGTTTAACTTGTTTTGAATGCATGTGATTAATTGTGAGTGAGAATGTTGTTATTCCGCGTAGTAACACCTACACAGTAGTGAGTGAAAAGTGGTGCTACAGTTTGGTATCAGAGCCAAGGTTTCGACACTGAGCCTAGATGGGCCAGTGGAGTGGTCTTTGGACCAAGGGTGAGAGGATAAATTGTGTCTGCAGGACCAATTTCAGACCCTGGTATGGTTCAGAGTGTCAAGGAACTACTTGACTGTGCCTTTAAGCTCATGAGGTATAGCGGTGTTGTGAAATCACAGTAGGTGTGGTATATGGCCACAAGGAGAGAGGAATCCACACCAGCAGTGCTGGAGCCTTAGGATCAGTTTTGGAGGGAAGTAGCAAACCCTCGTGACCGTCGGATCGAGAAAACATGCGCAGGGTTTAAAAACCCTTTTGAGTTGCACAGGAGCATGGGAATCGCGATACGCGAACTCCCGAAAACTCGAAAAAACACTGAGAAGATCTATGCTGTAGATCTGGGAGGAAGGCTCGACCATTAGATCTGGCAGAGTCACGCTCGAGTTAGTCATGAAAACATTTTGAATTTCGCAAAGTCGGGAGGTGGGAAGTGAGGAAGGTGAACACCTCTGAAAACTGAAACCCGAAATCCTAAAAAATCTACACCGTAGATCGTAGGACGGGAGTTGACCATCCGATTTAGCGGAGGAGTAAACCATAATTTCGTGATTTCAACAGACGAAAGTTTGAGATGTGGGATGCACGAACTCCCCATGCCAGAAACCCTGAAATGCCGAAAATATATGCGTCGTAGATCTGAGGAAGGAGTCTAACTGTGGGATTTTGATTGGAATGGACATGGGCGCATGAATGTGTACCATGTGCCAGTGGGTTGAGAAGACAGGTGAGAGTGGTGAAACCCGATGATGTCACCGAAGGTGATGTGGACCCTCCTGAATGTACCATGTACCACTGTGGTGAAGGGTGGCAGCTGTGCTGTGGGCCCGGAGGATAAAGTAAATCGAAATTCGAAAGTCGGGGGTTGGGAAGGAAAGCAAGTCTGAAAGTCTCAAGAATCGAAATCCCGAAACCCGAAGTCCCGAAGTCTTCTGAGACGAAAGAACCATAGAAGATTTTAAGGGCGACAGCTGTACTGTGGGCCCAGAGAGAAAGGAAACTGAATTTTTGGAATTTGGGAATTGAGGTGACAAATATTAGGATTTGTTGCATCATGAACTTCCGATGCATGAAATTTTGAAAAGATCTGGACCGTTAAACCCAACTCATTGAGGATCGTTGGATCCCGTACAAGAAACTGTTTATCGGATTTTGGGGATTGTAGTGACAAGAAGTTGGGAGTGACTTTGTTATGAACTCCCGGGTACCAAAGACCCGAAACCCGAAAGTGAGTGTGAGAGCCTCGTGGACCAAAACCCCAAAGCCAGGAGTCCCGAAGTCCCGAAATTGCAGAACCCTCAGAGCTCAGAAAACTTTGTGAAGTTAAAACGTTTTCTCACTCACGTTGATTTAGGAATATTGTGATGTTGTAAGGGTTAAGGCCTAACAAACTTCAGTTGGCTGTATGTCATGTGTGCAGAGTTCAACGAGTGTCAAGACAACCGAAAACCGACGTCAAGTATGGAGTTGAAAGAGATGCAGATTGCCTCCAAAACAGAGGACGAAAGGGTAGGAAGGAATGTCAACCTGGGAGTCGAAGGAACAAACTCTAATGGGCATGGAAAAGAGATGGATAAGGAAGGAAAAATGATGAAACTCATTGAAATATTGCAAAAAGATGCCCAGGCTCACCGAAATGATAGCCAAAAACTCATGAAAATCAGGGATCGGCAGGGTGAATTCAACTTAAAAATGTTGAGGAGCCTGGAAAGAATAGAAAAGAAATTGGAAAAAGAGAGTGACACAAGCGGATCAGGAATTGTAGAACCCCTGAGAGGAGAAGGAAATTGAGGAGTGGTAGCAGACATTACCATCTCTCCCCAAAGCATTATGGTAAGGAAACACACAGTAGTTCAAGCCCGTCCCCTACCAGAAAACACAGAAAATCTGTAAAGGATGAATTGAAAGGGGAAATCAAGAAGATTAAACCACCTACATTCGATGGTGAACATAAGAAGGAAGAAGATGCCAAAACATGGTTGCTGGGTATGAAGAAATACTTCCAACTGCAGAATTATTCTGCCCATGCAGAAGGAAGGACTGCAATGTACTAGTTGAAAGGAAAAGCATCCATGTGGTGGGATCAGTTGGTGAAGGTGCAACATATCAGAGAGAAAGAGGTCACGTGGAAGGAGTTTAAGAGGTGTTTCGAGAAGAAATACCTGACCAAAAGATACGATGACAGAAAGATGAAGGAGTTATTTGAACTCAAGTTGGGCAGCATGACCATTGATGAGTATGAATGAAGTTTTCTAGAACTACTGAAGTATGTTCCGTTCATCAAAGATGAGGCTGTCAAAATTCAGAGGTATCTGAGTGGACTGCCACCTTCCATTGGTGAAAAGATTCAATATGACGATCCTAATACCATGGAAGAAACCATAAGAAGGGAGAAATGCTTATACGAATAGCAAAGAGAAAATCCTACCTTTCGGAAGGCTTGGGATGACCAAAAGAGGTTTAAGAAAGAACAGAGGTAGAAGGGAAACTTTCCTCCCTTTTTCAGTAACAGTCCTTGGGGACAGTCATCTTTTAGAGAGCCTAGGAAAGCTGAAGGGAGTGAGAAGATGCCAAGACCTCCACCTATGGAGTGTTGGGGCTGTAAACGGAATCATAGGTGTAGAGACTACCCCCACAAAAAAGATAAAACAAGAACTACCCATACTGTTCAGCAAGTTGAAACAATGGAGGATATGGGTAGCAGAATGCCGAGGATCTACCTAGCCCTGGACAACAAGCAAGAAGAATTTGAATTGCACATGATTGAAGTGGAAGGTATGATTAAAAACCGACCACTTGTTATTTTAATTGATTCAGGGGCTATCCATAGTTATATAGATCCTAGAGTGGTGGAAAGTTTGCATTTAACAATAAGTAAACATGAAAAGTCTTGGCTAGTGAAGTTGGCCACAGGAACCAAAAAGAAGGTCACTGAATTGGTTAAGTCATGTTCAGTAGAAATGAAAGGAATGAGCACTAAGGCTGAATTGAACATTCTGCCTTTAGGCTCATACGGTTGCTTAATTGGGATGGACTAGTTGGACCAACACCATGCCCTTCTGGACTGCCGTAACAAGAGGTTTACATGCCTGAATGAAGAGGGAAATCAGGTAATAGTCCAAGGAATTCCCAGAACTGTGGCTGTTAGAGAAATCTCAGCGATGCAGCTGAAGAAATGTTACCGGAAAGGCTATCAATTATTTGCAGCTCGGGTGGAAGAAGCATCCCGAGATGTAGTCTCGAATCTGGAAGACCACGAGGTACTCACAGACTTCAAGGATGTATTTCAGGAGGTACCTAAACTACCTCCGAAGAGGGACATCAATTTTTCTATAAATTTGATGCCTGGAGCAGCTCCAGTTTCAAAGGCTCCTTATAGAATGAGTACGTCAGAGTTAAAGGAGTTGCAATTATAGCTCGAAGAGCTACTAAAGAAGGGATACATTTTCCCCAGCGTGTCAGCATGGGGAGCCCTGGTCCTATTCGTGAAGAAGAAATATGGGATGTTGAGGCTGTGCATTGATTTTCGACAGTTGAACAAGGTAACTATCAAGAACCAGTATCCTCTGCCAAGGATCGATGATCCTTTTGATCAGTTGAAGGACGCGAAAATATTTTCAAAAATAGATCTCAGATCTGGATATCACCAAGTGAGAATAAATGATGAGGACATTAGCAAGACTGACTTTAGAACAAGGTACAGTCATTATGAATTCACAGTGGTGCCATTTGGACTGACAAATGCACCTGTTGTTTTCATGTGCTTAATGAATGGTGTATTCAGGGACTATTTAGACAAGTTTGTCATAGTCTTCCTGGATGATGTCTTGGTGTATTCCAAGTTAGAGGAAGAGCATGAGTGACACCTGAGAATGGTGCTGCAAGTGTTGAGAACACCAGCTATACGCCAAGCTAAGAAAATGCTCATTTTATCAAAGGAAGATCCATTACTTGGGACATATTATTTCAGAAAAGGGGATCGTTGTGGATCTTGAAAAGGTTGAGGCCATCCGAGAATGGTCAACGCCAAGGAATGTGGCAGAAGTTAGATC
Organism: Picea engelmannii; assembly: GCA_009831015.1. NCBI lineage: Eukaryota > Viridiplantae > Streptophyta > Pinopsida > Pinales > Pinaceae > Picea > Picea engelmannii. The sequence goes on from ML776990.1 coordinate 1,057,073, forward strand.
TTTTATGGGTCTAGCAGGCTACTACAGAAGGTTTATAGCTGAATTCTCAAAGATAGCTCACCCTATCACTTCCTTGCAATGGAAGGAGAAGAAGTTTCAATGGAATGAAGAGTGTGAGAGCAGTTTCCAGCGATTGAAGCAACTGCTAACCAGCGCTCCAATCCTGAAGATTGCAGATCCAAATATGAATTTCATGGTGTGCATAGATGCATGTAAGGAGGGGCTGGGAGGAGTTCTCAGTCGAGAGGGATTTGTAATTTGTTATGAGTCTCGAAAGTTGAAAGAGCATGAAAGGAATTATGCCACTCATGATTTAGAGTTGGCAGCAATCATCCATGCATTGAGGAAATGGAGACATTACCTCATGGGAAGGAGATTCGAATTGAGAACAGACCATAATGGTGTGAAGTACTTATTTGATCAGCCGACTTTAAATTCCAGGCAAATCAGATGGGTGGAGTTTCTGTGCAAATATGACTTTGATATCAAGCATATCAAAGGGAAAGAAAATAAGGTGGCTGATGCACTGGGTAGAAAAGTTCATGAATTACATACTATAGCCATTAACATGTACAAGACTAAGATTAAAGACGGGATTTTGGAAGCTGCAAATGTTGATTTGCAGTACAGAGGTTTAGTAGTAAAGCTACAACAGCGTGAGAGACCACAGACCAAGGAAAGTTACACCTTGGGAACTGATGGCTTACTTCTGTATATAAACAGAGTGTATGTACCCAATGTCTGAGATTTGAAGCTAGCAATTCTAAAAGAAATGCATAACGTGGCTTATGCTGGACATCCTGGATACCAAAAAACTGTGGCAACAGTCAAAAGCCATTACTTTTGGCCGGGTTTGAAGAAGGAAATCGTTGAATACATCATCAGATGTATGGAGTGCCAGAAGGTTAAGGCTGAGCATAGGCACCCAGCAGGGTTGCTGCAGCCTTTACCCATTCCTAAATGGAAATGGGACATAGTAACAATGGATTTTTTCACTGGACTACCTAGAACAAGAAAGCAACATGATTTAATCTTGGTGGTGGTGGACAAGCTTACTAAAGCTGCCCATTTTATTCCACTGAAAACCACCCACAAGGCAGCTGATGTTGCTGATATATTTTTAAAAGAAGTTGCACGCTTGCACGAAATTCCGAAGAAAATTGTGTCTGATAGGGACCCGAAATTCACTTCAAATTTTTGGAAAGGATTGTTCAATGGATTCAGAACGAATCTGAACTTTAGTACAGCGTATCATCCCGAGTCTAATGGTCAGACAGAGAGGGTGAACAGGGTAATAGAAGACATACTAAGAATGTATGTGATGGATAAACCATCAAGGTGGGAAGACTACCTGCATTTGGTAGAATTTGCCTACAATAATGGGTATCATGCATCATTGAAGATGAGCCCATTCGAAGCACTTTATGGAAGAAATTGCAACACTCTAGTGAGCTGGGATAATCCAATTGACAGAGCAGTAGTTGGGCCTAAACTACTCAAAGAGATGGAAGATCAAATGATGAAAATTAAACGGAAACTGAAAGTTTCCCAGGATAGGCAGAAGAGTTACGCTGACAGTAACAAAACCCATAGAGAATTCAAAGTGGGTGACCATGTTTTCCTGAAAGTGAAGACTAACAGGAGTTCCCTAAAGTTGGGAAGTTGCGCCAAATTGGCAGCAAGATTTTGTGGGCCATTTGAGATCCTGGAAAGGATTGGGCCAGTTGCATACATGCTTGCATTACCTGCATCTATGACTGTACATAATGTGTTTCATGTTTCATTGCTTAAGAAATATGTACCTGATGCTAATCATGTTATTGATTGGAATGTGATTCAGGTGGAACTATAAGGTGTCCTACAAGTGCATCCTATATGCATATTGGACAGGAAAAACAAACAGCTCCGGAATCAAGCTATAGAGCTTGTAAAGGTCTAGTGGACCTGGTACGGTCCTGAGGACATGACATGGGAGCATGCAGATGATATGTGGGTAGAGTACCCAGATATTTTTGAAAATTTTGAAAGGCTTGCAGAGACAGTGTAAGTTGCACTTAGGACAATGCAGAAATAAGGGGAGGGGGATTGTAGTGTCCCCAAGGCCGAGCCCTATCGTAAATCATTTTCTGAAAGGAATTGTAATTATTTTTTATAGGCTGGTGAGACAAGTTTTTATAATCTGGTGGCTTATGTGTTTGTTAGGCTAGGGAGCCTAAGTGTTGAAGGTTAGGAGCCTGTTGTTGTATATGTAATCATGCAGAACAATTAATAAAAATTTGTAAACATCGCCAGGTGCAGACCGACCACAATGAATGAGTGAAGGGGGACTGAGCTTCCACAAAGAAGGCAAGGGATTAGGGGCTGGAAGGTGGGAAAAGGGGCTAAGTGTTAAGCCTAGGGGGCTTCAGCCTTGGGAATAATATTTTAATATTATTCCAAAAATGCATGAGCATTTCATGTTTTATCCTAAGTTCCTAACCATGAGGAAGGTGATGCATGTTGGGTAAACGCATGCAGTTTCCAGGGCAACAAGTGTCAGCCCCGACCCATGAAAATAAAATGGCGAAGATGAGACGTGATGGGAGTTCTCCTCCATTCCACCCGACAGCCTGAGTGCGTACGGCCTTTGAGCGGTATGACGGATCCAAACTCTGCAGAAAAACCTCGTACATCTTCTGAACTAAAAATCCTGTGTTCATCTAGAGAATCCGTGTGTATCCTCTATCTGAGATCGAGACTGTGCGTGGAGTCTCTATCCCAAATTCGTGACCATGAGCCATTTGTCCATTGTTGAGCCTATAGGAAAGCCGCGTCAGTTTTCCCTGTTGATTGTTGTGGCCACGCAATGCTGGAATGCATGTGGCTTATTGGCCAGTGGAGCAACACTCTCTCTAGGAGAGATATTGTACAGAGGAAGGAGAAAACTCCTGGAAGGAAACTTGTAGATGCCACAAAGCCCAGAGATTTCCGGTCTGGCCTGTTGTTTTAACCCAAGGCAAGGGAGGTTAGCAGCTGAAGGACTGTCTAGGTGACAGAGAAGGTGTATACTCCTGGGGTGTAACAGGCATGTGGGGAATGAGGGTCTGTGGGCAGTGAGAATGAGAGGTTCCTGGAAGAGAATTCCATCTTTGTGGCTATGTGTTGTTTCCCTGTAACCTCAGCCTAGCCTAGGATTACTTGTCTTGGGGTGGAGCTTAGTCCTAGCTTGGAGGTGACCCACTGTTGAGCTGATGAGCAGTGCGGTCTATGACTAGGAGGTTCGTGGAAGGCCTGCACTTGGTTGGTGGAATCTACCACTGTTCAGAGATAAGTACCAGATGATGCTTTAATTATGTTTCCGTATCTCTGTGTATCATAATCATCATGTATTTCGCTGTGTATATGAATTGATGTTAAATAGTATTGATTGTTGATTATGGTAGTAAATCGTATGATTACTCTGTGTTGAATGTGTTTAACTTGTTTTGAATGCATGTGATTAATTGTGAGTGAGAATGTTGTTATTCCGCATAGTAACACCTACACAGTAGTGAGTGAAAAGTGGTGCTACAGTTTGGTATCAGAGCCAAGGTTTCAACACTGAGCCTAGATGGGCCAGTGGAGTGGTATTTGGACTGAGGGTGAGAGGAGAAATTGTGTCTGGAGGACCAATTTCGGACCCTGGTATGGTCCAGAGTGTCAAGGAACTACTTGACCGTGCCTTTAAGCTCATGAGGTATAGCAGTGTTGTGAAACCGCAATGGGTGTGGTATATGGCCACAAGGACAGAGGACTCCACACCAGTAGTGCTGGAGCCTTAGTATCTGTTCAGGAGGGAAGTAGCAAACCCTCATGACCATCCAATCAGGAAAACTTGTGCAGGGTTTAAAAACCCTTTTGAGTTGCACAGGAGCGTGGGAATCGTGATACACGAACTCCCAAAAACTTGAAAAAAAATTGAGAAGATCTACACTGTAGATCTGGGAGGAAGGCTCAACCGTTAGATCTGGTGGAGTCGTGCTTGAGTTAGTCGTGAAAACCTTTCGAATTTCTCAAAGTTGGGAGATGGGAAGTGAGGAAGGTGAACACCTATGAAAATCGAGACCCGAAATCTCGAAACGATCTACTCCGTAGATCGTAGGATGGGAGTTGACTGTTTGTTTCAGTGGAGGAGTAAACCGTAATTTCGAGATTTCGACAGACAAAAGTTTGAGATGTGGGATGCATGAACTCCCGATGCCAGAAACCCCAAAACGCCGAAAATGTCTGCGTCGTAGATCTGAGGAAGGAGTCTAACCGTGGGATTTTACTTGGAATGGACATGGGCGCATGAATGTGTACCATGTGCCTGTGAGTCGAGAAGACAGGTGAGAGTGGTGGGACCCGATGAAATTACCAAAGTTGATGTGGACCCTCCTGAATGTACCATGCACCACTATGGTGAAGGGTGACAACTGTGCTGTGGGCCCGGAGGATAAAGTAAATCGGAATTCAGAAGTCGAGGGTTGGGAAGGAAAGCGAGTCTAAAACTCTCAAGAATCGAAATCCCGAAACCCAAAGTCCCGAAGTCCCGAAGTCTTCGGAGACGAAAGAACCGTAGCAGATTTTAATGGCGACAACTGTGTTGTGGGCCCAGAGAGCAATGAAACTGAATTTTTAGAATTTAGGAATTGAGGCGACAAATATTAGGATTAGATGGCTGGAGTTTCTGTGCGAATATGACTTTGATATCAAGTATATCAAAGGGAAAGAAAATATGGTGGCTGATGCACCCAGCAGAAAAGTGCACAAATTACATGCTACAACGATTAGCATGTACAGGACTGATATTAAAGACAGAATTTTGGAAGCTGCAAATGCTGATTTGTAGTATAGAGGTTTAGTAGTAAAGCTACAACAACGTGAGAGACCACAGAGCAAGGAAAGTTACACCTTGGGAACTGATGGCTTACTTCTGTATAGAAACAAAGTGTATGTACCCAATGTCTGATATTTGAAGCTAGCAATTCTAAAAGAAATGCACAACGTGGCTTATGCCGGACATCCCGGATACCAAAAAACTATGGCAGCAGTCAAAATCAATTACTTTTGGCTGGGTTTGAAGAAGGAAATCGCTGAATACATCGTCATATGTATGGAGTGCCAGAAGGTTAAGGCCGAGCATAGGCACCCAACAAGGTTGTTGCAGCCTTTACCCATTCCTGAATGGAAATGGGACGCGGTAACAATGGATTTTATCACCGGACTACCTAGAACAAGCAAGCAACATGATTCAATCTTGGTGGTGGTGGACAAGCTTACTAAAGCTTATATCTTTTTAAAATAAGTTGCACGCTTGCACAGAATTCCCAAGACAATTGTGTCTAATAGGGACCCAAAATTCACTTCAAATTTCTAGAAAGGACTGTTCAAAGGATTCAGAATGAATCTGAACTTTAGTACAGCATATCATCCTAAGTCTGATGGTTAGACAGAGAGGGTGAATAGGGTAATAGAAGACATACTGAGAATGTATGTGATGGATAAACCATCAAGGTGGGAAGACTACCTTCATTTGGTAGAATTTGCCTACAATAATGGGTATCATGCATCATTGAAGATGAGCCCATTCGAAGCACTTTATGGAAGAAAGTGCAACACTCCAGTGAGCTGGGATAATCCAGTTGACAGAGCAGTAGTTGGGCTTGAACTGCTCAAAGAGATGGAAGATCAAATGATAAAAATTAAACAAAATCTTAAAGCTGCAAAGGATGGGCAGAAAAGTTATGCTAACAGTAATAGAACCCATAGAGAATTCAAAGTGGGTGACCATGTTTTCCTAAAAGTGAAGACTAACAGGAGTTCCCTGAAGTTGGGAAGTTGCACCAAATTGGCAGCAAGATTTTGTAGGCCATTTGAGATCTTGGAAAGGATTGGGCCAGTTGCATACATGCTTGCATTACCTGCATCTATGACTGTACATAATGTGTTTCATGTTTCACTGCTTAAGAAATATGTACCTTATGCTAATCATGTTATTGATTGGAATGTGATTCAGGTGGAACTAGAAGGTGCCCTACAAGTGCATCCTATGTGCATATTGGACAGGAAAAGCAAACAACTTCGGAATCGAGCTATAGAGCTTGTACAGGTCCAGTGGACCTGGTACGGTCCTGAGGACGCGACATGGGAGCATGCAGATGATATGTGGGTAGAGTACCCGCATCTTTTTGAAAATTTTGAAAGGCTTGCAGAGACAGTGTAAGTTTCACTGAGGAAAATGTAGAAATAAGGGGAGGGGGATTGTAGTGTCCCCAAGGCCGAGCCCTGTCATAAATCATGTTCTGAAAGGAATTGTAATTATGTTTTATAGGTTGGTGAGACAAGTTTTTATAAGCTGGTGGCTTATGTGTTTGTTAGGCCAGGGAGCCTAAGTGTTGAAGGCCAGGAGCCTGCTGTTGTATATGTAATCATGCAGAACAATTAATAAAAATTTGTAAACATCACCAGGTGCAGACCGACCACGATGAATGAGAGAAGGGGGACTGAGGTTCCACAGAGAAGGCAAGGGATTAGGGGCTGGAAGGTGGGAAAAGGGGCTAAGTGTTAAGCCTAGGGGGATTCAGCCTTGGGAATAATATTTTAATATTATTCCAAAAAGGCATGAGCATTTCATGTTTTATCCTAAGTTCCTAACCATGAGGAAGGTGATGCGTGCTGGGTAAATGTATGCAATTTCTAGGGAAACAAGTGTCAACCCTGACCCATGCAAATAAAATGGTGAATATGAGATGTGATGGGAGTTCTCCTCCATTCCACCCAACGGCCTGAGTGCGTACGGCCTCTGAGCGGTACGATGGATCCAACCTCTGCAGAAAAACCTCGTACATCTTCTGAACTGAAAAACCTATGCTCGTCTAGAGAATCCTTGTGTATCCTCTATCTGAGATCGAGCCTATGCATGGGGTCTCTATCCCAAAGTTGTGACCGTGAGCCATTCGGCCATTGTTGAGCCTATAGGAAAGTCGCGTCAGTTTTCCCTGTTGATTGTTGTGGCCATGCAGTGCTGGATTGCATGTGGCTTGTTGGCCAGTGGAGCAACACTCTCTCTAGGAGAGAGAGTGTATAGAGGAAGGAGAAAACTCTTGGAAGGAACCTTATAGCTGCCACAGAGCCCAGAGACTTCCGATTTGGCCTGTTGCTGTAACGCAAGGCAAGGGAGGTTAGCAACCGAAGGATTGTCTAGGTGACAGAGAAGGTGTATACTCCTGGGGTGGAACAGGCATTCGGGGAATGAGGGTCTATGGGAAGTGAGTGTGAGAGGTTCTTGGGAGAGAATTCCATCCTTGTGGTTGTGTGCTGTTTCCCTGTAACCTCGGCCTAGCCTAGGATTCCTTGTCTTGGGGTGGAGCTTAGTCCCAGCTCAGGGGTGACCCACTGTTGAGTGGATGAGTAGTGCGGTCTATGGCTGGGAGGTTCATGGAAGGCCTGCACTTGGTTGGTGGAATATACCACTGTTCAAAGATAAGTACCAGATGATGCTTTAATTATGTTTCTGTATCTCTATGTATTATAATCATCATGTATTCCACTGTGTATATGAATTGATGTTAAATAGTATTGATTGTTGATTATGGTAGTAGATCATATGATTACTTTGTGTTGAATGTGTTTAACTTGTTTTGAATGCATGTGATTAATTGTGAGTGAGAATGTTGTTATTCCACGTAGTAACACCTACACAGTAGTGAGTGAAAAGTGGTGCTACATTGGTAGTCACACTCCTCCCTGACACTTATGATCTTGAGCGACACCTCGTACACCTAGAGATCCTTGACAAGCATCGTTGAGATGCCTCTATGGATATAGAAGCAAATAAAAGATGTGTCAAGGTCTAATGCGATAAGTCTGTCTGTTCTCGGTTGTATGCTAAGGGTGACTTGGTCCTTTTATATGATCAATCCAATTAACCACTGGGGGTAGGCAAGTTCAAACCCTTGTGGCATGGTCCCTATATCGTGTGACATGTCTTAGAAAAAGGAGCGTATGAATTAGAAGATTATGAAGGGAACATGTTGGACGAGCCTAGGAACGGGCTCTACCTGAAAAGATATTACGCTTGAGCCCCAAGATTGGGCATAACTCTTTGTATACTAATGTAATTTAGTGTATATATATTTTCCTCTTACTTTTGTCCTCAACTTGCTTATTGATTTTTCCCTTGGTTGGAAGATGTCAATGTAGTCTTCGGTATACTTAGGATTTTCAGATGGAGCCATTCGTCATACACAGAACTTGGCTTCTGCCACTTGGGTGGTCTACTCACCCAAGGGTTAACTGGTGTCTTCAAGTGGCGTATGCCTAGGTCCATCCACGAATAATGTGGCATAATATAGCTTCGTTATAGAACTTTTGGCGCAATTCCATTTCACATGGTATTCACTCTTTGGAGGTTCTCCTAGATTCCAAATTAGTAGTATGTTAGTTAAACAAGAGTTACCATGTGTGCGACCCTACGTTACACTGATAATTCCTACGGGTACTCCTTTTAGAACGATAGTTTGATTTTATTACTTATCATCACATACCTAGGAGTTCTAATTATGTATCCGATGCTTATGCTAGTTTTGTTTTAGATTGGAATTTGTCACATAACTAAATCAAAGAAAAAATTCTCATCAATGTACACATTGTAATATAAGTAAAGCCGAAGAACCATGTTTTATATATATTTCAAAAATTATGATGTTTATAGTACAAAATTGGGGCCAACACCCTCAATACACATATACAACTGATAATACAAAATCCATGACATCTACGCCTGTGGCACCGGATGTGTGTCATAATAACAAACTACGATGTTTGTGAGATGTTGAAAGAGTCAAACCCAAGCTCTGGGCATGCCAAACACTTTCCGCTGCATAGCCTCCGAAAGATCCTCTACTTGAACCATCAGAATCCTGTGTGTCAAACGAGATATGTTTCCCTGTACATTTTAAAGGAGTCTCTTTGCTTCTCCTCCCGCTGCCTCATCTCCTCGGTGCCTCTGACCATATCATGGAAGCCTATCTAACTATTGCGGACCTACTTCTACGTCACATACATGTTTAGTTAGTACTTAAACATCATCCAAAAATATTTTTTTTTCCTATACAAAAATACAAAAAAATGAAATATTTAAAAAATTTGACATACCTATGTCCCTGTAGGAGGTCCTTGGTGGAAATGGCATGTCAAGGTCCTGTATGAAGTCGATCCCTGCATAGGGGTATTCATCTAGAGAAATGACCTGTCATCTCAACCAGTAAAAGAAATCATCATTGTAGGGTATTGGCACCCTATCTCCCTCCTACTGTCTCATCACCTCGGTCCACCATGCCATGGTTAGATCATGAGGTACTCGAGGAATGATCTCAACTCTAGGTCCCAAACCTGGAACCTTCTCGAAGAAAAATCTACACAAGATGAAAACAAACCCGAAGTGACTCTTATCACCCTGTTTGCATTCTGTCAACTAGCTCTTCATATTAGCGAGTAGCGAGGTGCACCAATCATACACCATGGGTCTCAAACACTCTATGGAGTAGAACATAAGCATCCTCGATGCCTGGTGCAATGAAGTCGATCCTATGATTTGGGTCAAAATGAGGAAAACAATATTGAGGCTTAGATTGTTTATCGCTCGAATTGGGATTTGACTCCTGACCTTCTTGGTCCCCGCTATATAGTGAACGTCTATGTACTTTTCTATATTCATATCACTCCCAGTTCCCTGGGCTTTGAGGTTCACCACCTCACCCTGATGCGACAACCCCGCCAAGAAATATATATCCTCGACTTCAATCCTTAATGGTTTCCCATCAAGGTTGAAGCTCTCACTTTCTAGGTCCCATTAATCCATGAGCAACTGTAGTAACCTCACTTCGGCCCTCATCCCTATGAGTGCCCAAAATGGGTACAACCTACATCTTTTCAAGGCCATTTGGGCCCTCGAATCTCTTTCCAATACATCATCTACCTCCTTATGTTCCCTTCCCCTCCATTCTAGCACCATCCTTCTAGAGAAACATCACTTTTCGAGTTAGCAACCATAAAAAAAATTGTTTACGGACATATACGTGGGCTGCAACATTCATAGTCGCATATAGGGATGAGTATATGTAGGCTGTCTTTTAGAAAATCGTGTATAATCACGTGTATACGCGACCCGATGAATGGTAGCCTGCGTACACCTAAAATTTTGATTTGCGCCCTAGATAACTTAAAAATCTAAAATACAAAATGTAATCCACTAGAAAGAAAGAGGAGGGGAAGAGGAATTACCTAGTCCATATGGTTGTTGATTTTGTCACTCGTAGCTCCCATAATCCCCAATTGAAGATCAGAGTAATTTGGTCCAAAATTCACTATTTGGGTAAAAAAGTCAAATGACATAGTAAAATTTGATTTTTATTACTATTTATAGCAATTTTTACCCACTTTGCATAGTTTCAGATCGTATTTTTTCCTAACGGACT
>ML776990.1:1075957-1101018 GCA_009831015.1 Picea engelmannii
AACTCCTTTATCAAGTTGCTGTGTTTATGTCTTATGTTCAATCATTTCTGATGCTGTCTATGCTTATTTCTACATAATTCATCTTTAATTATGTGTTGCAAATTGATCCGGTTGCATTAAAACACATAACATTTAACTTGCAAATTTAATTTAATCAAGTTCATCAAGTCTTCGTCATATTTTTAGATCATTTGTCAATAGTTTTCCTCATTGGCGGCTATTCAGAGGGTCTTTTTTGTGTACTGCTTGCACTTGGCACATGCAAAAGACACATAGGGTTGTTGGTTCGTGAACATGTTCTTCATCCAATTTCCTCCAAATCATCAAGCTCCTTTGTACCTCATGATAAATGATGAGAGATGCCTTAATTCTCTCCTTTCAGCGGGTCTCCTTCCATCGACTTCATCTCATCTATTCTGGAAACGAGACTTAGAGTCTTATGAGTACCTAGAGGCTTGCAGTCAATAGTGGCAGGTTCTCTTGCCATCGACAGTTGGGAATACACCAATGTATCCTGATTGATGGATTCTTCAAGTGTTCAACCCTGACTCCTTTACTCACACTTGTAATAATGTACTAGGTGCCTTGATACCTACTTTCATCATCGGTAGGCTGTCTCGCATTTTTTAACGATATACCTCAATGACTGGTAATCAAATGAAGTCTCATTGTGTTCGAAATCAACTCCTTTATCAACGATGTAGACTTTCACCTTTGGATATTGTGTAGAAGACTTGAAGCCATCAATTTGTAGCCACAAATTTCCTAATTTGTTACTACCTTTTGATTGGACCATTACCTGGGTGACTTCAGTGATCATGGGAGATAAGATTGTACTCCATTATATAAAAATATCTTCAAATTGATTTTGAGACTGGTGTTACTAGGCCTTGTTCATGACCATGACAACCTTTGGCATGTAACCACATTTGTATTTTCATATTCATGGCCATGGACAGTTGTTTGGTATATTTTCACATAGATCTATAGTGTAATTCAAATTGGCAGCCATGTATGCAAATTTAGTACAAATTGTAATGAGAAACTAGTTCTTCCAGCTAGGTCCCCATTAATCCACTTCTGGGTTTTTATAATGTATTTCGGCCATCGCATATACTCCTATGACCTCACACATTAGGGGGCATTTGTTATAGAAATATTTTCCTCACCCCATGCAATCTTGCATAGAAGGCCTTTTTCCATTTCCCTATGCAGACTTGAAGTCCCTTTTTGAAAATTCCATAGCTAAAAATATAATTTTTCCACATATACGCACCTTGCCTACTATGCAACATGCATATACATAGGTTGCACCACTACAGCCTACGTACATCAAGAAATGTGCCCAAAATTGAAAAATAGTGTAGGGTTTCCATGTTAAGTCACAAGATCAATGATCCTTGGCCTTCCATATATTGGAAATGTTTCAACTGGACCCTTCAGTTCCATTTGAAGGCTATAAAAGGGACAAATCCGAGTTATGGAAAAAGGAGAAAGAATTCAACTTTGAGAGAAAAGTTACTTTGGAGAAATTATTCACTTCACATTGAGTTTGCATCCCTTTGTCCTTTAAGTCTGAACACATTGTTCAACCCCCAATCTCTTCTCTTACTGATTGAGAACTTCATTGTCTCTCTTATATGATCTTGCCTTTGTTGGAGGATTGAAATGGTGGAGGCCCAACTGGAAGGAACTTAGTTTCTTGGCTCCGAACAGTGCCGACACATAAGTTTGTAACTCAATCACTTCTGCTGATTATATATTAATATAAATACTCTTTTCTCGTCCAATTAATATCTTTCAAATATTTGAATTATTATTCCATGGGCTTATTTGTTATGAATGTTGATGGATTATTCTATTGAATTTGCTAACATCATATATCATCACCATATGCTTGTGTTTCTTGGTTTTTGAGGACTAGTTGCAGGTGTATTGCTATGGGTTAAGTGCTCAATGATGGACTTCATCAAATGTCTAAACAAGGTGGGCCTTTTATCTTGTCTTTCTAGCATACTTGAGATTAGAGTTGATTTATGCAGTCATTTTTGTTGGTTGTGGTTTACCCCTATCCATAGAGAGATTTTCCTCCTAACAACTTCCTCAAGCAATATTTTGAAAGAATCTCCTGCTCTATCATCTCTCTTTTCTTCCACTGGGGGAGATTTCTTGGGCCGACAAGAGGTTGTTCCCAAGTGAAACTAGCTCGAGACCCAACTCTCTGTATCTTTACCTCATCGGGGACATGCAGCGACAAATAACAAGTAACAAACTACATTGATACCACTAATTTGGATTAAATTGAGAATGAAATGAGATACAAATAAAACTATACCAAAGAACACATAAATACAGTGTAACCCAACTTCTATTAATGAGTAAAATAACATAATACTGTAGAACAAAAACTAGATAGAATGGTTGTAGCTTATCTCTAAAGAGAAAGAGATGTTGGCTATTTTCATTCGCAAAAATATAATACAATGGGACTCAAGAACGACCTTTTAACATAAACCAAGAACTCTAAAATTCCAAAACACTAACCCTGGGAGGTGAAGTGCTAAAAGGTTTACGAGTCCCGAGGTGGTTAGTTGATGCGTCACCTTTTCTGGGGTGAAAATTTTTCACACAATATCTGCTTGAGGCGTTTAGTAGCTCATTGGAAAGATCTAATCGAGAAGTATAATTATTGGTAGGGATTGGGTATTCCATGGGAACCCTAGGCCCTTGAATGGCCAAAACACATCGTTTAGTGCCTCAAAATGGCCCAGAAGTTTAGCAACCGAAAATCATAAAAAAAACGACCAAGAACGAGAATTGTGATGAGTCAATGGAAGAGGTGGGTGGCCATTGATATCCACCTGAATCAATTGAGGTATCTTGGTTTTCATCTTCATAAACAATTATGAAGCCTAGACAGAACAAAGAGAGTCATCATTCGTCTCTAATTTTTTCGACCCCTCAAATGTTCGATATCAACTCATATACACATCGATATGGGTCATACATTTTGATAGTTGCAACTTCTAGTTTTGGTTGAAGATACCTAACCTTGACACACTATCAATTCCCTCAATTTTAAGTACTTTTCATAACTTCTCTCTTCAAGTTCCAGTGATGCCTCTCCTCCGAGAGGTCCTTTACTATTATTGGTTCCCCTAAGGTTGATGTAGATTTCAACTCCATAGTTCTCTAGATAGAACATTATTAGTGATCTTTTGGAAAATTCCTCATGCTTAGACAAGAGCCTCCAAAATATTGTCCCATATTGTAATGTATGTTGATAATTTTATGAGCATGGGACATTTCCCCCTCATTTGTATAAAGAAATAATATATCCAAGGATGTTTGTAGGTGGGTTCTAATCACTTATCCAATGGATGTTCTCTCTCTCTCTCTCTCTCTCTCTCTCTCTCTCTCTCTCTCTCATGTAAATTTACAATCATATGGGGATAGAAAATGATGAAGCATTTTTAATGTACAATAGATTCTAACCTCATACATTATGGGGCAACAAATATCACCTAAAAATTGCTCACAAATCTATATAGGTGATCAACAGACACGTCATCAAAAAAAAATCACAATTTCTACCTCATGCCATTAATTCAACACCCCGAAAGGAGGACCTAAGCCTATATAAAATCAAATTTTAAACACTTGCATGGCCTGCCCATGGGAGTTTTGTGCAAATTACATGGATTTTTATTTGAGAGTCAGTCTTCAAACATGAAACAACCCAAACACTTCAGTGCACTTAAGGAAAACATGCCTAACAAAGGTACTCCTAGACTGGTGTACAATTATAGCTTGAGATCCATTACCATTTATGACGATTCCTTTGATAATTTCAAGTCTTTTCAAGCATGTCGATATACATTTCAAACCAAGTTCATTCACATTTGGAACTATTTTTAATGAATATTGAATTTTTCCTATAAATAGAGGCCATGGAACAACAATAATAAAAGGAATGTTTAGCACAATTATGATGTTGAGATGAAACTAGAGACCTCTTGTATTTTTCTTTCATCTTGACAATTCATATCTCCATGCTTATTTGAGATCATCCCTTGAAGAGGAAAGAACACTTCTTCAAACATTTTATTTGAGAGAGAGAGAGACTATTTGGAGAGAAAAAGAACCCTCCTAAGGAGAGTGTCAGAGCTTTCTTGCTTAACCATTCTCCCTAGGTGTACATCTCAAGGCACAAGCCTATTCATCTGGTAATAGAAGGGAATTATTGCTTCCCGATATTTTTTTTTCAATTTTTACAGTTATAACATGTCCCATTTTTTTTTAATCTTTTGCAATCATACTCATCTAATGGATTCATCAAACTAACATTTATTTGTTTATAATGGTGTAGCCTATCTATAGCGAAGGGGTGTTTTTTCTCAGTCTTGTGAGAAATATCTACAAACACTCATGTCCATAAGCTATTATCTTTTCCTTTCAATTACAAGTATCTCTATTTGAATTTATATCTTAACACTCTAAATCCTAGTTGCATCATTCAATTTGCGCATATCCCTATTATATTTTGATGACCATGGTAATTTTCTCCTTTCTTTCCCTTTCAACTACTTCATTATCCTTCCTAATTGAGAAAACTTGACCATTTCCTACCCATTATCCACCATTTCCACCTCTTGTACCTTTCCTAAATAACATGAATCTTGGGGTTGAATTTTTATATGAAATAAATGAATTTTATTAGAAAGGGAACATGGATGCATAATTTATGTGTTCAGGATGCTAACTTGTCTAATTACAAGATTCATGAAACAAATTGTGTATGTTTTTTTATTTGATCAGGAGCTACAAAATTTCTCAATAGTTGAAGTTTAGAAGATCAAGTCTGCCAAACACTACATATGTTTTCATCAACAAGAATACCAACTATTTGAGCTACACAATGTTGAATATTTTCTCATAAGCATAAGGATATTTTCAGGAGAGCTTGGATTTTTTCGAGCTGCTAACAAAGAATTAGTTGAAAGCTAGAAGTCATGTAGGATTTATTAAGCGCTACCATAAGGGCATGATACTTATGTATTTGATTTTTTGTTAGGTCAAATGAAAGACAAGACACAAATATATTTTTGGAAACTTGATTTTCTTTTAAAGAATGTAAGTTAAAATGGTTTTTAGTTAGTTCTTGGAAAAAGGGAAACTTCGCAAGAACTCATAATATTTTTGTATAAAGAAAAAAGAGGGAAAGCCTATGGGGGTTTGGAATTTTGATTATCAATATATCGTTCTTAGTTACAATGTTTCTCTTTTCTAAATATTTTTATTGTTGTGATCATTTGAGTTAACCTAAGGATAACCATTTAACTGTAGAGCAAGGGCCATTCTACAGTCATGGTGATCCTATTTCTTATGTAACTTAGTTAGCATTGTTAATTTTAGTATTCAATCATAAGAGTTTTTCTTTCTGTCAGTTAATTCCTACCTTGCAATCTAATTCTATCAAAAATCTTTATTTTTTATTGAGTTTACTTTAATGCATAAGTAGATAAGATTCTTTTTTAGTACTCAGTTTATTTATTGCATTTAGGATACAAGTATGAACCAGTTTTGTGTACCTAATTTGTAGCAGTGTGATCGAATGAGTTGGAGATGAACACTGCTATTTATTTTCTTATTTCATGCAACTGAACTTTCTGTTTGTTGTATATTTTTCCAGTAGCATATTCTTGTTTGTTGCACTGAAATACTACAGTTAAACTTTTGATTTTCCATATTCATTTTCTGTAAATTAGGAAAACATAAGAAATATGATTCCCCCCCCAAACCAAAAGAAAAAAAACAATAATTAACAATAAATCAAAGAAAAAAAATCCCAAAAATAAGCATATGCTTTGCACAATGATTTGAAATTTTATATTCCCTGGGTTGATAATTAAAGTAGGTTCTTGTGATTAATGAAGTGTTAATTCCAAGCATTGTTTGATTCCATCACTTTTTGGCATTGTTATCAGGGAAGAGATAATATTTTTGGAGTCTTTAATTGTCTCTAGGGATTTATTCATTGGAGTATACTTCTCTAAAGGAGAATGAATGAGGAGGAGGAGGAGAGATAAGTTTGGAATATTTCTAGATAATATCCCTTCAACTTATAATCCTAAATAATTAAATAAGAAAGAATATTCTTCTTTAATCTCTCACACTGTGAAAGACGAACCCGAGGTTAAGATTGAATTATATGACATGGGGCAAGGGGTGAAGAGATTTTCTTTACCATAGACATGGGGTGGAGTAATCCATCATATTATCAAGTACATTACCTGTGAAGGCCATTCTTCTCTTTGCATGGCATACCATTTTTGTTTTTTGGCCCATATGAGGAACAATATAAAGAGACATTTACCATATTTCTTTTTTAAGTCATTAGAATTCATGGTGGAACAATTCCAAAAGGGAAAATGAGACAAATTGTCACACCATGGTGTCATTTAAATTATTTCAGAGTGTTCCTTTCTTCACCATTGTCCTTGGGAAGATTGGGGAAAATTTGTGGAACTCATCGACCCTGTTGAAAGAGATGTTGAAATGTCACCGAAATATGTGGCTCAACAACATATAGAACAGTCATTGCAGCAACAACAAGAGAAACAAAGACATAGGTTGAAAACAAGACGACTATTTGATGATATTTCTAGTAGCTCACATCACATTGAAGGAGCTTCATCATCCATACAGATTGATGTAGAGTTAACATAAGCTACATAAACATTATTCAAACATGAAAAGGAGGACATATATTTCTAGGTAAAACATCAACCTAGTCTTGCTCCTATTGTTGGAAATATTGTTGTCATTGATTTCAAAGATAAGGGGGAGACTACATATGTCCAAGATAAATATTGCAAGATGGACATTGTTGGAAATATTGTTTTTGGATTTTTG
The DNA here is from genome assembly GCA_009831015.1 of Picea engelmannii. NCBI lineage: Eukaryota > Viridiplantae > Streptophyta > Pinopsida > Pinales > Pinaceae > Picea > Picea engelmannii. The sequence continues at coordinate 1,082,873 of ML776990.1, forward strand.
ATTCTTAGTTTGGATACCCTATATTTGAAGGAATTTTTACTCTAAATACCTAGATGAAATGGGAGCATAAGTTATATGGTTGGAAATATTATTCCAATACCTTTCCAATGGTATATGTAAATCACTATAACTCCTTAGGAATGAGGAGATATGAATTTTTCTATTAGAAAACCCAGCTAGAAAGTTTAGGTCGGATCAACCAGTTTTTATAGGTCATCCCTAAAAGTGAGCACAAAAAAACTATAAATATATTATACATGTGTTCATTTAAATAACACCGAAGCAAGAATATCAAGTTTGAGGTGTGCACACTATATCTGAGGTGCACAATAGGATATTGGGAATATTTTTTGGGTCTAAAGGTGTGTAAGAGGAGTTTTCTTATAATTTTAAGGATGCACTATGAAGGACTGAGGTCTATGCTGCTACAAAGTGTGTTATTTTGAGGTTGTGATGCTACAGTATGAAATTATATTCTAGGAATGATGCTATGAGGTTCTCTAGGGAATTTAGGCTAGATATGACTAGGGTTTGAATCTATGTCTGGGGTATGAAGAAATGAGAGGTGATGAAGCATGAAAGTTAAGGGTATGATGATGCTATGAAATGCATGAAGTATGAATAATGTAGGTGAAGGAAGAATTACTTTGTGTATGAACATATAGGGTTGGTGCCTATATAGGCCTTATTGAGTTGGTGCTCAACTTAGGATATTGGTGTCTCCGGTAGGTTGGTGCCTACACAATATCTTGTTGAGTTTGTGTAGTACAGAGATTAGTGTCTCCAGTATGTTGATGCCTACACAATATCTTGTTGAGTTGGTGCTCAGTTGATGAGATTGGTGTCTCTATTAGGTTGGTTCCTACAATCTTGTTAACAATAAGTTGGTGCCTACAAACATTTATAAGGATAAGTTTTTGTGCTTTTCTGACGCAAGGGTTTCCAAGTTAAAATCTATGTATCGTGATTTGAGTTTACATGCATTTACTATTTAAATTTAATGAATTATTGATGAATGTTCAATTAAAGTAAAAAGTATCTTATATTGATTCACCCCCCCCCGCCCATAGTATAAGCATAAGTTCAAGAATTGGAATCAAATCAGGTTCCTTCAGAAGCAATCTAACTGCTAGAAGGTAGATATTGGGCGAACACATGGCTAGTCAAGAAGCTTGATTCAAAAACAAGGCTCCATTATTTGACAGAGAAAACTATGCATTTTGGAGTATAAGGATGTGGACTTATCTACTAGCTCTTGGGTTTGATATTTGGCTATTAGTCATGACTAGGTATATAGCCCCAAAAAATCCACCAATAGATAATGCTGGGAAGAAGGCTAGTGAACATAATGAAAAAGCCATGAATTCTATCTTGTGTGGTCTATCAGAAAAGTTTTTTGTCAAGGTGATGCATTGTGAATTGACAAAATATATTTGGGACAAAATTCAAAACATCTATGAAGGCAAAGACAAGGTGAAGAAGGAAAAGATCCAAACTCATAGAAGACAATTTGAGAGTTTGAAAATGAAATATGAAGAAAATGTTGCATCCTATTTCCTTTGAGTGAATGAAATTGTCAACACCATTAGAGGAATTGGTGAGAAGTTTGAAGAACCAATGATTGTGAAAATTTAGGTTCTAAGGTTTCTCCCCTTATGATTTGATTCCAAGGTCTCCGCAATTGAATAAATGAAGGATCTAGAGAAATTGACGATGGATGAGGTGCATGGCATTCTCACTGCATATAAGATGAGGACAGAAAAAGAAAAGACAACATGGAAGGAAGTAACTTTCAAAGCATAAAAGAAGAAAAAAGGACACAAATTTTCTGATTATTCCAACCATGAATCATATACAGAAGAAGCACAAGTTATGAGAAAGCTAAAATGAGGATCTGACAAATACAAAGGTAAAGTACTCTTCAAATGTTTTAATTTTGGTAGAGTAGGACATTTTTCTCGTAAATGTCCATATGAAAAAATGGAATACAATGATAATGAAGATAGTAATGATAAAGAAGAACATAACAATAAAATAAAACCTTATAGACACAAAAGAGGAAAATAATATACTAAGAAGAAGAGTTTCTACTCTAGAGAGGACAGTAGCTCATCTTAAGAAAGTGGTGGATATGTTTCTGATATTGATAAGGAATAATTCCTCTTCATAGCCATGGATACATAGTATACTGATAAAGAAAATGAATAAAAGAAAAAAGAAAAAATCATATTTAGAAGAAGAAGACATTGATGCGGAAGTGAATCTTGAAGAAGAACTCATTAGTGCCTTAGAAGAAACAAACAACTCAAGGTAAAGAATAAAAAGAAGTAAGAGAATTTGAAGAAATATGAAAAATATCATGATATTGATGAAATAAAAAAAAATAGTTATCATCATGAAGACTCAACTAGAAAAGGAAAAAATTATAGAAGAAGTGGTGAAAACCCAACTGAAAGAAAAGGAAGAAAATCACAAGAAGCTAGAAGTTGAAATAGTTTCCTTAAGAAAGGAACTAGAGAAAATAACTGATCAATTGAATAAAAGATTGAATTTTGGAAAGAGTACTAAAATCTTATATAATATTATCAGTTTCCAAAGGTCACCATTCATCAAGATAGGTCTTGGCTTCGACGGAAAACAAAATACCCCTGAGGGATATGAAAGCACTAAGGTCACAAAGCTATAAGAAAAGTAAAATGAATAAAATCCTAAAAGTTATGCCAATATTCTCAAAGAATCCATCAACAACGAAAGAAACAATAGTAAAGGAAATGATAACTAGCATAAATAAGAGTTGTTCCACCAAGAAGACCTTTTAGAAATCGATACCAAAATATCTTTCTTGGCTATTGTTTTTATTGAAATAATTTTGGTCATAAAGAAATAGATTGTATAGCTCATGCAAGAAGTAATCATGTAAGAGATTGAAATATGGGTTCTCACAAAACCTCAAAGTATGATTATGTGAGAAAAAAACTAGAAGTTCTCATGGGTTTTCTAACATAACCCACAATTCATTTTCTCCTCTACTTGATACTGAATGTTATAAGTACAATAACTATGGGAACATAGCACATGATTATAGAAGAAACAAAATAAGGTATCCTAAACAAAACAAATAAGAATATGTTCTTACCAAGAATAGAGAAGAATACACAAAGGTGTGGAAAAGGAAGCAAGAATAACTAAAAAAGGAAGAATGTGGACTTGCAATGTATGCTCAAGACAAAGGAAGTCAATGATACACTGATAGTGGATGTTCAAAACACATTACAGGGGATCAGAACAAATTTCTCACCCTAAAGGAAGAAAAAGGAGGTAGTTTTACCTTTTGGGATGATGCTTTTGCAAGGATAGTCGAAAAAGGTATCGTTAGTCTTGATAATGGAAAGACTAAAACACACAATGTCTTGTATGTTGAAGGGTTAAAACACAATATTCTAAGTGTCAGTCAAATGTGTGATCAAGTTACAACCTCACATTTCATTCTAAAGGATCTGAGATAAGGAAAGCATGTTTAGGAAGATTAGTGGAAAATGAAAATAAAACCCCAAGCAATGTGTACATTATCAATGAAGTCAAAGGAGAAAAATGATGTATGGGAGAAGTAGAGAAAAGTTGGTTATGGAATAGAAGGATGGGTCATATAAACATTGACAATATAGTAAAACTCAACAATACATAAGTAGTAAGAGATATTCCAAAAATCTCAAAAACCTTGGGACACTATTTGCAAGCCATGTCATCATGGGAAGAAAATGAGAGTTAGTTTCAAAACAAAGGAGTACTCAACATCAAATCAATTGGAACTTGTACACACAAACCTCTGTGGGCCAACAAGATCACAAATTTAAAATGTGAGAGTTATTTTATGTTTCTTATTAATGATTACACAAGAATGACATGGGTTACATTTCTTAAAGAAAAATATGAAACATTTGAGAATTTTAAAGCTTTCAAATCTCTAGTTGAAAATGAGACTGATTTAAAAATCAAGTTCTTAAGATCAAACAGAGGAGGCGATTTTACATCTTATGAATTTGATGAATTTTGTGAGAATAATGGAATGAATATGATCCATGTGGATGTTGGTGGCCACCCACCTATTCCACTAATTTAAAATGGTTCTACATCTTGACAATTTTTCTACGGTTTTTCGGGCCCCAATCTTCCGGGGCCATTTTGAGGCCCTAAATAATTCTTTTTTGGCACGGTAGTGCCTAACATGTAAATAAAAATAGATAGTAAGAAAAAAATAATGTCTAATTCTTGGATAGACCTTTCCGATGAGGTATTGAGGGCCCCAAATGGAGATTCTATGCAAAAGTTACACCCTAGAGAAATTGATGTATCAACTAACCACATCGGGGACCACAAACCTTTGGGAATTTCATATTCTGGGGTTAGAGTTTTGGATGTTTAGGGTTTTCTCATTAATTCTTTATGTTAAAACTCCTTTTTTGACCTCTTTATAATCATCTTCTTGAAAATGAGTGTAGTGAACACATCTCTCTTCAGGGATCAACGACCACCATTATAGATATCTTGTGTTATTTTCATTTTACATTGTTTTGTATTACATATAATCGTTAATAGAATATGAGCTTAACTATATTACCATGTTTCTCACAATATCTCTGTGTTTCCTTGTTATATCTCTACCTTCATGTTGTTCTTAATATAATCAAGATTAGTGGTGTCAGAACAATCTTCTCCTTGTTGTTTCTCTATGCATGTCCCCAACGAAGTCAAGCTATTGAGATTTAGGTATCGAATTGGTTGAGCTTGGGGAAGAAAACTTCCGCCGGCCCATGCAGCCTCCCATGGAAAAATAAAAGAGAAATGATGGAGCATGAAATACTATCAAACTCTTTCTCAAGGAATCCCTCACGTGACAGACGAATGAGATGATGGATAAATTCGCCCATATCCTTCAATAGTTTCCAATAACGACGGAGGCACCTTTCAAAAAATAGTCACTTCATAGGTGAGAGACCCTTTAAGGTACAAGTTAAATTTGATATTCCTTTATCTAAAGGTTGGATAGAGATTGACTATTTGGAAAAATGGTTAAGTTTGATGGAGGTTTATTTCTCTATCCAAAAAATTTCCAAATGTTAAAAAATCACCTTCGCGCTCCTTAAATCCCTTCCCCATGTTAGAGATTGGTGGGATACTTATTGTGAGCAACATTTCAAAGATGAGTATGCAATTTTTGGTCCAGGACCCACTTGGGTGGATTTTGTTGATGCCCTCAAGGAGTAGTACTACCCTGTTGAACACTATGATGACCAATACAGGAGATGGAAAAATCTACATCTAGAGAGAAACCAAACGGTTCTGAAATACACCAACATCTTCCATACCTTGCATATAAACATGGGTATTAAATACTTTGAGAAACACCTGGTCTTGAATTTTCACAATGGCCTACATAGGTACTATTATCAGTCCAAAAGTCACCCTAGATTGTAATCAGGGGAGCTTGGTAACATCAAAAGATTTGTAAATGTAAATGAGTTTTTAAAAGGTCAAATGGACAAGACTCAAAATAATAAGGTTTTAACTCATAAATTTGGGCTAGCACGCATAAGAAAATGAGGTCTCGATTAGATTCAGTCAGTTGTTTAAGGATAAATATGAGTAGAGGGAAGACTTGGTGAGAAGAATGAACAAGTCTTCTATAAGCATCAGGCCTTCTAGCATATAGGTGAAGAAAAAGATCAGTCACAAGATCCTCTTTAAACTAAACTTTAACACCCTGAAAACATTTACAGTAACATCAAAATCAAACATCCATTATAATACTCCTATAACATCTCACAAGGATCCTCCATTAATGAGCATTCAGGGTAAGAAGAAATAAGACAATGAAGAGAAGCTGACTTCCATTAATAAAAAATTCTAAAGTCCAATACATAACCAGAGCATAGGCCACTCAGTCAAAAGATTACAACTCAGACGCCTCAGCTATACCATTCAAACATCCTTTCTCATTTGGATCATGGATTTATAAAATAAAGGAAAAGAAGTAGCTGGAGGTGTGAGTTGGCCCATCCTCACATCGGATTCTCCAACAACTATCAATCGAACACCTATGCTAACAGCTATTAACAAACTGTTATAAAATAGGAAAGTGTTGGTGACTAATCCAACCAATATTTGAACTAAATTGTTCCTCCTGTTGATGTGCATCTCCCTATATGCCAAGTGTCCTGTAGAGGTGGTAAGTTGTTATCATGCTTCCAGCTACTATTTCAGCCATTATCCACATCATTAGCCACCTAAAAGAGTATTGAATTCGAAATCTTTGATTCCAGGTGCAAATAGGTAGCGCCATTCTGGTGTATCTCTACACAAAATTTGTCTCTTCCAGGTATTTGGTAGATAATTTAGGCAGTGCACTGTAGAAGACACAATGCCTAGGAGATTTGGTAGCACACTATACTCTGCACATCCATGCATGAAAATGATGGAACGGGCGAGAAATGGAGAACATAATCATATATATCATGGATACATTTAGTTTTTCAACACCTGTAGAATCTTTAAACAACACTGAATTGACATCTCATCATGGCACCTGTGCATGCATCCTACAAATCAGGCATTTGCAATTTCACTGAGCACCAAACAACTGGAATGTTGGCTTAATTTATGGCTTGACTTTGAGTTGAATGTGCAGCTAGCATGTAGGATGGTATGACATGTAAACATGACTCATAATTGGCATATGTGATATAGCTTAGGTTTGAGGGAATTTAGAAGTAATACACTTAAGTGCACACACCCTTTTTTATTTTGTTTTATTTAATAAAAATATATAATAAGCATAGTTCATAAACTACAAAATAGTTTAGAAAAACATTGTATATATATATTTAATAAAAACATTGTTTTTAATAATAAAAGTGTTTTTATGACAAACTTGTCATAAAGATTTGACGGACTTCAATAAGGATTTCTAACCATTTATTTGTAGGTCAAGAGGATGAAGCCAAAGGATTTATGGGAAAAATTAATCAACGAGAGCTTGATGAATAATCTGAAGGTTAAGGACACTGGCCAAAATACTTAAGGAAACAATAAATCAAGTAGAGAGTGATGAAAACACTCTCAAAGATACCAGTGCATTTTGATTGCTAACAAATGGCTCCAACTGGGATGGAGACCTCCCTGCAAGGATCCAAGAACCTAGTAGTTCCAATTTCTTTATCTATTGGGCTATGGAGTCATCTGGCCTATGAAACCAATCTCTGAAAAATCTCAATATCTGTGCAACTGATCTCTGTATACCTTCAAAACTGACCTTTATTCACACAAGATGATTCATATTTCTGTTGTAAACTAGAAGAAAAGAAATGCTCGGAAAATGAGCTTATTTCCTACCCTACTCTACTCTAACCATCTTTGCAATTGGTTAGGTAAATTCTACCTTCCATAACAACCATTCAAGAAATTTTAAAATTGAAGAAACCTCATCTCTGTCACTGATCAACAAATGATGTTTGAAATGTAACAACACTAATAAGAATTTATTCAAGAAACCATACTCACCCGGACATGCTGATAGAAAGATCAAGTCTACATGCTCCAAAGAATTTGAAAAGTGCAACTCTATGTATTCATCGACAGGGTCATGAAACTGAAAGCAATGCCTGATTAATTTATGAAAGGTTACCTTCATTGTTTCAAAGCTGCTGACAATTTGTGTGATGTCTTCAGCAAGCATACTTGATTGAATGACAAACACAGGAATTTGTGGGTTGAATAGCTATTTTGTAACTCCAGAGCCACCTGTTGGTTGATGGCTGATCATCTCTGCATATACCATGGGGATAGTCTGCTACTCATACACCTAGTTTTTATTAAGACAAGGTTGTTCATTGATTGGCGATGGATAAAAGATTAGATTTATATGAAAATCCCTTTCAACACCTCCATAGAATTTATAAGGATCATGATCATAATCATCATCTACATGAATAGTTCTAATAGGTTCCAAACAAATCATAGAAAAATTATGTTTATCACCATCACTGGTATTTCCATCAAAAATAGGTTGTCCATAACAAACCTTTGACTCTTGACATTTGGAATGTCTTGTTTTAGGATGCTTTCTAACAGCAAAGTATTCATTACCAAAGTGTTTGTCAATAACAATATTCTCTTGGTTAATGTTTGAGATATTGACTTCCTCAGAGGCAAGGGTTTCAAATATACCTTCTTCGAGGACCAAATCATCCACTATATTTTCTTCATAGGGACAAAAAATAAAATATGCCTCATGTTCAGAGTTGACATGATGTTGACTTAGAATCCTGCCACAAAATCGGAGGTTCTCCTCCACTTCCGTAGCATCTATGAATAATTGTGATAAATATGTAGATTTTCTTTCCCTAAGATAAAAAATAAGGTCAGAGTGTTGAGACACTATGTAATACACCATGGCAATAGTCTCAGAAGGTTTAATGTCCAAGGGAAGGATGCAATACAAGTTGTGAAACCTTCAATTAAAAGCAAACCCAACTTCATTTTTTCCTCTTCTTAAAGTAGTGAACTCATTTAGGCAGTGATCAAATGACTTTCTCTCTCCCCAGTATTTTAAAAAGGTTTCATATAGTTCATCCCATGAACCAATGGAAGAAACTTCCATATTCTTGAACCACAAGGCAACATATCCAATCAAATATTTAGAGAAAATCCTCATGATAATATCTTCATGTGAGATTTCTATATTATCGATGAAGTCTTGAAAGGGTGACAGATGCTCTTCTCCTGTAGTGCTATTTTTTCCAAAAAAAGTTGGTAGGTAGTCTAAAAATTCGAGAGGGTAAGGATGAAGAAAGGATGGAAACTTTAGAGGTCCAAACATTTTTCCCCTAACCTTAAACTGGAAGTCAGTGGGCTATTGAACACTAGAAGGTTGTTGGTAAAGGCCAGAGGAGTTGGTAGCCTGAATGGAATCAATTTTATTATTTTCAAAAGGACAATAATCATTTGGTGCATGCTGAATTTCAACAGGCTAGTTATTAGCAACAGAGGGAAAGGTTGAAGGTAATAAATCAACTTTGAAATCTGGATAAGGGAGAGAATCATAAGGTTCATACTGATTAAAAAAGTGTTTATGAACCTCATCTTCTTCAGTTGTTTGAAGTGGATGGATATCCTTAACATCAATGACATGGGAAGGGGGTAAATCTACTTGTTTGAAAAAGGAATATGCAAGAGCAGGTTGGTGGTCTTTAGAGTATACAAAGCAGATTATGATTCTCCTAATGTGTGCAAGGAAATTCAAGAAAGAATGAAGGATAAAGAGCACAAGTTCCAGAAAGAAATTTAGAACTTGATACCTAAACTTGCCTCTACCTTCCATTTCTTTCCAAGCTTGTTCCCACAGTGGAGTATTCCAACAGGTTCATCTTCATGGATTCACCAGGTAGATGATTACAATCAATTTTTTGTATCCCTCTCTTGTCTACCATCAAGAGCTGGATCTATGCCATTCTTCCTAGGGAACTCTTCAATCTGCTCAAATCCGTCCCCGACAACGACGCCAATTATGTTACCATTCCAAAAGTCACCCTAGACTATAATCAGGTGCACTTGGTAACATCAAAAGATTTGTAAATGTAAATGAGGTTTTAAAAGGTCAAATGGACAAGACTCAAAATAATAAGGTTTTAACTCAGAAATCTGGGCTAGCATGCACAAGCAAATGAGGTCTTGATTAGCTTCAGTTAGATTTTTAAGAATAAATATGAGTAGAGGGAAGACTTGGTGAGAAGAATGAACAAGTATGCTATAAGCGTGAGGCCTTCTAGCATCTAGGTGAATAAAAAGATCAGTCACAAGATCCTTTTGAAACTAAACTTTAAAACCTTGAAAAACATTTACAGTAGCATCACAATCAAACATCCATTATGATATTTCTATAACATCCCATAAGGATCCTCCATTAATCAACATTTAGAGAAAGAAGAAATAATAAAATGAAGAGAATATGACTTCCATTAATAAAAAAATATCAAGACCAATACATAAATAGAGCATAGGCCATTCACTCAAAATATTACAACTCGAGAGCCTCAACTCTACCATTCGAACCTCCTTCCTCATTTGGATCATGGATTTATAACATAAAGGAAAAGAAACAGTTGGAGGTGTGAGATGGCCCATCCTCACATTGGATTCTCCAACAACAACTATCAATCGAACACCTATGCTAACAACTTTTAACAAACTGCTATAAAATAGGAAAGTGTTGGTGACTAATCCAACCAATCTTTGAACTAACTTGATCCTCTTGTTGATGCGCATTTCCCTGTATGCCAAGTATCCTGTAGAGGTGGTAATTTGGTATCATGCTTCCAGCTACTATCTCAGCCATTCTCCACATCATCAGCTACCTAAAGGAGTATTGAATTCGAAATCCTTGATTCCAGGTGCCAATAGGTTGTGCCATTCTAGTGTATCTCTGCGTAAACTTAGTCTCTTCCAGAAATTTGGTAGCAAATTTAGGTAGCGCACTGTGGAATACACAATGCCCAGGTGAGTAGGTAGCACCCAAGAAATTTATAGTGCCCAGGAGAAAACATAGTGCCCAAGAGAAATCACAACGCCCAGAAGATTTGGCAGTGCACTGCACTCTGCACATCCACGCATGAAAACGATGGAACGAGCAAGAAATGGGGAACATAATCATATATATCATGGATACATTTAGTTTTTCAACACCTATAGAATCTTTAAACAACACTACATTGACATCTCATCATGGCACCTGCGAATGCATCCTGCAAATCAAGCATTTGCAATTTCACTGAGCACCAAACAACTAGAATGTTGGCTTAATTTATGGCTTGACTTTGAGTTGAATGCGCAGCTAGCATGTAGGATGGTATGACATGTAAACATGACTCATAATTGGCATATGTGATATATCTTAGGTTTGAGGGAATTTAGAAGTAAGACACTTAAGCACACACACCCTTTTTTATTTTGTTTTATTTAATAAATATATATAATAAACATATTTCATAAACTACAAAATAGTTTAGAAAACATTGTATATATATATATATAATAAAAACATTGGTTTTTATAATAAAAGTGTTTTTATGACAAACTTATCATAAAGATTTGACAGACTTCAATAAGGATTTCTAACCATTTATTTGCAGGTCAAGAGGATGAAGCCAAAGGATTTATGGGCAAAAGTAATCAATGAGAGATTGATGAATAATCTAAAGGTTAAGGACACTGGCCAAAAGACTTAGGAAAACAATAAATCAGGTAAAGAGTGATGAAAACACTCTCAAAGATACTAGTGCATTTTGATTGCTAACAGGTACATCCAAACAAATATGTATTTATTGGATATCTCCTCACTGGGAGCCGCTTACCGATATGTTGTCAAGATCAAGAAAATGTTCAAGAAAAAAAATAAGTGGGATTTTAGTTCTCCAAATCCATCACAACAGAAGCATGGTAAAGTTACCCCCAACTCCTAGAGAAAAGGACATAGAAAGGATGACCAACCCCTAGACAACTAGTCCAAGCCACAAGAAAATAAGAGCTAACAAGAAACTCATGGACATTGGAAAGTGGTGCGAGTTCCACAAAATCCCTTGGAAAAACACTGATGAATGTCACACCAAACAATCATTGTTGTCTAAGATGAAAGCCTCAGAGTTGGATGTCATCTCAAAGTATAATTTAGAACCAGATAAGGGAAAATGAATCATTGACATAGAACCCAGTGTCACCATTGCTGCCACAAAAGTCCAACCAGAGGAACTAGAGCATACTGAAGAAGGGGAGTGCCTCTTCCCCTCACAAATGTGGGTGAAGGGGACCCCCCTCCATTTCATTGTTGATAGTGATAGATGAAATAACATAATATTAATAGAGGTCATCAAGAGTTTGAACCTAACAACGACGCTACATCTTCAACCATACACCATTGTGTTGATGAATAGGGTGGAACACAACATGAAACAGAGAACAAAATACTACAAATAATCAAAGAGGAACAAAAAAAAAATTGAAGATGAAGGGTGGTGTCTAAAGACATTGTTACAACACTTAAGCAGAGTGCGCTATGATCAGAATGTCACAGTGCATCTTGGATCTCGATCTCCATGATGAAATTGACCCAAGGGATCTTCTATTTATAGTCTCAATATCTAGCAAACTTCCATAGAATATGGACGATACTTTCCACATATAATCATCAACTATTAGAGTTGAATCTACCAAATCCACTCTGTCAAGTTAGCTCGACAGGGATGCTCAACCTGACCACCTACGCGTCCAACTCGTAGTCGATTTCTGGGATGGTCAATCCACCGCTTGACTATATTCAACTATCGTTCGAATGTCCAACCAATGGGTGCATCGACTACTAGACTGACTGGTGTAGTGTGTTGGTCGATCACCTGACCAATTGTATCCACATGTTGGTTGACCTATTGATTGAGTGAACCCATAAGATGTGTGATTAAACATGAATTCTTGATGTTCCAACACCCTCACATTAGCACACATATTTGGAGGTTCGGGAGGTGAAATTATGTCACTATGACACCCCCCATAATTTCATCTTATTGAAGCCGAAGCATCATGTGAAGCTTGTAAATATGGCTTCAACTAAGGGTTTGGGGAATATATCAAAAATTTATCATCTGTTCTACAATATTCAAGACAGACAATGTTCTATATAACAACTCCTCTGTTATATCATAACCAATTGATAACAATAAGATATATTTTTTTTCCTTTTTCCTTAATACATTAAGAAAACATCATTAGAATAATTTAAACATCATATCAACATACTTCAGTCATACATAGTCTAATTCATTCATCTCATTGCAAAACTAGATTTATATGCAACGTCAATGTATTAATGATCTTCCACATCCCATAATTATCACATACGACAAGAGTAAAACATCACGATTATTCAAGATCAACCACAACTAGTTTCATCACACAACATCATTTCTTCTAACAGAATGAATCATCATACAAGGAAATCAAGAATATCTACCCATCCAATCTACCTGCAAGGTTAGGACCTCCAAGAAACATAATCAACGCTCAAGTCCATGATTCATCCGATTGATTTTTACCACTTAAGGTCTCAGTACTGGCAATTGTTTTGAGGAACAAGGAAGTATCTAATTCCCATATTTTCAGTCCAATCCAAACATCAATTATATTTGCCAGCATACTTAGTAATATTTTCATCAACATAGAAAAATCTAGTCACGTGATCACCATTTCATAACTCCCAATGCGTATTATTACAATAATTCATCATCTTATTCAATTTAAGGATAAGAATTATTCCATTAATATTTGGACATAAATTTACAGTAAAAACTAGAGACCATTAATACGCAATCTATTATCATGATAGTTTCGACCTTATTAGGTTTACTAGAATAAGTGTGACCACCCTACAACATACAACCAATTAGTTAGATATCCGATCAATATCACAAGTTAAAAGAGGAAAGGAACTGTAGAGAAAATCTCTCAACACAAGGTAGAAACCATAAGCCTACTCTGTACCTTGGTGAACCAACAAATACTATGAAGAAATAAACCTGTAACCGAAAAAAAGTATGTTCTAAGATGGAGTTAATAAGTTTCTATAAGGAACCTGAAGTTCCTCTTCTGGGTGTCATAATGCAACACATCTAGAGCCAACTCTAGAAGTACATAGATAGGCCCCTTGAGAGCCCAAATTTCAGAAGAATAATACATGGTATGCACAAAGAACCTCTCAAGTCGGGCCTAGGTCTTAACCTTTGAAACAAGGAAGCTCAGGAGAGACAGTGCAAACATACACCAGGGAGGTGCAAAGCACACACTCAACAATTAGAGATCAGAGCTCAGTAGGGATGCGCTACTATGCAATGGACTTCAATTTTTAAGGAAATATTAGGAGGAAAAATGTGTGCAGGTTCAAGAGAGGAAAAAACGAGCTTGACATCCCTTCAAAGAAAACTAGTGGATGGGATTTGATCATGAGGAGATCAGAATCCTCACAATCGTCCGATCAGATGAAATATGCACTCTTGTTAAAACTCAGAGACCTTCATGATTTTTCACTTCGACAGATCCGAGATATTCACCTTAAGAGATCCCCAAAGTCTGAAGTTACGAAGTGGTCTACACCATAGATCAGTGAGTGATTTCTAGCCATTAGATTCGTAGGAGTTCAACGATTGGGTAGGTTTGAGTTGTAGCTGACTAAGGCTAAGAAAACCCCAAATCTCCAAATTCCCAGAGTGAAGGACAGTCGTATATATAGTGATCGATTGAGGACTGTTAGATCTATGAGCCTTCAACATTTGGAGGTTTGATAATTCGGCACTCCGGTGAAACTGAATTGAGAAGCTTAAAGGTTAAGGAACTCTTGGAGTCCTGAAGTCCGGAGTAAATACTTACCGCCAAAATCTATGTACAAGTGTTCGTAGATTCCAAGTATTCATAATTAGGCCAATTGGGAGGTGGTGTGTGTAAGTTGATTTGGTGAGAAGAGTCCCAAACTCCTGAAGCCCGAAATTAATCCTAACCTTTGCCGATGGTTAATCATGGATTGTCTGATCCGTGGGTTAGACCTTCACTAGTTCATAGGTATTGAGATTTGTGGCTGAAAAAACTTCTGGAGCCCATAGCCCTGAATTTCTAATAGATGTAGATCAGAGCAAGGTATGGGAACCATTGATCTCTGAGTTATTCAAGATTTAGTAGTTTGTCGAAACAGATTTGTTGTTGCAAAAAGGTGAGAAACTCCTGAATTTCCAAACTCTAGAGTGGACGACAATTGTTAATCAATGAGGATTGTGAGCTGTCAGATCTCTTAGCCCTTCGGAGGTTTGGTAATTTGGTTGGAACAATATCAAGTTGTGGAAGCGGAGGAAATCACCGAAGCCCGTAGTTCTGAAGTGGATATCTGTCGTAGACTCCCACGTGAGGAGAATCTTTATTAGCCATTAGATTAAAATAATAAAATTTAATAAGGAATACAGAAGAGTAGGGTTAACCTACAACTGTCGGTAAACTCGGCTTATGACCGAATTCGGTCGGTAATCACTTTGGGTGGAAAGGAGGTTTAATTTTGACAAACCTCTGGAGCTCTAGAGTCCCGAAACTCTGAATAACCCCCTTTGGCTAGTGCTAGGTTCTAGCCCGAGGTCACGTGCAAGACTTTGTTAAGGAAAAGGACTTAAGAACTATAGGTTAAAAGTCAACTCTTGAGACTTTAACAAGCCTCCCTGGGTCCCGAAAACCTTGGATTTAACTTCAATTTAACACAGACATTCATGTTGCAAGTAACTCGGGTCCAACGATGAACTCAATGGAGAAAAACACGATGTGGTTAATTTTAGGATTTTAAATGAAATTTTATTCAGAGACTCATGATGTAGTTGGAACTACATCCATATTTGACCAACAAACAAGTCGTCGTAAAATTACTAACATAATCTCAAATAAACAATGTACTCACACATACTTCAATTATGGTTCAAAATAAAAACCTTAAACCTAGACCATATACAGTAAAATTCACATTTTACAATGAGGGTCAAGCTGCTCGATTAGAGTCTGGAAAATGCCCAAAATTACAGAGGGGATTAAACTATAAACACTATAACTATTGAAATTTTTGGAAGCAAACATAACACTTAGCACTTAGACCTTCCAATGATTCTACAATGACTCAATCAATCTATTATATTAATACACTCGTAATATAAATGAATTCAAAATATAAAAAGAAATACTAGAACCAATGAATGTTGCGTAATGAAGATGGCCTTCAAGTCTTGTGCTCCTTCCTTTCCTTTTCTTGCTAATCATAGAGACTTCATTGGTACCTCCCAATTAATGCTATGGGTACTCTTCTTCCCCCTTAGCCCCCCGAGCCACAAAGGGACCAAGCACAAAGACCAGAACACAATAGCTTCCAAGCTTGCCTCGCAAGGAAGAGCTTCCACTCTTTTCACAATCCTGGAGTCCCAACTCTCACAAGTAAAACACAGTCAATAAAAAATTTGGCAGCATAACAGTGTTCCCAAAAAGTTCGATGCCCTTCCCTTCTACGTCAATTGCTTTATAGAAATATTCCTCATGGACATCTACCCCTCATGCATAATTCATTAATTTTTAATAATTAAATTAAAGGATTATTCACCCATGACATATGTCACACTCTCCCCAGGTTGCACAATTTATCTTTTATTTTTATTTAAAAGCCATTTTTCCTCACATTTCCCAATGCGTTCCTATTTTTCCTCTTGGTTGTCTCTTAGTTCCCCAATCCCTTAATTAATGGGTGTATCCTAACTAGATTTTAGTTAGAGTAGGACTAGGAGTCTTATTCTAGTTAGACTAGGGTTGGTTGACTCAATATTCTATTCTATGCATAACCCATTCTCTCAAGTTGTTATTTATTTCTAAGTAAAGATTCCTCTTTTTATAATTTAATGCACACATGTGCATTTTATCAATTCTTTAGGTTTTTACTTACTAATTCCTAACATTTGATTTACTTCAAATCTTTAACTCATGTCACAATTCATTTAGTCCTTTATTTAAATTTTAGGCTTAGACTTAGTCTTAGACTTATGATTAGACTTCTGTTAGGATTTAATAATTAATAATCTATTGTTTAATTCATTATTTTAATCCAACAAGGTCTAATCATTCCAATGTTTTCTAGGCCACCTATGTTTATTGACTCAAGTTTCAATTGCACGACTTGCCCTTCAAGACACATCTTCGTGCTCCGAGGGTGCCACTCGCGTTGACTTGTTCTGGAAGTTTGTCCAATCCCTTGGATTCAAAACTCCATTTGGTCGACCTTCTGAGAGACTAAGGGATGCTAAGGAATAAGGAATCTGCCTTATTGTGCACCCCTTATAAGTATTCATGAGTGACTATCTCAGTTTTCCCTCACGACATCGTGGACCACCCAAAATAGGTAATCATTAACCTACAGTTATGGTCACGGTGGGAGTGCTAGTAGGCTGTGACAGGGACACTGCCACACCTCTCCCTCAATATCTGGTTTCTGTACAAGGCCCCTTTACTCCTTATGTGACTATGATTAGCAAGCATTGTCAATCCTGCATCCACTGACAAAAACAGTGTAAAAAATCCATATACATAAATCATACTAAAATCCATCATACATCATATGTGCATAATAATGAAAGACTCAAACAATACAATCCACTCCCTGACTCAATCCGGAGTCCAAGGAATCCCTTTGATGCCACCGACATCATCATATATAACCCATAATCCAAATGAAATCATAATGTTCCATACCCGGATCACTTGAAAGCAAGTGTCCTCAAAGAATAAGTCAATAGTAGTATGCTCAGTAGAGCGGGATGTTACATACACCCCCTCTTATTTTAAACTTCATCCCGAAGTTTTTACAGTATATGTAAAAGCAAGTAAACAAATGTATCTAATATAGATCTATATGTCTAATATATCAACAAGTAAGGAAATTGTTGATGCTTCTCATATGCGTCGTCCCAGGTAGACGAATGTGGACTATAATTGTCCCACTGGACCTTGAATTGATTGATTATTCGATGCCATAGTTGTCAAATGCGATCTAATTGACCAAGTTTCCCCAACTTAATAAAATCATTGCCTGAACGATTATGAAATAGTAGCACTCTGTCAATTTGTTCGGTTGATAAAACAAACGATAGAGGTAACCTACAAACCAACTTTAGAGCTGGGTACTAGCCTGCTCAGCTCATAGAGGGATCTCTTGTGTCACTTGGTGTTTCTTTGAAAAGGTCTAGAATTCAGATTGGCTCCTCCATGAAAGAACCCTCGTCCGACACCTGCAAAGAACTCATGTCAATAACATCTAAAGGATCACTAATATAATTTCTCAAAACAGATACATGAAATACATCATGCATACATGTAACAACCCTAGTTAAATAACTAATTGTCAAAGTTAAATAATTGTTTAAGGTTTATTAAGTTTAATTAATTAAATAATTAATTGTCCTAATGTATATTAATTAACTAATTATTGTTTAATGTATATTAATTAATCGATTAATTAATTAATTAACTCATTAAATATTTGGGGA
>ML776990.1:1101205-1133704 GCA_009831015.1 Picea engelmannii
GGAGGGATAAGGTGGTTGGAATTGAATGGAGAGATAAGGAGGGGGAGAGGCGGTGAATGGATGGGGGGAATATGAGGGGGAAAATACATTCGAGAGGGGAACTTTTGATTTTGGGGGTAGGGAGAATTTTTGGGAGATTAGGAGATTATATTGGAGCATTTTCCAGGGGAGGGATTGGAAAACTGTATTTTTGGTTTTGGCTTGAGGAATTTGTTGGACTGTTACAAGGGAGCATCAGTTGATGGGAGTTTTGGGCTCGGGGTCTAGGAATCCTTACAGAATCCTAGAGCTAGGGAAATGGATAGGCTCTGTTCCTAGCTGGCTAGGAGGAAAGATTCAGTTTTGGGTAGGGTTTGGGTAGAGTAGCTTGGTCAAAGTTTGGGCATAGCATGTTGGACAGACAGAGTAGGAAACAACATCACTTGAGAGGTATTTATGCTCATTATTATTGCATGTCATTATCGTTATGATGGTTCATTATTTTACTATGTTGTATATGTTTTTTTTTAATATGATTTTTATATCATGATGCTCATTTGAATTTGTTGAACCATGAACTGTTGGTTTGTTAGTTTGTTGAATATAAAACCATAAAGAAATGATCAAAACCAATGTTATGATTATATTTAAATTTTAGATCCTGTTAGCTAGGACACTACACATGGTATTAGAGACCTGGTTTAAAATCTGTAGCCAAGGGCCTACCTACCCACCTTATCCCCTGTATGGAGAATTTTCCCAGAAGCCTAACATTGAAACATCCTTATTACATGGTAGAGAGAGAGTAGAACCTACATCTGATGGTTTGCAAACAACCTGCTTGCATTCAGTTTTCACAAGACTCAGCTTGTACAATTTTCTAGATACAGGTACCATAGTTCCTCAATTGACTTGCAGCTTGAGCTCAGTATATGGGTGCTAAGATTAAAGTATACTGATCTAAGGAATTGTAAGCATCAAAAACTACCCTGAATTGAAAAGCAAGATTATTAATACTACGTGCATTGCTTCCTCTTACTTCCCAACATAAGTCCATAATTCAAATGATAAGAAATCTCTACCATAAATTATGGTTAGAGAGTGTAGACAAGTTGAAAGTAAGCTAAATTAGCTAATAAATCACTAATATTTCCAACCAATAGGATTTCTGAAGTTTGGTTTATGTATCATAAACAACTTACAGTTATACAAAAAAAAGAATATTATTTTAATATTTATGTGTTAGACTTTAAACTCAGAAAATCTTGAATTGAATGTTCAGTCGTGAGCCATTTATAATGTATCTTTAGAATTCAAAAACCCTATTGGTTGAAGTCAAGTAAAAAGGATATCATTTCACCTGCATGAAAAAAACATGTAAGGCATATTAAAAGCCCGGTTTTCAAAAGATCGTGTCAGAAACTTAAGGGTTCACTATTATAATTAAAATTTCAGGACTTACGGTTCAAATTTCAACTTTCAAGGAGAAAAAGTAAGAAATTTGGAAACCCTAGCATTGAAAAATGTCTATAATTGAGGTTAAGAGTAAAAAAAAATTTTAGCCCACAGGTTATTTACCAAAGCAAACTCCATTTAAACCTTAAGACCTAGTCCGAATACCAAAGCAAACAAGTGTTGAGGATTATATCTACAAGTGTGACAAGGTGAAAGCCCACGTGTTATCACTGCACGACGCGTCTCCACCAGAATAATGAAAAAAAAAAATAATGAAAAAAAAAATATGGTCTCCACCAGAATCGAACCAAGACCTCTCCACCAAACTCAGTGCTTTCACAAAGGCTCCAATACCATTGTTATGTCTCCCTGAGTTTCGAATCAGAAACCTCACCCGTGTGTGGTAAGCTACTATCAGAAAACACCCATACAATAAGGATGCTATCAACAAAACTTCCATGGTTAATCTCTGCCTCCTATGAATCATATAATCATTTTAAAGGGATTACCTGGGATTATGAAGGCATTGGAGGAGATGATGGATGAATAGCAAATAATAAAAGCAAAGAAGCATTCCATTATTGGAGCAGTCACTCATAAGTTATTCCACATCTTGTTAAAAAGGAGTCAAAACTATTAAACCTGAGAATGAATGCAGAAACCTCTTCCATAAGCATAGCACCTGTGTAAAGGCCTGTGGGTCCAGTGGTATTCGCCCCTTGGTATAGCGGAATAATGCTAACAACACCAATCCAAACCCTAACTATTTCATAAAATTCCATGATTCAATACCAAACATACAAGCCAAGCCAACGACTAGAGGAAAACTCCAATAGGCCATATTTACGCATAGCCAAGTGCATAGCCGCAGGCCCAACCCTGAGTTGAATAAAAACAAAAAAAGATAAAATGAGTTTAGAGATAAAAAAAAAAAAAATCGGGTTATAACTCATCGCGACCAATGTCCAATTTGGAAGCCGAGCCAACTATCATATCAACCAAACGCAGCCCCAAAACCAAGTACCACTCACAGAAGGTAGTGCACCAGGTATCATATAACACATACCAATGACCGAGATCCAATCTACAAGTAGTTGTTTCGATAGAGAGTCAACAATGCAGCAATGTTTTTTCACTAAAAGTAATGGGGGATCCACGGATTGGAACCCACGACCTTCGCAAAACCGCTCGCCTATATATTACTCATACAACCAATGACTGACCAATGCGCCAACTGTTTGGTGCCCAAAACCACAACCCGCAGGCTAAAGCAAGAAAAAAAAAAAAACAAGCCGCAATAAAACCTGGTGCAGAACGTGTCAAAGCCCAACGGCCAAGACCAGGCGCCAAGCCACGAAGGAGGAGCTCACATGGGATTGAGCACTGCACATTTCCCACAGGAGGAGCCTATGACAGTGCATAGCCAAACCCACACAACTTACGCCTTCCCTCTGCTAAGCAGATGAAAAAAAAAAGAGAGAACGAGAATGAAAGGGACCCTTCCTGGATTGCGTAGAGGAAGAGTGCGGGATTAGGGTTTGGGGGCGGGGCATATAGGGTTTTAGGAGTTGAGAGGGAAATAGGGCACGTGGACCTCATGTGAGGACCCACGATGCCCTATAAAAGAAATTTTAAATATCAATTTATTTAAAAAAAAAATTGTTGTTGTGTTATTTTGTTTTATTTATTATTACTATTCATTTAAAATTTAAAATTTAAATTTTTAATTAGTTTTAAATTTAAATCTTAGAGTAAAACTAAAATTTTTAAATTAGTTCTAAATTTTAGAGTAAAATTTTTTTTTTTTTTTTAAGTTTTAAATTTTAGAGCAAAGTTTAATTTAAAAAAAGAAAAAATGATTGAATTTTATTTCAACTATTGATATTAATGATTAATTAATTAAAGTGAGTAATTGATATTAATACTTAAGTACATAATTTAATCATCAATTATGTTCAAGGTCACATTAATTGGTTTAAAAAAAAAATAAAAAATTAAGGACTTAAACCGTGATAAAAGGGAAGGGGGGTTTCATGCACACTAGGAAGGTAAGCTAGAGGAATTGATGAGTGTGGTGCGATGCTAGCATAGCTACCAAAAGAGGAAGTCAGTAGTTTTATTAGGCAAAGACATCAAGCTTAGATGATTTAACCCTAACCTAGCCACTTCCCCTAAAGAGAGTAACGTCTGTTTATAGAAAAGTAAAAAAAAACTTACACCTAACCCTATTTTCTAGTTTAAGTTGTGCAAATGTGAATTGTCCTAGACTCACCTTGACAAAATTTTGGTCGATGTAGATTGAATTATATAGGATGGTTAGGACTCGAGGAAATCGAGGCTCATCAAGGTAGACACCACCAGCGCTGCCACCACCATCACCTGAATTAGCTCTCATTATGCGCTCTTTGGAGGCCATAAATGAGACTTTAAAGGGGCATCAACCAGCAGGGATCGAAGTGAAACCCCCACCATATGGAACGGGTAATCTTGAAGCATCGAGGGATTCAAGGGGAGGACCTCCACATGAAGACATCACTAGAGAACTGTAGAAGATCAAACTTCCAGAGTTTTCCAGGGGTCGTTCTAGTGAACGTGCTGAGGCATGGTTGGAAGTCATGACAAGGTGTTTTGCCTTAAGAGACTATGTGTCCACTTCAAAGGTGAAGATATTGATTTTTCAGTTGAGAGACAATGCTTTGAACTAGTGGGGCAACTTGGAGAGGCAGTTTCACCTTACCCCAGACACCGTCTCTGGGGAAATTTTTGAGGAGAGGTTCCGAAGGAAATATCTACCAGCTTACTATGAGGAACAACAGGTGGGATCATTTCATGCTCTAGTACAGGGAAACCGAACCATAGAAGAATACGAGATCAGGTTTATGGAATTGGTCAAATATGTTTCATACATTGATAATGATCAACGACAGGCATAACACTTTGTCTATGGGTTAAACCCTAAGATAAGGGCCATGGTGCAGATGTGGAAACCATCTTCAGTAGAAAAAGCAGTGGAAAATGCATGCTAAGCGAAGGAACACATGAACTTAAATGGAGGTATGAGGTCGACCTTTCTACATCATCCTGGATTCGTGGGGAAGGCCCCTAGGACCTTTTCCATGGGAGGGAGCTCTAGGCCACCTCCATATGGTAATAGAGTCGCATCAAGGACAATCTCCATAGGTATTTCAATGGCAGCAAGTGCAACATCTTGTTCATCACCAATGACACAGGCAGGTCCACGACCATCTCAGGGGACAACTAGTAGGGGTAGGGGTTTCATGGGAAGGAACTCATTTTAGAGGCAATCACAGAACAATGCGCAGGTTCAACCTCGTGTTACCTGTTGGGGATGTAGTGGACCCCATTACCAACGTGACTGCCTAGAGTTACAATAAGGATTTGTGCATAGAGAAGGAAAGGCCCCAATGGGAAGAGCAAGTGGAAACCACTATATTTACACAGCGGTTAATAATTTCCAGGAAGAACATCAATCCATGGTGGTGGATTCATCAGGTATGATAAATCATATCAATGTTAAGATTTTATTTGGTGCTACAGATAGTTTCATTTCACCCTCTGCATTAGAAAAGAGTGGGTTGGAAACCTATGAGCATGATGATTTTAAACAAGTCGAGATGGCTTCGGGGGAAAAACAAGCGGTAGGACCTAGCGTTGATAATTGCCTAGTAGACCTGGGAGTGTGTGCTACCAGGTTGAAGGTATACGTCACTGCTCTAGGGGCGTATGACCTAATAATTGGAATAGATTGGTTAGAAGCCCATTGAACTTTGGTAGATTGTTTCACAAAAAGGGTGCTTTATGTTGACGACGAAGGAAGGCTAGTAGAGATCCAGGGTGTACAGAGAAAGGTGTCTCTACGCTTTATCTCAACTATGCAGGTTAAGAGGTGCATGAGGCAAGGGTGTCAACTTTATGTAGTGGAAGCAGTGAGTGAAAGGAAAGGACCCTCCTTAGATCAGTACCCGGTATTGTCAGAATTTAAGGATGTTTTTCCGAACGAGTTACCAGGGTTACCTCCTGAGAGGGAGCTTGATTTTACTATCGTGCTAAAACCTGGTGCAGAACAAATTTCCAAGACTCTATATCGGATGACAGCACTAGAACTTTGTGAGTTTCAAATGCAGTTGAAAGAGTTACTGGACTTAGGGCTAATAAGGCCCAGTGTCTCACCTTTGGGTGCACCAATAATTTTTGTGAAGAAGAAGGATGGTTCCTTATGACTGTGTATATATTACAGAGACTTGAACCGTGCTACAGTGAAAAATAGGTACCCAATCCCACGAATAGATGATCTCTTCTATCAGATGAAAGGAGCAGTGGTATTCTCAAAGATTGATTTGCGATTAGGGTATCACCAGTTAAGGATTAAGTAAGGTGATATTCCTAAAACTGCCTTTTGAACTTGGTTTGGGCATTATGAGTTCATTGTAGTACCTTTCGGATTGACCAATGCACTAGCAGTATTCATGAGCCTCATGAACGGTGTATTCTGGAAGTACTTAGACTATTTTGTACAAGTCTTTCTAGATGCCATCCTCATCTATTCCAAAAACAAAAGAGAGCATGAGGAACACTTGCGAGTGGTGTTGTCCTGGCTTAGAGAGAAAAAATTGTATGGGAAGTTGTCGAAGTGTTCCTTCTTCCAGAAAGAAATCCACTATTTAGGTCATATCATTTCTGGTGAAGGAATCTCTGTGGACCCAGAAAAGGTAAAGGCCATTATGGAATGGCCAATGCCAAAAAATGCTCATGAGGTAAGAAGCTTCATGGGGCTAGCAGGTTACTATCGGAGATTTGTGGAAGGGTTCTCTAAAATAGTGAAACCCATCACCACTTTGCAGTGGAAGAGTGTTAGGTATGAATGGAGAGAAGAATGTGATAGTGCATTCATCGAGCTTAAGAGGTTACTAACTAGTGCTCCAATTCTATGAGTGTCGGATATGGAAAAAGACTTCACAGTTTGCACAGATGCCTCGAAGCAAGGGTTGGGGGTTGTGCTAATGTAGGATGGAGGAGTGATAGCTTATGCACCAAGGAAGTTGAAGAAACACGAGGAACTTTACGCTACTCATGACTTAGAGTTGGCAACAGTTATGCTAGCTCTGAAACTTTGGAGGCACTATCTAGTAGGGTGAAACTTTGAGCTCAAAATGGACCATCAAAGTTTAAAACATCTCTTCACTCAAAGGGATTTGAATGCCAGGAAAAGGCGATGGAGTGAGTTCATGAGTGAGTACAATTTTGGTATTTCATATATCAAGAGAAAAGAGAATGTGGTTGCAGATGCCTTGAGTAGGAGACCATGTGTCTTATCCTTGGTACCCTTAAAAGTCAATCTGAGGGAACGTGTGTTGACACAACTCCTTAGAGACAGTTGGTATTTAAAGGTTACTTCAAACCTCCAGAGTGGGAGGCAATTAGATCCAAAGTATGAAGGATATAGTCTGGAAGTAGACAGAATGTTAAGATATCGAGGAAGGATGTGCGTCCCTGAAAGTGGGGATATTCGAAGAATCATACTGAAGGAAGCCCATAGAGAACTTTATTATGTACATACAGGTGTGAAGAAGATGTACACAGACATGAGGAAGCTCTTCTTCTGGGTAGGCATGAAGCACGATGTAGTCCATTTCATTGCCAAGTGCCTATAGTGTCAACAAGTGAAAGCTGACCACCATCACCTGACAGGCCTCCTACAACCACATGATGTTCCTATGTCCAAGTGGGAAGTCATCTCTATGGATTTTGTTGTGGGGTTGTCGCTCACATCTCATAGACACAATGCCATTCTTGTGATAGTTGATAAGTTAACCAAGAGTGCTCATTTTATTCCAATTAGAGACACTTACGATGTCACTGATGTGGCACACATGTTTGTAAGTGAGGTCATCTGTTTGCACAAGATACCTAAGAAGATCATTTTAGATAGGGACTCCAGATTCACTTCTAGGTTTTGGACAAGTTTGCAGTTAGCGTTGGGGACTTAGTTGAAATTAAGCATAGCTTATCATTCGAAAACAGATGGGAAAACTGAGAGAGTAAATCAAGTCATGTAAGACATGCTTAGGATGTACGTCATGGATAATCAAACCCATTGGGAGAAGTACCTACCTTTGGTAGAGTTCACCTACAATAACAGTTTTCATAGCTCCATCGGAATGCCACCCTACGAAGCTCTGTATGGAAGGCCATGCGGAACATCATTGAGTTGGGAGAGGTTAGAAGACCGAGTAACCATTGGGCCAGAATTGATTCAAGAGATGGATGAACAGGGGATTCAGATTAGGCAGAGACTAAAGGAAGCACGGGATAGATAGAAAAGTTATGCGGATGCACACAGAACTGATCGAAGTTATAAAGTGGGAGATCAGGTTTTCATTCATATTAGGCCTAATAAGAGTACCATTCAGTTCAGGAAGGGGAAAAAGTTGTCAACTTGATTTATAGGACCATTCAGAATCCAAGAGAAAATTGGACCCATTGCCTATCGTCTCGTACTGCCACCCCACTTGCATAAAACTCATAATGTTTTTCATGTATCTATTCTGCGTCATTATGTTGCTGATGAATCACATAAACTAAATTGGAGGGAATTGCAGGTATCAGACGCGGGAACCCTCACGGTAGAACCGTTACGCATATTGGACCGTAGAGTCCATCAGCTCAGGAACCGTCTGGTAGACCAATTTAAGGTCCAGTGGGACAAGTATAGTCTAGGATCTTCTACTTGGGAGGATGCTGAGACACTACGACGAGATTATCCCTCGCTTTTTTGACCACCTTGAGAATATGTTTCTCGAAGGTTGGGTGTATTTAACACCACCTTTTGACTTAGACAACCAGGATTACCTGAGGCCTAAACACCTTTATTTCCTATTCACAAGTGAAACTATTAAATAATACACTTGAACTTTTAAGATGTATGAACCTTTATAAATGTTTAAATGTATTTGAATAATGATGGATATGATGCAATATATTGTGAGAGTGTAAATTTTATGAATGTTTAAATGTTATTGATGATGATGGATATGATGCGATCTACTATGTGAATGTAAATCCTATGAATGTTTAAATGTTATTGATGATGATGGATATGATGCGATATATTGTGTGAATGAGAATCCTATGAGGGTTTAAATGCTATTGAATGATGTTGGAAATAATGCAATCTATTATGTAAATGATAATTCTATGAATGGGTAATGTTAATTGAATTATGGGATATTATGAGATCTATTTGTAACTTGAAAACTTTGATGTTAAAGTTGCTGGTACAGGGATATCGAATTGAGATTATAGTTGTATGAAATTACATGATAATAATGCATATATGCGTATGAGTTTATGTTACAGACTAATTTGCAGGTCATTGGGCTATGAAATAGCCAAGGGATAATAATAATGAAAGTGGATGTCATGACCACTGACCGAGAAACAATATGGTATGAATCATTGTATGTGAAATTATATTGGTTTGGATTCATTTCTATGATATGTGGACCAGTGTAGGATTTTAGGTGGTGAGATTGCCCAAAACTGAATAAACAATGACAAAACTCCCAGCAACACAGTGCCACTGTATATTCCATTGTAGGGTGTGGACCCTAGTCCTGTTAGGAGGGTTGGAGGCATTTCCCACCGTGTATCCTCCGAAACCTGGAGTCATGGGAGGATGATGTTAGCTCACGCTCCTCTAGAAGTGTGATGATGACTGTCAGTTGCTTGCTAGGGAAGCTTGGTCAAGATAGTGACACTTCCGCTTACGGGTTCTATTTGGAGTTAGGTCAGTATAGTTGACACTCCAAGATAGTCCAGCAAAGGAGGGATAGAAATGGAAGATAGAAGTAAGTTAGGGAGGAAGGATGAGTAGAAATAGTTGAGAGTTTATGGAGATTTGTCTTATGGTGGAATTTATTGTTTTTTTTCCTTCTGAAAATAAAATGGGTATATATGAATATTCATAATTACGTAACTGAACTACAATTGTCTACATAACATTGTTGAGCTAGATAATTGTAATTAAAGGATTTCACAAACATTTGATTGGTTTATTGTCTTTTATAAAATGAATAGGCTCTCTGAATGGATTGGATGCATACAAAAATTACTATAAAGATGATAGTTATTGTTATTAGTACATGCACGAGACTTGTATGTACTAGCTACACAAGCATTTGTTGCACATGTACACTAGTATGTATGAGTTTTCTTGGCTTACTTACTAATAATGTCGGTTATTTGTTATGAATGTGTGAACCATGTGTCGTTTCCCTTATATCATAAAATACTTAAACTTTGGGACGAAGTTTCCTAAAGGGTGGGTGTATGTAGCAACCCTAGTTAAATAACTAATTGTCAAAGTTAAATAATTGTTTAAGGTTTATTAAGTTTAATTAATTAAATAAGTAATTGTCATAATGTATATTAATTAATTAATTATTATTTATTAATAATAATAATTAATTAATTAATTAATTATTCTTTAATGTATATTAATTAATCGATTAATTAATTAATTAACTCATTAAATATTTGGGGAATGAATTAAAGTTTAATAAATTAAAAAAAAAAAAAAAACTTAACGTATTGAAGGATGGTTGGCATTAAATGGAGGGATGAGATGGTTGGCATTGAATGGAGAGATAAGAGGGGGAGAGGCGGTGAATGGACAGAGGGAATATGAGTTGGCAAAGACATTCGAGAGGGGAACTTTTGATTTTGGGGGCAGGGAAAATTTTTGGGAGATTAGGAGATTGTATTGGAGCATTTTCCAAGGGAGGGATTGGAAAACTGTATTTCTGGTTTTGGATTGAAGAATTTGTTGGACTGTTATAGGGGAGCATCGGTTGCTAGGATTTTTTGGATTGGGGGCCAGGAATCCTTATGGAATCCGAGAGCTAGGGAGATGGATAGGCTCTGTTCCTAGCTGGCTGGGAGGAAAGATTCGGTTTTGGGCAGGGTTTGGGTAGAGCAGCTTGGTAAGAGTTTGGGAAGAGAAGCTTGGACAGACAGAGTGGGAAACAACATCACTTGAGAGGTATTTATGTTCATTATTATTGCATGTCATTATCATTATGATGGTTCATTATTTTACTATGTTGTATATGTTTTTTTTTTAATATGATTTTTATATCATAATGCTCATTTGAATTTGCTGAACCATGAACTGCTAGTTTGTTAGTTTGTTGAGTATAAAATCATAAAGAAATTATCAAAATCAATGTTATGATTATATTTAAATTTTAGGTTCTGTTAGCTAGGACCTTACAATACACCTCAAAGAATTAGGCAAGGCTAGTCTATAAGCCACATGTCCTTTCTTTTCCACTACTTTGAAGGGTCCCATGAACCTAGGAGAGAGTTTAGCACCATTTCCAAACTTGATCAAACTATTCTGTGGTTTTACCCACAAGAATACTATGTCTCCAACTTCATAACTGTGGTCAACGCGATGCACATCAACATAACTCTTATGTTGATCTTGCGCTTCTTTAATCCTCTGTCTTATCAATTGCATATGTTCTTCCATTTCTTGAATCACTTCTAGTCCTACCAGAACCTTGTCCTCAAGTTGATCCCTACTTAATGGAGTCCAACACGGTCGCCCATAAAGAAAGTCAATCGATGACATCTTAATCGTATTATGATGGTTGTTGTTGTATGCAAACTATACTAGTGGTAAGAATTCTTCCCAACGTTTCTACTGGTCCATTACATACATATGCAACATATCCTCCAAAATCAGGTTTTTCCTTTCTATTTTCTTGTCTGTCTCTGGGTGATAAGTCATGCTAAAGTTTAGTTATGTTCCCAAATCCTCTTGGAAACTGGTCCAAAACTGTCCTGTAAACATTGATCCTCGATCATATATGATTCTTTTTGGCACCCCATGTAATCTCACAATCTCGCTGACAAATACTCTAGCTATGTCTGGTTCCTGATACATTGTACTCACTAGAATAAAGTGTGCAATCTTCATCAGAGTGTCGACTACCAAAAAAATTGAATTGTTTCTCCTTGCCGTCAGTGGCAATCCAAAAATAAATTCCATCAAAATGACTTCCCATTTTGATTCAGGAATAGCGTGTGTCTGTAACAATCCTATTGGATGTCTATGTTCAGACTTCACTTCCTGACATTCTAGACATCTCACCATGTAACAAAATATGCCTGCTTTCATTCCCTTCTAGAAGAATAAAGGATTAAGGTCTACCTTCATCTTCTTGACTTTCAGATGAGCCATGTATATTTCCCTATGAGATTCACTCAATATCAAACTTGTTTATTCGTTGAAGGCGGTACATAAATTCTTTCATTCAATCTCAACAATCCATCGTTGTCTAGTGAATAACCTTCATACTTTGGTACCATCATGGTATCTTGTCCAATATTATTCTCAACTTCTTTATACTAGTCATCATCGATTTGTGAGGTTAGAATATTTTCTCAAATATTCGTCTTGAGAGGTAATACCGAAAATATGCGTGGTCTCTACTCAATGCATATTCCACTCGATTCACAGTTCCTTTAATATAAGTAATTTTAAAAACACATTTTCTAAGTAATTCTGATCAACGCCTTTGTCGCGTGTTCAGGTCATTCTATGTAAAAATATGTTGCAACCCATAATGATCTGTCTTTAATTTGAATTTTAGTCTAATCAAATAATGTCTCCATACTCTCAAGGCATAAACAATAGCTAATAAATCCAATTCATGTCTTCTATAGTTCTCTTCATGATTTCTCAATTTCCTTGAAATGTAAGCGATCACTCGACCATCTTGCATCAAAACTATGCCTGACCCTTCCTTGGATGTGTCCGTTCATACCAAGAAATCCTTGTCCATGTCGGGGACTTTCAGTATCGACGTCGTCATAAAAAACTCTTTGATTCTTTGAAATTCTTCCGTGCATTTCTCAGTCCACAATAATTTTTTGTTCTTCTTCTACAATTCAATGATCTGATTTTCTATCTTCAAAAATCCTTCGACAAATCGTCAATAATATCCTACTAAACCATTAAAACTATGTACTTATTGTACATTTGTCGGTGTTGGCCATTCCATAATATCCTCCACTTTCCTTGGATCCATAGAGATACCTTCACCAGATATGATATGTCTCAAGTAGTGAATCTTAGATTGGTAAAGAGAGAATTTTGATAGCTTCCCATAAAAAAAAAATTCTCCCAGGCACTGCAGGACCAACCTCAAGTGTTCATCATTCTCTTCCTTCATTCGAGAATGAATCATTATTTCATCAATAAAAACTTGAACAAATGTGTCCAAGTATTCACGGAACACCCCATTCATCAAACTCATAAATACCCCAGGGGAATTTGTCAATCCGAATGGTAAAACTGTAAACTCATAGTGTCCAAATATCATCTTAAAAGCGGTCTTAGGGATATCTTCTTCTTTAATCCGTAATTGGTGATATCTTGATCTCAAGTCAATCTTCGAAAATATCATCTCCCATTTCATTTGATCAAACAAATCATCTATTCTTGGCAAAAGATACTGGTTCTTGTTCATCGCTTTGTTCAATTGATGATAGTCAATACAAATTCTCCACGATCCATCCTTCTTTCTCAAGAAAATAACTGGTGCACCCCAAAGTGACACACTTGGATGAATAAGTCCCAAATCTAACAATTCCTTCAATTGCATTTTCAAATCCTACAATTCAGGAATTAACATTCGGTAAGGAGTTCTTGCAATAGGTTCAGTTCCCAGTTTCAAGTCTATTGTAAAATCCAAGTCTCTTTCGGGATGCAAAACATGTAACTCTTATGGAAACACATTTGCAAACTCTTACACTATAGGAATATTTTGTAGTCCTTCCTCCTCGCCCTTTTCATTCAGTGCTAAGATTTCATATAGTCTGTATCCCTTGCGCACACTCTTATGAAATTGTAGGCAATAAATGAACCTCAAGGAAACTCCTTGGTTTCTTCCTACAATCACTCTACTTGTCCCAAATCATCTGTCAAGCTTAACCATTTCATCTCACAATTAAGTATCACATCATGCAATTCCAACCAATCCATACCAATCACTATGTCATAAAATACTAATATCATGACATAAATATATACCTTTGTTACAAAGTATACCAAGTTATGGCTACAACCTATACCCTTTCCTCCAACATTTTTTTTGGCACCTGATTCCATTTCTACGCGCTTGAACTTGTCCTGCTCGATTTCCTTTACCTTAATTCTCTTCAACACTGCACTAGAGATAAATATCTCGGTAGCACCTAGATCTATCAATATAATGTAGCTTTGGTATGTGTTTGTACTTGATGTCTCTAGCATAGTGGACTTGTTATTGCACAGTTTGTAGCTAGGTCAAATGGCTATAAGATAGAAGGCTAAACTGACATAACAGGAACCTATCCCACCCAATGTCACCATGATGGGGAGGTTCTTTCTCTTTAGGAAGGTTAGGCCTAGGGGAGACATCCTCGGTAACCTGGAGTTTTGAAGAGGCAAAGGTTTAAAAGACAAAGTAAAGTTCCCCCTTCATAGGTCACCACCAAAACAGATAGTCCAGCTAAACAACCAATAATGAAGTGTAGGCCCAAATAAGAACACCTACCCGGGACAAAGCAAACCAATATATATATATGCAAGCTATGATTCAATGGGTTAGTACTTCATAAGACTATCTGATATCAATATATAAGCAATTGCAACAATAAATATTGACGAAGTCAATGTTTGTTAATATAGCAATGAAATAATGTTACTTCACCAATAAATATCAAGATGATGTAGCAATCAATGTATCCAATCAATCCTAATTCAATAAATGCATCAAACCACCATCCAATTTCTTAATATATAAAAATTGTTGCATCAAGATGAAATAACCAAGAGTGACGTCAGCTTTTAGGGTTAGTAGTTAGTTAGGGTTTCAATTTATAAGAGGTTTTTAGAGTTGTTTCAATCACTTTCACTTCAACGTTGGAGGCTAAATATTAGTGCCTAGGGTTATGGATTCAAAAGGTGAAGGATGAACAAGTTGAAGGGGATGAGATTCCAAGGACAAGAGGGAAAGGTTTCAAGGTGCTGCTACAATAGGGCCTTAAAGACAGAACCCTAGGGGAGAGAGGCTCACTGTGGTGTTGCTTAAGCAAGGCCTCATGCTCTCTCCTCCTTCCCGGCAAACAACTAGCTCAAAGACAAGTAAAATCAAGACAAGAGAGTTTAAAGAGGGAGAGTGTTGCAAAGGCAAGGCTCTTTCATCAAACCCTAAAATAAAAACGACCCTAGGTGTAGATAACCTAGGCCTGGGACGTCCTCTTCCTCTTGAATTTTAAAGGTACGACTAGTTTAAGGGAAGAAGATAGAAAGAGTGTAGCAATGGCTAGGCTCTCTTCTTATTCTTCAATGGCTAAAAGGTTTTTCTATCGGGGGACATGAGACAACGACCTACTTGTGTGATTTTCCCCTAGGGTTTTGATTTAGCAATATACATATAAATAAACACAAGAAATTAAACTACAACCATTTAATCAAGAGGTTTTGCAGAAAAATACTTACAAATTATCAAGAAAATAACATGCAAACCCTAGTTGTAAACCTTCCTTCAAGAAAAACACCATAAATTGCCAAAAATCTCTTCTCCAAACAAGTGCACCTTCCTCAAATCAGCCAATAACCCTAATAGGGCACAAAAAACAGACCTCCCTAGGAGAGTGAGTGATGTGTTATATCAAAATGAGGCTAAAACTCCTCAATATATAGTGTATCAATGACCTTAATTAATTTTAGGTCATAAAAAACGACCGACAAGACCAGAATACTATTTTTACATTAAATTGTCAAATTAAAACCCTAACTGAGCTGTAATAAAGGTAAAAGACCCTTGAAGGGAGGCGCTATCCCCTTTTATGGTAGATGAGACATCCAAGAGCAAAATGCTAGCCCCCCAGGGGCTTCTCTAACATACCACACTTGCCACTGTTGCCTAGTCTGCCTCCAAGAATGACCATGAAGCTGGATGACATCATGGTAAGGATGGGGATGCTCTGAGCCATCCAAGGCCAACGTTCCACTGAAAAGGGGTCATTCCCCCTAGGTCGGGCTCTACCAAAGTGCCTCTGGTGAAACGTCCTCTTCTTCTCCGGTGCAAAACCTCAGTCAAACACTGCGCTATCTTTGTCCCTCTGATGGGGTCTCAGCAACCATCTGATGGGCTCTTCAGCCCCATGGAGGTTCAAAATAATCATCTCCCCATGTGTACCATTCCGTATGGTACTTGTCCGTCAGACATGGTCCTGCACATCAAAAACTACGCCATCCATGGGCTCATTAGTCACAGGGATCATAACAATTTCAATCACATTTTATCATTAATATTATCAAACATACGCATAAAAACCATGATATATCGTTCAATAGCTCAAAGATATTACAAAAATCAACAACACAAGATCGAAGAAAAGGACAAGACATCCTATTGGGCTAGTATCCACAAGAGAAGGGAAGTTCTCAAGAAGGTTTCATCCAAGCCATGTAAACGATATGATGTGGCTAGGGGACGTCCAGACAAGTGGGTAGAGTGAGAGACATGGATGCATAATGTTATCTGTGGGTGCCTTTGTAAAAGGCTAGCTATACCTGTCATGGATGCAATTCTTTCCAAGCTCGTTCTTGCCTTTATTCTTTCTTTATTTGATTTTTCTTTCTTCTTTTTCTTTTATATTGAAGGTCTAACCAGAGGACACTACCTTGGCATGGTGACTAGAGCTGACAGTGTTACCCACAAGTACTTTCATAGAGATGAGAAGGTTGGCTCATGATGAGACCCCCTTTCCCTTGGCCATGCAACCAAAGGTCATTTCCCTGGCATGGTAACCAGATAGTGGCAATGTCATATTGTTAGCTACCCATGCACCTAATAGGTTGGCTCGTGATGAGACCCCCTATCCTCTTGGCTAGGTCTTGTTTATTATTTTTCGGGTCCCTCTTGTTTCTTGTTGAGAGGATTTTTATTTCCTTCTCGGGGATCCCTTGTCGAGGCATCTCGAGGTTTTATTTCTAGGATTTTATCTTTTACCAACTGCTTTTACCTTCTGGGCCTTTATCCCCTTCTTCCCACAAGATAAGGTGAAACCCTACAAACAGGTCAATCCAATGCCCAGACAAGGGAAATGGGATAAATGAGCGGGAGATAAGATGAAAAAGTGGTGGTATGGTGGGAGCAGACGATGGATCTTCAGAAATCCCCCTGGTGGAAAACCAAAACCCATGGGTACAGGCTTGCTAGGACACCTCGTCAATCTCCCCAAAAATGTTCAAGTGGGTTAATGTAATATCCAAGTAGTCATCAGAGATAAAATGAGTTAGATGCATATATCCAAAGGTTATAATGATAAAAAATGACACATACCATGATACCTGGACTAATTACCTCATGGGGCAAGAGCCTTCTCCTATATAAGACCAAGCCGATGGTGATGGATGATACTACTACTGATAAGATGAATCTGATGAAAGAAGAAAAGGATGGGCCCTCCAGAGCCATGCTTAAGTCAATCCTGCTCTTGGTACTCCATGTCTAGGACCTATGGGCCTCGAGACATGATCTCCTAGTTATCCCTAGAAATTGGGGATAACATCTGGCTCCAACTCGGGGACATGTGCTCACCGTAGAGCGCATGAGAACCTCAACATCTCTGGCATAACTTGCATACTTTCTCAACTCAATAGGGGCATCAGTAACAAAAATGGGGCGATAATGCCACCCTAGCATATATAGATACATATATAAACTGAAATAAAACAATCAATATGAAAATGTGAAAGCAAACTAACATGAAATGCAGATGGTATAATACACGAAGAATGCCTACTTACCTGTACTTACCTGTGAAGTCAGGTCCCGCCACCTTAGTGGGGTTTAAGGAGGTGCCCACTGATAGGTAATGGGGGCCTTCTTCATTCTAAAGTGGATAGGTAGTATGACTTATCAACTGATTCCATTCCAACTTTGAAGGGTCCGAGCCATGACTGTGTGCTTCCCTTTACATTAGTTGGCTCTCCTTTCTGGGTATCCCACATCCATACCATATCTCCCTCTTTATACTTTCTAACTTTGTATTTGGTTGTTCCTTGAACAACCCTGGTGTACTGTACTGAGGGAGGTGGGATGGCTTCTACTGTAAAAAATTCTTGTTGAGATGGGTGGATCTGTACGTCATCTTCATGTTTCTTTAATATCTTTACCATCCCAATTTCTTTGTTCTTGAATTCATCTAGGAGTTGTTGGTATTCTTCTTTCTTGGGCCATTCGATCTAATCAAAATCCTCCTCTGTTGCAAAGGACATGTCTTCTGGAGAGTACTTTTGAAGAGTTTGTATCATCTCGTTCTATGTTTTTTCATTATTGACAGGATGAATAATATCCTGCACATGGTCCCTAGTCATTGGCACATTGAGTAGACGTCCCACCATTCCATTTTTCAAAGGCAATCGCAAAGATGTGAGGTCCATCTCAATGGATCCACCTAACATCACACCAAACTTCCTAGATAATAACATTCCCCACACACCTGGGACATCAACCACCACAATGTCACTATGGACTGTCTTCTCTGGATACTCCTTCAGGCACACTTCAACATTTTCAACCACCCCATGTGTGGGTATTGCTTTAGATTCGAAACCACATACATTCCTGTAAGTTCATGTGACCTTCAAACCCACTTGTTGCTTGACTTTAAGCAACATCATGTTGGTGCCAACACTTGTGTCTAGCATGCAATTGTTGAGATTTTTGTCATTCATTGTCAAAGTCATGAAGAAAGGAGGGTTTTCACCATATTGGACCCTGAAATGGTCATCTTGCAACATAATAGTGGGGTCCATAGGCTCATCTGATCTTGAAAAGAAAGTGTCAAAGTGGTCTTTGATGGATGGGATATTGATTGCTTCTCTCAGGGGGACATTTACATGGATCTTTGATAGCGCCCCTTCGAAGTCAAAATTTAGGTCAACCTTACCAGCCTTGTATGTCTTGGGAAAAAGTATCTCCAGGGGTGGGGGCTTTGCCTGATTAGCAGTAGGTTGTTTCAAGTTCTTTCTTCTATATACCTAGAACTATTGTTTCTTTAGATTTTCTCATGATTCATGATCCAAGTTGTTTATTACTACCATCCTTGCTGCTTTGGCCACTTCCTTCATGGCTTCCTGATGTTTTGTATCCATGATATTTATCTGAGGAAACTCCATGAAACAATCCATGTTGTTGACTTGTTGATGGCCAGCGTTGTAAGGACACACATGCTCCCAATTTGATTCATTGCACTCCAAGCACCAAGGATTTTCATCAACAATGTTTGTAGGGGCCAAAGTATTTGGAACTTCATGTTCATTCTTTGGTTTGTAAAATTGGCTCCCTTTTTGGAATTGTCCTTTGTACGGGGCCCTAGGATATTGGATCTGAGACTTTTTAAGCCTAACAATCCTGCTCATCATTTCCTCTTGATTATTTATGATGCCATCCATGGAGGCTTGTAGGTTGCTGATACTAGTACATAGATCTGAAGTAGGCTCAACATTGTGTACTATTTTCTACTTAGTGTCTATTCTCCCCCTTGGGTTATCAAAAGGATCAATTTTAGATGAAAGGAGGTTCCCTTCTATATTGGTAGCGAGATATTGGGCTTCTTGAATGGAATGGGGGTTTTTGTCTCTAAGAAGATACCCTAGTTGGCCATTGAAAGATCTGGTGTAAATATGGACAAGGTAGTCATCTTTCGGGTGATGGCTTGCGGGAATTCTTTGTAGCAAAGTCTCGAATCTGGTGTGAAACTCCCGAATGGACTCATTTTCATACTTGGCAAGGTTATTCAGTCGTGTCAGAAGCATATTACGGTATTCTTTGATACTCCATCTTTTGAGAAAGGCCTCTTCAAGTCTATCCATGGTTTTGATGCTTCCATTGGGGAGGCTTACGTACCAGCACCTTGAGGCATCATAAAGAGTAGCAGAGAACAAATTCATGACCAGATCTTCAGCATCATCACTGATGGGGTGAAGCTGAAAGAATGACCAAAACTTGCTCATATGCTCTTCGGCACTGATTGCATCAGTACCGGTGAATTTAGGCAACCACTTTTCATACTTGGGTGGCATCTGCCTAGGGTAGCCTTGTATGGATGACATGTCTAATGGCCTGAAAATTATAGATGCCCATTGTCTTTGATTGTTGGTTGGGTTCACAGTAGTGATCTGAGAGCTAGACATGATTTTTAAAGGAAGGCTCTTCCCGAAAATTGATTTGACAACAGGAGAGTTCAAGGGAGGCTTCCTTATGAAAGAAAAAGGAGGATTATTGAATCTCCTTTTAGTTTTTGGAGTCGCCAGATAGTTTACTTGAAACTACCAAAGAAAAGGGGAAAAACACCCTAGTGGATTCACCAGGTAAGCTTGTAAGAATAGGTCTCTGAGGCAACGCTTACCGAGAAAATTTGTCATTTGAGGAGAATTGACTCAGTATTCCCTGGTAGAGATGCCAAGATGTTATCGCACAGTTTGTAGCTAGGTCAAATGGCTATAATATAGAAGGCCAAACTGGCATAACAGAAACCTATCCCACCCAATGTCACCATGATGGGGAGGTTCTTTCTCTTTAGGGAGGTTAGGCCCAGGGGATATGTCCCCAGTAACCTGGAGTTTTGAAGAGGCAAAGGTTTAAAAGTCCAAGAAAATTTCCCCCTTCACAGGTCACCACCAAAACATATAGTCCAGATAAACAGCCAATAATGAAGTGTAGGCCCAAAGAAAAACACCTTCCCAGGACAAATAAAACCAATATATATATGCAAGCTATGATTCAATGGGTTAGTACTTCATAAGACTATCTGATATCAATATATAAGAAATTGCAAAAATAACTATTGACGAAGTCAATGTTTTCTAATATAGCAATGAAACAATGTTACTTCACCAATAAATATCAAGATGATGTAGCAATCAATGTATCCAATCAATCCTCATTCAATAAATGCATCAAACCACCATCCAATTTATTAATATATAAAAATTGCTATGTCAAGATGAAATAACCAAGGGTGACATCATCTTTTAGGGTTAGTAGTTAGTTAGGGTTTCAATTTATAATAGGTTTTGAGAGTTGTTTCAATCACTGTCACTTCAATGTTGGAGGCTAAAGATCAATGCCTAGGGTTATGGAGTCAAAAGGTGAAGGATGCACAAGTTGAAGGGGACGAGATTCAAAGGACAAGAGGGAAAGGTTTCAAGGTGCTGCTACAGCAGGGCCTTAAAGACAGAACCCTAGGGGAGAGAGGCTCACTTCGTTGTTTCTTAAGCAAGGCCTCGTGCTCTCTCCTCCTTCCCGGCAAACAGCTAGCTCAAAGACAAGTAAAATCAAGACAAGAGAGGTTAAAGACGGAGAGTGTTGCAAAGGAAAGGCTCTTTCATCAAACCCTAAAAGAAAAACATCCCTAGGTGTAGATAACCTAGTCCTGGGATGTCCTCTTCCTCTTGAAGTTTAAAGGTACGACTAGCTTAAGGGAAGAAGATAAAAAGAGTGTAGCAATGGCTAGGCTCTCTTCTTCTTCTTCAATGGCTAAAAGGTTTTTCTATCAGGGGACATGAGAAAATGACCTACTTGTGTGTTTGTCCCCTAGGGTTTTGATTCAACAATATATATATAAATAGATGCAAGAAATTAAACTACAACCTTTCAATCAAGAAGTTTTGCAGAAAAATACTTACAAATTATCAAGAAAATAACATGCTAACCCTAGTTGTAAACCTTCCTTCAAGAAAAAAACCATAAATTGCCAAAAATCTCTTGTCCAAACAAGTGCGTCTTCCTCAAATCAGCCAATTACCCTAATAGGGCAAAAAAATCAGACCTCCCTAGGAGAGTGAGTGATGTGTTATATCAAAATGAGGCTAAAACTCCTCAATATATAGTGTATCAGTGACCTTAATTAATTTTAGGTCATAAAAAACGGTCGACAAGACCAGAATATTGTTTTTACATTAAATTGTCAAATTAAAACCCTAACTGAGATGCAATAAAGGTAAAATCCCCTTGAAGG
This sequence comes from Picea engelmannii, assembly GCA_009831015.1. Lineage (NCBI taxonomy): Eukaryota > Viridiplantae > Streptophyta > Pinopsida > Pinales > Pinaceae > Picea > Picea engelmannii. Next base: position 1,122,749 of record ML776990.1, read on the forward strand.
GAGGTGCTAGCCCCTTTTAGGGCAGATGAGACATCCAGGAGCAAAATGTTAGCCCACCAGGGGCTTCTCCAACATGCCACACGTGCCACTGTTGCCCAGTCTGCCTCCAAGAATGACCATGAAGCTGGATGACATCATGGTAAGTATGGGGATGCTCTGAGCCTTCCAAGGCCAACGTTTCACTGAAAAGGGGTCATTCCACCTAGGCCGGGCTCTGCCAAAGTGCCTCTGGTGAAATTTCCTCTTCTTCTCCAGTGAAAAAACTTAGTCAAACACTGTCCTATCTCTGCCCCTCTGATAGGGTCTCAACAACCATCTTATGGGCTCTTCAGCCCCATGGAGGTCCGAACTAATCATCTCCCCATGTGTACCGGTCCAAATGGTACTTGTCCATCGGGCATGGTCCCACACATCAAAAACTACGCCCTCCATGGGCTCATTAGTCATAGGGATCATAGCAATGTCAATCACATTTCATCATTAATAGTATCAAACATATGCATCAAAACCCTGATATATCATTCAATAGCTCAAAGATATTACAAAAATCAACAATACAAGATCGAAGAAAAGGACAAGACATCCTATTGGGCTAGTATCCACAAGAGAAGGGAAGTTCCCAAGAAGGTTTCATCCAAGCCATGTAAATGAGATGATGTGGCTAGGGGATGTCCAGACAAGTGGGTAGAGTGAGAGACAAGTATGCATAATGTTATATATGGGTGCCTTTGTAGAAGGCGAGTTGTACCTTTCATGGATGCAATTCTTTCCAAGCCCGTTCTTGCCTTTATTCTTTCTTTATTTTCTTTTTCTTTCTTCTTTTTCTTTTTTATTCAAGGTCTAACCGAAGGACACTGTCTTGGCATGGTGACCAGAGCTAACAGTGTTACCCACAAGTACTTTCACATAGATGAGAAGGTTGGCTCGTGATGAGACCCCCTTTCCCTTGGCCATGCAACCAAAGGTCATTGCCCTAGTGTGGTAACCAGATAGTGGCAATGTCATACTGTTAGGTACCCATGAACCTAATAGGCTGGCTCGTGATGAGACCCCCTATCCTCTTAGCTATGTCTTGTTTATTATTTTTTGGGTCCCTCTTGTTTCTTGCTGAGAGGCTTTTTATTGCCTTCTCATGGATCTCTGTGCGAGGCATCTCGAGGTTTTATTTCTAGGCTTTTATCTTTTACTAGCTGCTCTTACCTTTTGGGCCTTTAGCCTCTTCTTCCCACAAGATAAGGCACAACCCTAAAAACAGGTCAATCCAATGCCTAGACAAGGGGAATGGGATAAATGAGTGAGATATAAGATGAAAAAGTGGTGTTATGGAGGGAGTGGACGATGGCTCTTCAGAAATCCCCCTGGTGGAAAACCAAAACCCATGGGTATAGGCTTGCTAGGACACCCCGTCAATCTCCCCAAAAATGGTCAAGTGGGTTAATGTAAGATCCAAACAATCGTCAGAGATAAAAGGAGTTATATTCATATATCCAAAGGTTATAATGATCAAAAGTGACACATACCATGATACCTGGACTAATTACCTCATGGAGCAAGAGCCTTCTCCAATACAAGACCAAGCCGATGGTGATGGATGTTGTTGCTACTAACAAGACGAATCTTACGAAAGAAGAAAAGGATGGGCCCTCCAGGGCCATGCTCAGGTCAATCCTTCTCTCGGTACTCCATGTCTAGGACCTGTGGGCCTCGAGACACGATCTCCTAGTTATCCCTAGAAATCGGGGATAACAGGACTAATGCTCATCCTAGCAGTTGTTTAGCATTGCATGTATCTTATGGGATTTTCCCAAATATCCAACTGTAGTGGCTCCTGATGATCCAACCTCTTTGGTGTTCTCAATCAAACATTCTCATTGCTAATGTGGCTCAACATATGTCCAACATCTAGCCTTAGGTCCAGTGCTCCTGGTCCTTGAGGTAGAATTTGTTGGTTTAACAGCCTATGATCCCCATTTATTTTGTTGAACATGTTTAAATTGTTGTTGCGGTCGACTCTACCACTGATGTGGTCCTTTATAAGGAGTCCACTGTTGAGGAGCCTGTCTTCATGGTGTTGTAAACATAGGTCCTCTAGGAATATATCAATGCCCTACAGTATGTTTGGATGGTGCCTGATGTTGTTTCACTCTTGATGACATATGTCCAGTTCATCTAGAAAGAGTCATACCCTGATCCCCACCATTCAGCTCTTCCTCAACTATGAGGGCCTTCTAAACTACATCATGCAAGTTCTGAGGCATTAGGATCCTCACCTTCGCAAGAATCTTGAAGTTAAGGCCAAACAAAAACGTTTTGACCTTTAACTTCTCTGTTTTCAGATGTGGAGAATACCTAAGTAGATCCATGAATCTGGCCTCATACTCTAGCACCATACGACCACCCTTTCGTAAGGATTTGAACTCATTAATTTGATGCTCAATGAATTCTTCGGAAAAATACCTCTCCTGGAACTATTCCTCGAACAGTTCCCATGACACGTCTTCAATGACCATGTTTAGTTGAGGTAGGAGCATCTTCCACCATAGAAGAGCACTCCCCTTCAACTGAAATATCACCATGCATAATTTCATGTTGGAGGTGTAATCATGAAGTGTGAAGCACATCACCATGTTTTCAAACCATTCCTCAGCAGCTAAGTCATCCAAGGCACCCCAGAACTCGATAAATTTCACCTTCTCGAGTTCTCTATGTATGTTACTACTTCTAGCTAGGGAACATTGTGAACCCTCATTGGGTGTAGACGCTCTACCCTCATCTCTATCCAGGTGGTTGATCAATGCCTCTGACATCCTCTGGAAGGATCTCATCATATACTTACTACATCTCCCACAACAATTTTATCTTGGTCAACATTCTTCTCATCTTCCTGGGGGTTAGACCTTTCGGGTGTGGATGCTATCGGAGGTCTCACACCTCTTCCTCCAGCACCACGTCATTTACTTCCCGTATGTCCTCTAACCATGATTACATGCAAGAGAAATTTCATATTTTTATTATCCATCTAATTCAATTATTTTGTTTAACATAGCGGATGGTGTAACAGACCAATGTCGCAGGGTTGAGCTGACTATGATACCATATGTAACAACCACTATGTTACGTCATAACCAATTGATAACAATAAGAGATATTTATTTTTTCTTTTTCCTTAATACATTAATAAAATATCATTAAAGAATTTAAACATCATATCGACATACTTTAGTCATACGCAGTCTAATTCATTCATCTCATTTCACAACTAGATTTAGATGTAATGCCAATGTATTAACGATCTTCCATATCCCATAATTATCACATAAAACAAGAGTAAAACATCAAGATCATTCAAGATCAACCAAAACTAGTTTCATCACACAACATCAATTCTTCTAATAGAATGAATCATCATGCAAGGCAATCAAGAATATCTACCCATCCAATCTACCTGGAAGGTTAGGACCTCCAAGACACATAATCAATGCTCAAGTATGGAATTCATCGGATTGATTTTGACCACTTAAGGTCTAAGGATTGGCGACTGTTCTGAGGAACAAGGAAGTATCTAATTCCCATATTTTCAGTTCAGTGCAAACATCAATTATATTTACCACCATACTTAGCTATATTCTCTTCAACACAGAAAAATCTAGTCACATGATCACCATTTCATAATGCCCAATGCATGTTATTACAGTAATTCATCATCTTATTCAATTTAAGGATAGGAATGATTCCATTAATATTTGGACATAAATTTATAGTAAAAACTAGAGACCATTAACAAGAAATCTATCATCATGATAGTTTCGACCTTATTAGGTTTACTAGAATAAGTGTGACCACCGTACATCGTACAACCAAGTAGTTAGATATTCGATCTATATCACAAGTTAAAATAGGAAAGGAAATGTAGAGAAAATCTCTCTGCACAAGGTAGAAAACATAATTCTACTATGTACCTTGGTGAACCAACAAATACTATGAAGAAATAAACCTATAACCGAAAGAAAGTCTATTCTAAGATTGAGAAAATAATTTTTTGTAAGGAACCCGAAGTTCCTCTTCTGGGTGTCACAATGCAACACATCTAGAACCAACTCTAGAAGTACTTATACAGGCCCCTTGAGAGCCCAAATTTCAGAATAAAAAAATGTGGTAAGCACAGAGACCCTCTCAATTCGGGCCTAGATCTTAACCTTTGAAAGAATGAAGCTCAGGAGAGATAGTGAAAACTTACACATGGGAGGTGAAAAGAACACACTCAACAATCAGAGATCATAGCTTAGTAGGGATGAACTACTATGAACTAGAGTTCAATTTTTAAGGCAAGCTCAGGAGGAACAACGTGTGCAAGTTCCAGAGAGGAAACAAATATCTTGAAATCCCTTCAAATAAAACTAATGGAAGGGATTTGATCATGGGGATATCGCTCTCATTAAAAACCAGAGACCTTTGAGCTTCGTCACTTCGGTAGATCTGATTTATTAACCTTAAGAGAGCCCTGGAGTCTGAAGTTACGAAGTGATCTACACTGTAGATCAGTGAGTGATGTCTAGCTGTTGGATCTGCAGGAGTTTGTCGATCTGGTAAGTTTGAGTTTTAGATGAATAAGGTATTATAAGGAATAAGGACTCTTCCTTAGTGCACACCCCTTATAAATATTCATGAGCGACTGTCTCAGTCTTCCCTCACGGCATCGTGGACCACCCAAACTAGGTAATCGTTAAATTATAGTTCTGGTCACGACATGAGTTCTAGTAGGTCATGACAGGGATGCTTCCACGCCTCTCTCTCAATATCTAGTTTCTGTGCAAGGCCCCTTTACTCCTTATATGAGTCGGATTAGAAAGCATTGCCAAGCCTGCATCCACTGACAAAAATAGTTTCAAAAATCCATATACATAAATCATACTAAAATCCATCATACATCATATGTGCTTAATAATAAAATACTCAAACAATACAATCCACTCCCTGACTCAATCAAGAGTCCAAGGAATACCTTTGATGCAATTGACATCCATAACCTATCATGTGTCCTGCACACTCATGACGACTTGTCAAAAGCACCTGTCAACATATATATATATATATAATCAATCAACTATAAAACCTCAACATCATCATGTATAACCCAAAATATGAATTAAATCACAATGTTCCATACTTGGATTACTTGCAAGCAAGTGTCCTCAGTAGAGCGGGATGTTACATTCTCATGAACCAACTGTCTCAAATAGTGAGCATGGATCTCAACATGCTTCATATTACTATGGGGAAAAATATTGCCAACAACCTATACGACACTCTAGTTATCATAGTAGCTTATAGTCGTGGTATGAATAGGAAGGCCAAGTTATCCCAAAAGTTGGCGAATCTATAATCCTTTAGTACATGCTTGAAAGATGTTGTGATATTCTTCTTTTGTAATATACAAAGAGACTACCTTTTATTTCTTGCACATCCACACCAAAGGTCCAGTACTATAGAAAAACACATAGCCATAAGTGGATTTTCGATCATCACTATCGCCAACCCATTAAGAGTTGGTGAAGCTGAATAGAAAATATGAACTTTGATAATATTTAATACCAAAATGCAAGGATGATTTTAAGGATGGAAATTTATTTTAAACTGTAGAAACCTTGGCGAATCTTACTAATTCTTCATATGACAACTATAAATGTTTGGCGATACTTTTGTAAAAATATTCAAATTTCTAAGTGTTTTATGTAGTTTGTATAAACGTTTGGTGAATTTTAAGGTAAAATAATTTTATCCTATAAAATTTGGGTGAATCATGTTTAGAATAGTGAATTTGTTTTTGGGAAAAACCATGGAAAATTAGCCCATGAGTGAAACTTAGCCCCTAAAATCACCCCTGCCAAAATGAGTGGTACTTTTGAAATAGTGGACAATTTGTTTGACTACTTTCCAATGGATTTCTTTAGGGTCCTGCGTAAACTGAGAAACCATATTAAAAACAAATAATATGTCAGGTTGACTTTGAGTAAGATAAATAATACTGTCGACTAGTTGTCGATAGAGTGTAGCATCGACTATGATTGTTTGACAGGTTTTGGTAAGATTTACTATAGACTAAAAAGGAATAAAACAAGGCTTGCAATAAACCATCTTAAAACATGTCAACATATCCATCACATATTTAGACTGAGAAATGAAAAAATCATCACAAAGTGGTAATACTTGAAGACCCAAAAAATAATAAAAAGTACCAAGATTTGTCATATTAAAGGAATCAACAAGTTGTTTCTTCAATCTAAGGATGAGATCATTATTATTGTTAGTTTTAAGTAAGTCATCTACATATACAACAACAATCAAGGTGTCTCCATTGGTATGGAGTACATAAAAACTATGATCAGATTCACAACATTTAAAACCAAGTCGAAGAAAAAAACTATCGATCTTAGTATACCAAGCTCAGGGAGCTTGCTTCAAACCATAAAGTGACTATTTGAGTTTACATAACAAATTTGGATCTATCACAAAACTAAATGGTTGTTCCATGGAAAATTCTTCAGATAGGTCTCCATGAAGAAGAGTACTCTTCACATGCATCTGATGGATTTTCCATCCAAAATGAGAAACAAGACAAAAAATCAATCAAACAAAGTTCATCTTTTTGATAGGGGCAAAGGTTTTAGTGTAGTCAATTCCTTCTTGTTGAGAAAATACATTTGCAACGAGGTGTGCCTTATGGTTTTCAACAATACCTTCAAAGATAAATTTGGTCTTGTAGACCCATCGACACTTCACAATGTTATTTCCCCGTGTTACTAATTCCCAATTACGATTCTTCAACAAAGAATGAATTTATGTCTGCATAGCCTACTCCCATTCAGGTCTTCCTTTGATATCTGAGCATGTAACATGATCATAATTTTCAAGTACACAAGTCATCAAGGAAACACTAGCATTTTTCTTTTGACTTTGATTTTGTCATCCAGGGGAGGCATCTCCAACATCAACTTCAACAGATTTAATTGTATTGACAAACCCTCTAGTTAGACAATAAATAGGTGAACTACGATTCACTTCAGCAGGTTGATGAAAATTCAGGGGATCTTCAATCAACATGCCAGTCGAGATAGAATAAAAAAAACTAATCAATTCATAGGTCGAAAGTCAAGTCGAAACATGGACAAAATTTTACTACCCATTCGAAGGACTAAAAAATGGAATAGGAGCACCAGTGTTAGAGACAACATCAAGGAGTTCATCCTATAGCAATATAGAGGAGGAATTCAACAACTTAATTCCAGAAGACTTCTCATCAAACCGTAGATTTCGTCTAATAATGATTTTCCATTTGACAGGATCAAACAGTCGATAAGATTTTGATTCTTCAGAGTAGCCCATCATGATGAAAACATGACTCTTTGCATCCAAATTATTTTTGAAATCATCATGAATGTGAGCCCAAGAAACACATTCAAACACACATAGGTGGTTGACTGGAGGATTCTTCCCATACCATCATTTGAATGAAGTCATGTAGGGAACAACTTGAGTCGGTACACAATTGAGAAGATAATTTACATAGTGTAACACTTTATCCCAGAAGCAAGAAAGTAGGTCTTTAGCCTGCAAAAGAAATCTATCCATTTCAGCCAACACCCGATTTTTTCATTCTACGATGCCATTTTGTTGAGGTGTCTGAGGAATTGACTAATGCCTATCAATACCATATCGAAGTATGTATTCTTCAAAAGTTTGATTAACGTACTCACCACCATTGTTTGATCTCAAGCATTTGATGGGTCGACCACATTTCTTCTCAACAAAGTCCTGAAACTCCATTAACTTTTCAAAGACAAGGTTCTATTATTTAGGAAAAAGACCCATGTAAAATGAGAGAAATCATCAACAAAAGTAAAAATATATGTTGCACTTGCCAGAGAAGGTAGATTGATGTAAAAAACATCATTGTGAACCAGTTATAGTATGTTTTGTGCTTGCCACACTTTTCTTGATTCGAATGGTGCCTGATGATGCTTCCTAAAAAACACAATGCTTACAAACTCCTTTAGGGAGAAACACCTTTGGCAGACCAACAAGGATATTTTGAGTTACCAATGCTTGCAAAATTCATAAATTTAAGTGCCCAAGTCACTCATGCCAAATTCGACTTCTCTCGTCGGTGTGAGCAACAAGTGTAGTCTATTTGGTTTTAGGTCAAGTCATGTCACGAAACTTGTACAAACTGTCCATCAAGTCGAGAACCTGCCGATGAAAATCGACTTACCTTTCTTCAAATCATCAACATAGAATTGATCTGGACAAAATTCCACAATCTTACCTATCTATGTTAACTAAGAAAGATATAAGATATTGGCACTGATATTTGGTACATGATAAACATCGACAATCTTCCCATGTCAAAAGGAAACATCACCCTGACCAACAACATCCAGAGAAAAATCATCAACAACATAGATTTTTCTCTCCTTAGCTTCATCCAACCATGTGAATAAGGAGGCATCCTTAGCCATGTGATGAGTGCACCCAGAGTCAACTACCCATTTGTTTTATGCAACATGAGAGAACAAGGCCTAAGAAGTTCCAATTTGGAAGGTGAAATTATTAGCAGGTCAATGTATAACGAACACGTCTCCTTCAAGGCATTTAACCTTCTCCTCTAAATCATCTCGCTTTTTATAGAAGAATTTCTCCACATGTCCAGTCTTTCCATAGTACTAACAGGTCTTCTTATTTCAACTTCGTTGTGGTACATCTTCCTATCTCTGAGGTTTCTGGTCGTGATATACATGTTTTTGTGTAGAGGCATCAAACCGTACTCTATCCCTGAGAACCATCTTTCCCTTTCCCTTGAGAAAGTGGGCCTGGTGTTTTACACCAAGCTTTCCTTCTTCAAGCAGTCTGTGTTAATCAGTAATCAAAGACCAAAAAATGATTCAAAGGTGTAATACTTACCATATTCCTTGCGTTCTTTCCAGTTGGTGTGAAAATTCGACACAAACATGTCGAATGGTGTTCTCAATTTCATCAGGACCAACTTGATGAGTTATCCATCCTTCTTTTGATAGTTCTTTCCATATTCTCCCAATTTAAATTGGAGTTCTTTAACACGCGCCAAATAGTCCTCCATTATATCCAAACAATAAGGATCTAGAGAGATCAACTCTTTCTCCAACTGCATGACACAGCTCTCATCAACTCAGTTGAACAACGACTTCAACTTCTTCTAGACTTGATGAGGATAGTCAATTCCATTGAGGTGAAATCAAATCTTCTGTGAGATGTAGGTCATGATGAATCCTACAACCTCATCCTTATTTCCATCAGAAACAAACTTCACATGGTCATCTGTTGGATCTAGAATCGAAACTTCATATATTTCCATAGTATTTTGCTCTTTAGTAGGGTTTCCATATCTAGTGCCCATACTACATAATTTGATCTATTCAGACCAACAAGATCAATCTTTGAGGCCTTCTTTGATATCTAGATAAAGACTGGTCTGTTTCAATAAGTTCCAATCAACAAACCACTGACCCAAAGTCAATCACACAACACATTCAACTCAACAAGGTTTACAGATAATTGGTCAACATTTTAAACCATTGGCTACAATACCATGTTGAACATAATTACCAACTTAATGAGAACTGTGACCTCAAAACGAGAAATCTGGCCCAAAAAACCCATATTTTTGCATAAAAAACATCAAAATTAACCCCCAAATCAAAAAGAGGTGCTACCGATAGCACCATTTTTTAAAACGGGGTCAAAATTACAACACTTTTCAAACATGGGCTTCCAAAATTAGACAGTAGCTCAGAAAAACCTTAAAATCAACACCTAAAAACAAATAAGATGTTTTTGTTTTTTTTTCTTTTCAAAACGTTAAATTTTGAGATATTTAAATCGTATTTTTATCACATGGTACCATTAAAACCAAAACCTCAAAATCAACCATCAAATTGAAAAGTACTACTATCGGTAGCACCCATTCTAAAATTGGGGTATGAAAATGACACATTTTTATAATGTGGTAAAAGAACTCATCATTACTATAAACAAAATCATAAAAGAAACCCTTAAATGTTTACTTTTTAAATGTTATTATCACGCAAAGCACAAGGTAATACATAATGCCATGAAAATATCACAATATACTTTAAAAATTCAACATCACTTTTTCATAATTTTTTACTTTTAATAATAAAACAATAAATACAAGTTACATTGAATGAAACATACATGATTTCTTAAAAGTATTGTTATATTGACTGTATTCAAAACATATGAGCTAAGAAATTTTATTAGCTAACAAAATTGTGAAAAACTAAGAAAAACTAGAAAGAAATGAAAAAAATTTAAAATTTTCCCGAAAAACAATAATTTAAAAAACAAAAATACTTTCTTTTTTGTTAAAAAGAAGAGCCAAAAATCCCTTCAAACTTAAAAAAAGAAAAATAAATTAGAAAAAAAACTGAAAAATAATCAAAATTCAATAAATTTAAAAAAAAAAAAACCTCTAAAATAATAATAAAAAATTAACAAAAACATTAAAATTACCTAAGCTACAAATTTATTTAAATGTTTTTTTTATAACATGTTAATAATGTAACATTATTATATTATAACAATGTTATATTATAACATTGTTATAATAATTATATTATAACAATGTTATAATATAGCATAGTTATAATATAACATAGTTATATTGTTATAATATAACATTGTTATATTATAACATAGTTATAATATAACTATGTTATAGAATAACAGAGTTATAATATGAATGGGACCTGAGCCAGGCCCGCGGGCGGCTAGGGCGATGTCCGACATCGCCTCAGCCCCCCCGCGGGCCTAGCCTAGGTCCCATTCATATTATAACTATATTATAATATAAGATAGTTATATTATAACAATGTTACAATATAACTATGTTATATTATAACA
>ML776990.1:1144324-1159708 GCA_009831015.1 Picea engelmannii
CTAACTCTTTATCACACCACATTTTTTCCTTAAATTTTGATTTGACGTTTTTTTTAATAGTATCTTTATTCTGCAAAATGGTTTCTTCCATGATTCCCCAATAGTTTAGCCAAGACCGGGTGTCTTTATGTCATCCTCACTTGAGTCGATTGTGGTTATGACTTGATTTTGAAGCAATTTTATGTAGGCTCTTGTCTTCCATGTTGTTTAACTTGTTCTTATACATTAGGTATTTAAATATTTTTTTGGGGTTTATTTTAAATTTTAAAATATTTTTTGTTTTTCATTTTTGTTTTTTAAGTTTTTTAATGATATATATATATAATTGTTTTTGGAGGAAACTTTTAATTTTTTTAATTTTTTAGTTAATTTTCTTTTTATCTTGTTTTTTAATTTTTTTTTTTTTAAATTGGGTTTTGAGTACAATTTTTTAAATGTTTTTTTTTTTTTTTTCGTTTAAAAAAAATAATATTTGCAAAGATTTTATCTTTTCTATTTATTTATTTTTTAATGTAAATTAAAAAAAAATTGTAAATAAATTTTCAAGTGACCATTTGGGGTCCAATTTTGTGTTGTTTATTTGTGTAGGGATATGTTGTTAATGCCACAATTTCAATTATGTCGTAAATAGATATAATTTTAATGTTAATAAAAACATTTTGCTTTAGGTAGCATCACTTTTTTATTTAGGTGTTGATTTTAAGCTTTTTCTCAGCATCTATATGAGTTTTTAAGGTCATGCTTGAAAATGTTGTAATTTTAAGCCAGGCTAGAAAAAATGGTGCTACCAGTAGCACCACTTTTTGATTCAGGGATTGATTTTCATGTTTTTTATTAAAAAATATGGGTTTTAAGGGATAGAGTTCTCGTTTTGAGGTCACGGTTCTCGTTAAGTCGGTAACCTTGTTTTGGCTTAGCAAGGGATGAGACATCTGCGTCAGCTAGCAATGTCTCTTACACTATGGCATCAAACCCTTCAAAGACGAGGTATTGTGTGATGTTTTCCCTCTTGAAGTTTGTGATGTTATTTTAGGAAAACCATATATGTGGAAGCGTCATGATGTTTATGAATCTAATCCCCGTAGTGTCATTATTACTTTCGGAGGTCAACTCTATAGGGTACTAGAGGTAGTCCCAATTATTGTGATCTCTCTGATCTCTGTCAATCAATGAAGAAAGGTGGTCTCTCAGACCGAGATATTTGTCCTCTAAATATGGTATGGTCGAAAGGTGAACGGAAGGTCACTGCAACCACCAAAACCTCAACACGAGGTCTCTCCACATAACAAAAACAGGTGTAAAAGATAGTAGAAGATAAAAAAGACATCTTTGCATCACCTAATGGGGTTCCTTACACTATCAAGTGAAGCACTCTATTGATTTGGCACCTAGTGCTCCTCTACCTAATGATCTTGTATACAGGTGTTTTGTTATGAAGAATGAAGAAATAAAACGCTATATCCAAGAGATAATTTTGAAGGGCCACATCAGACCAAGATCCTCACCTTGCAAGATCTTAATTATTCTAGTATAAAATAAGGACAAGACATGGAAAGTTCCTATTGATTACAGATCTCTGAACAAGATCATAGTCAAGAAACAGTACCCAATTCCCTAGATTAATTATCTTCTTGATCAGCTCAAGGGTGTCAATTTGTTTAGTAAGATTGATATGAAGTTATGCTACCACCAGGTGTCGATTGAGAAAATGAATGTATGCAAGACATTGTTCAAGTCTAAAGAAGGTCTCTTCGAGTGGTTGTTCATGCCTTTCAACTTGACTAATGCCCCGACCACATTCATGCAGATGATGCATGATTTATTTAGGCCATTCACAAAATCATTTGTGGTTGTATATCTGGATGTCATCCTCATATTTAGAAAAATGTGGAAGCAAAGTTTGAATAATATTCAACATGTCTTAGGAACCCCGTGATAGTGAAAGTTATATGCTAATTTGGAGAAGTGTTCCTTCAACATACAAAGAATCCAATATTTGGGATACATCATGGATGATCATGGTGTGCATGTGGATCCAACCAAGATCCAAGTCATCCATGATTGGCCAGCCCTGAAGACACTGATTGAGTTCTACAACTTCTTGGGTCTCACCAAATTCTACCGCAAGTTTGTGTTAGGGTTCTCTCATATCGCTTGGGACCTAAGCTCATTGACCAAGGGTGGAGAAAAGGCCAAGTTTGTTTGGGTTGCGTCACAATAGAATGCATTCAAGGATTTGAAATTCCTCCTCTTCTCAACACCAATCCTTATTCTACCATACCTGCAACAACCATTTGAGATTGAGACAAATGCTTCAGATTATGCTATCGGTGTAGTCCTTAGTCATCATGGGAATTCGGTGTCCTATCATAGTGAAACACTATCTGATGTTGTTCGCAGATACCCCACCTATGACAAAGAGATGTACTCCATTGTGTAAGCACGTCGATAGTGGAAGCATTATATTCTATGGAAGTAAACGATCATCCACATTGATCATAGGCCTATGTAATTCATGAAGACACAAAGAAATTTGTATAATGACCACCATCATAAGTGGCCGATGTACCTACAAAAATTCCACTTGAACATAAAGTACGAGAATGGAAACACCAACCATTTTGTAGACTACCTCAGTCAAACCCTGGCTGTGGCACTAACCATAGTTCTTAACTCTTGTGGGCATGAGACCTCCGGTCGGACACACTTATACAACAATGTCTCTGACTTTTACCTATCAGACATTGATTGAAAGAAAACTAGTTCTTGAATTTCATCTCTAGGATGGACTACTATGCCATCTGATCCATCTTTGTGTTCCTTCAAGTGAGCATGAAAAGATGATTTGGGAAGCTCAGTATAGTCGGGTGGTAAGACACTTTGGTGTGGAAACAATAATGGAAATACTGCAAAATCATTTTTATTGGCCAAAGAATCGACAAGATGTCCACAAATAAATCAGATCCTACACTTCCTGCTCCATTTCCAAACCCACCATCAATCATTAGGGGATATACACCCCTATTCCTACTCTTGATAGGCCTTGGGATTCCATCTCCATGGATTACATGTCCGGTCTACCTTCCACCAAGCATGGGAATGACTGTGTATTCATGGTCGTTGATCGATTCTCTAAGATAGTAGTTTTGGCACTTTGCAAGAAGAGTATCACAGTCGTGGTCACTACTAAGATCTTATTTGAACGTGATTGGGTTCATTTTGGGCTCCCATGGACCATTATTTTAGACTAAGACAATAGCTTCCAAAGTACTTTTTGGTCCATTCTTTGGTCACAGATGGACACAAAGTTGAACAAATCGATTGCCTTCCACCCACATACTAATGGAAAAATAGAGGTAGTTAATAATATGATTGTTCATATCTCAAGGATGTTCAATTCCAAACATCCAAGAACATGCTATGATAGACTTCATTATGTTCATCATAGCTACAATAGAGCTCTCCACATCTCTATTGGCCACAACCCTTTTCAAGTGTGCCTAGGGCTCCAACCATTGGCCCCCATTGATGTAGGTCTTCCCATTACAACTACATAGGAAGAGTCCTCCCATGCTCAAACTGAGGTTCATCGAGAAAACATTTTTTTTGAACAAACACAACACATCCAACAACAAGTTCATGATATTTTGCAGAAATCCAATGCCAAGTACAAGCAATGCCACAATAAACATTGGGTACCACACAATTTTCAGGTAGGAGATAAGGTATGATTGCATTTGCAGAAAGAGCTCCTCACAAGACCCCATCGAAAGTTTCTCCCAGTCCAATACGGGCCTTACACCATCACCAAGGTTGTGGGTGAGAATTATTTTGAATTAACTATTCCCCCTTTCCTTGGCTTCCACCCCATATTTAATGTGGAACTACTTCAACCATATTTTCCACCTCTCTCAAACACTTCAGATGTGGATGAGCACTTGTCCTATATAAAACTCAATCCTTACTACATTGAACATGTGACAGTTGATTAGATCATGGACAGTAATATGAAGGGCACCCATCAACAGAACATCCAAATCTATTGGGTCCTCAAAGCAAGGCAACTTCTTCACCAAGGAAAGTGGCTCACTAGGAGTTAGATTCAACACAATTTTCCCCATATAATGGAGGAAATGTATGCAATGGGGACCATTAATTATTCCTAAGGGGAAAGGACTAATCTAGTTGACACTGGTTCTCACCCACATGTTCCACTAATTCATAATGGTTCCACATCTTGGCATTGTTTCTACTATTTTTTGGGTCCCAAACTTCTGAGGCTGTTTTGAGGCCCTAAATGAAATTGTTTTGGTGCAGTAGTGCCTAACATGTAGCTGAAAACATATGCTAGGTTAAACACAATTTGTACTTCTCAACTAGACCTTTCCAATTAGTTACTAAGTGCCCCAAACATAGATCATATGCAAAATTTGTGCCGTCGGGAAGTTGCCATATCAACTAACCACATCAGGTCCCACAAACCTTTTGACATTTCATCTTCTAGGGTTAGGGTTTTTGATGTTTATGGTTTTCTCATTGATTCTTTATGTTAAAAGTCCTTTTTGGTCTATTTATAATAAACTTCTCTTGAATGAGCATAGTCAACACATATCTCTCTTCAAGGATAAGCTACCACCATTATAGATAGCTTGTGCTTCTTTGTATTTTATAGTCTTTTGTATTACAAGCTGTCATTAATATAATCTAATTTTAATTGTATTATTTTGTTTCTCGTAATATCTATGTGTTTCCTTGTTATGTCTCTTCCTTCATGTTGTTCTCAATATAATCCAGACCAGAAGAAAAAAAAA
The DNA here is from genome assembly GCA_009831015.1 of Picea engelmannii. Classification (NCBI taxonomy): domain Eukaryota; kingdom Viridiplantae; phylum Streptophyta; class Pinopsida; order Pinales; family Pinaceae; genus Picea; species Picea engelmannii. The sequence goes on from ML776990.1 coordinate 1,149,136, forward strand.
ATCGACAGCAAGGACTCCACAACAAAATGGAGTTGTAGAAAGGAAGAACATAATTGTACAAGAAATGGCTAGAACAATGTTGAATGAATCCAAACTACTAGACACCTTTTGCAAAGAAGCAATCAACACATTAGTCTACATTTTGAATAGAGAACAAACTAGAGTGAATGAAAACAACACACCTTATGAATTATGGAAAGGTAGACCAGTTACAATCAAACACTTCAAAGTATTTGGAATCAAGTGTTATATAAAGAGAAATGAAGATAATTTAGGAAAGTTTGATTTCAGAACAGATGAAGGTATCTTTCTTGGCTATGCATATGGAATCAAGGACTACAAATGCTACAGAAAAAGACCGCACAAGGTTGTAGATAGTATTGATGTAAGATTTGATGAAGCAATACCTCAAGGGGAAAAGTCAGAAACAAATAAAGATCCAGAGGATACAATCTACAAAGAACAAGAAAAGGAAGAAGAAAAGAAAGAATGAGAATAAATATAATGCCAATATCCAAAGACACCATCTAGAATTGTCCAAAAGAATCATCCAGAAAGTCAGATTCTTGGTGATATAGATGCAGGAGTTCAAACTAGAAGAATATTGAACTTTTCTTTGCTATCTAAAATAGAGCCCAAGAATTTTACATAATCTAGTGAAGATAAGCATTGGGTTAATGCCATGGAAGAAGAACTAAATCAAATTGAGAAGAATGAGAGATGGGAACTTGTGCCCATACCAAAAGACAAGAATGTGATTGGCACCAAATGGGTCTCTAGTAACAAATTAGATGAAGATGGACAAGTAGTAAGAAATAAAAAAAAAATTGGTTTGTAAAGGGTATGCTCAAGTTGAGGGTATTGAATTTGAAGAAACCTTTTCATTATTTTCAAGATTAGAAGCAATCATAATGTTTTTTGCATTTTTGAGTTTCAGTAACTTCAAAGTCTATCAAATGGATGTCAAGTCAACCTTTATAAATGGAAATCTAGAAGAATAAATATATATTGAATACACAAAATAATTTCAAGTGTTAGACAAAAAATATTGTGTATGCAGACTGGAGAAAACACTCTATGGACTAAAGCAAGCTCCCGGATCTTGGTATTTAAGACTTGATAAATACCTACAACAACAAGGTTTCAAAAGAGGAGCTACAGACAACAATATTTACATCAAAATAGACAATAAATATTTGTTAATCATTGTGGTTTATGTGGATGATATCATTTTTGGAAGTAATGTTGATAGAATGAGCCAAAAGTTTGCAGAATAAATGAAAAAAGAATTTGAGATGTCCATGCTTGGAGAATTGTAATTCTTTATAGGTTTGTAGATTTCTCAATCCAGCAAAGGAATATTCATTTCTTGGATCAAATATAACTAGGAAATGTTGAATAAATTCATAATGGAAGATTGTGCACTTGTTAGTACACCCATGATCGCAGGATGTAAGTTGAGAAAATATTGTTAATCTCTAGAAGTAAATCAAACACTGTACATGTCAATTATTAACAACCTACTATATGTGAAACCATAAAGGCTAGACATCATGCAAGCAGTAGGATTGGTTGCAAGATTTCAATCTGCACCAAAGGAGACACATGCGCAAGCAATAAAAATAATATTCAGATACTTGAAGGGCACATTGGACTTTGGATTTTGGTATTCAAGAAGTAAGTACTTCACTCTAACAACATATACAAATGCATATTGGGAAGGAAGTATTGATGACAAGAAAAGTACCAGTGGAGAATCATTCTTTCTAGGAAACTATCTAGTATCATGTTTGATCAAGAAGAAAACTTCCATATCTTTATCCACAATAGAATCCAAATATATTGCAACAACAACATGTTTCACACAAGTTCCCTAGATGAAGTAGAAATTGAAGGATATCAAGGTAGAATATTATCAACCAATCTCAATCATTTACAACAACAAAAGTAAAATCAAAATTTCAAATAATCCTATTATGCACTCAAAGAAGAAGAATATTCCAATAAAGTACCACTTCCTAAGAGAAAAGGTAGTTGAGAAAAGTGTCAAGATGGAATACATTACCACCAAAGAATAGGTTACAAATATTTTTACCAAACCCCTTCCTAGAGACAGATTTGAATATCTTAGACAAAATTTGGGAGTGACATCCCTCTCTTATCGTTAGTAAATGGAAGCACAAGATCAGGTGAAGAAACCATTTTCCATTGATGTCAAAGGGGGAGAAATAGCAGACAGAAGAAAAATTACATACACAAGAAAAATTGCAGACAGGGGAATATCAGAATAGACTAAGGGTTTCCATTAATGACAAAGGGGGAAATTGTTGGAAATATTGTTGTCATTGATGTCAAAGACAGATGAAGACTACATATGTCCAAGATAAATATTACAAGATGGAGATTGTTGGAAATACTATTTTTGGGATTTTGATGCTCAGTTTGGATACCCTATCTTTGAAGGAAATTTTACTCTAAATACCTAGTTCAAATGGGAGCATAGGTTATATGGTTGGAAAAATTCCTTCAAAGATAGGGTATCCAAACTGAGCATCAAAATTCCAAAAAAAATACTTCCAACAATCTCCATCTTGAAATATTTATAATATACATATGTAGTCTCCCTCTATCTTTGACATCAATGACAAAATAATTTCCAACAATATGAGAGGGAGTATGTTTATGTTTTACCTAGTAATCTGTGTCCTCCTTTTCAATTTTGAATAATGTTTCTGCAACTTCTATTGACTCTTCATCAATATGCATGGATGATTAAGTTCCTTCAATGTGACATGAGTTTCTAGCAATACCATCAACCAATTGTCTTCTTTTCAACCTATGTCTTTGTTCCTCTTATTGTTGTTGAGTTGATTGTTCTGTCTATTATTAAGTCACTTGTTCTAGTGTCATTTCAAAATTCTTTGTATAAGAATAAGTTCAATCCCTATTCCATCATATGTAATGTTAGAAATTTAAATATTAAAAGAACATATCAAGGGCTTAATTGTAGAGAAAGATCAAATTGAACAATTTAGGGAGCAAGTAAAAGGGTTGACTTTGGAAAAAGATACTCAAAAACATTTGGTAGACTCCCATAAATAAGAGTATATTATTTTGGACACTCATCACAAAAAGTTGGAAATAGTAGAAAAGAGTCATGACCAACTGAAAGAGGAAATAACGAAGAAACAAAAAGTTATCAATGAAAAATATGAAGTGTTGGAGCAGGCTATTTTGCAGAAATGTGTAGCAATAATGGAAGGAAGTTACAAAAATGATCAATAAAGGAATTTGTTCCAGGAAATAAGGAAAAATAGCGTGTTAGAAGGTAGGAAAAGCAATGCATCGGGAATTAAGAAAAATAAGTGAAAGGAAAGAGGGAAGTCAAAGACAGAAGAAGGACAACACGACGAGGAACAATTGGATCAAGGACCAGTCGTGCATAGGAGGTTGAAATGTTGACAAACCTAAACCACTTAGGGTTAGGGTTTTGGTCATAATGTAATGGGTTTTTACCCAACTTTTGTGGTATAAATATATGATGTATGAGGTAGCTAGGGTATTTTAATTTATGGTATCATGTTTTGAGTACTTTTTGAGCGATGAGAAATTAGTTTTGGTTGAGATTTGTGGAGCTAATATTGAGTCATATGGGTTGTAATTGAGGGTTAGGTTGCAAGATGTTGAGCTTGGTGCGACCTAGTCAGCCTCACACCAACTATTATTTGTAATGTGCTCAGTGCAATGATTTGTTGAAGAATAATAAAGAAGCATAAGATCATTGTGGATGTAGCCTAAGGGGTGTGAACCATGGTAAAACCTATGTTATTATATGGAATGATTTTTTTATTCTTTGCAATGCTTATGATGATGAATGAATGAATTAATGGATCTATTTAGGTTAATTTACAATGCACACTAGATTAGTTCTGACATTTACTTCAGAATGAATGTTAGTGGTTAGTAAATGGTAGATTTGGATAATGAAGTATTGGAATAGTAGATTTGATGTATAATGAAAGTAGAAACCATGTATAACATCCCCAAAGTATCATCCTGATCTGAAAACATCTTTTACATGATAATGGTTGAGTTATTAAGCATGTGTTCATTAACCAAATAGGAAGCTGGATGAAAGAGGAAGAATTATAGAAGAAACATCACATCCATATGCACATATACAGATCTGAAATAAAGAATAAAACAACAACAAACCATAACACCAATGTGATAACGGAGTTCGACAATCTCGCCTACTTCTCTGGGCCTTTGTCTTAGTGGGTGAGGCTTTCTTATTTTTTTTCAAAGATTTAAAATGTCAACAAAACATTGCCAAAAGGTTACAAAACTGATCTGGTATTGTTCTACCAAATCTCTATAACCCAACAAAAGAAATGGCACTGAGATCGGATGATCGGAGCTCCCAGAAATGGCCCGCAAAGGTGCGCTCCTCAACAACTTCCCTGCATAAAAATGGCTTTGGCTTGGCAAATATTCAGCATAAACCTTCTCTAAATGTCCTCCCATGGCCTCAAGAAGGCCTAGTTTATATAGATTTGAATTTGTTAACCATCTCCCAACTTCCCCCCAAGATATGGACTCAAAAAGGGCACAATATCTCCCAACAAGCCCATAAATCAATAAAAATCCATATTATAAAGTTTATAACCCACTTGGGAAAAAAGATTGGGCACAACCCCCTTTCCCTCAGCTCCTGGGCATATTAGCATGCCCCATGTAGCCTCGCGCTTCTCTCGTGGCATGATGGCCCCTTCCTCTCCACTCCTAGTCGCATCTCAGGCCATGTTCCCCAAGCCCAAGGCTCCACACGCTAATGGTCATTGTAGCCCCCGATGGAAAATCCCATGGACTAGCACCCTAGTCGGTGAGCAAGCTCGACCGACCGGGTGCTATCCATTATTTCAAGAACCAAGTGCAAGGTGAAGCCACTGGGTCGTATGGATATCCCATAGGATTGGTGCTAGTCTCCATCTGTAGTCTGCGCGCTATGGTAAAGAACCAGGTCCAATGGAAAAACCCTGACACTGAGGGCTGGCAAGTTTAACCATTCGTGCGCAAATAATGGAGGAATAAGGGTTATATTGTATGGTCGAATGGTAATGTATCGGGGTTGGGGCTAGGCCCCAGCCCTAACTCTACCAAACTAGCACCATTTATAAAGTTAAATACAATCTGTGCCATAGAGTGTTAAGAAACATTCGGTAGGTGGGCTGGTAGCCCAGCCTACGCGAGGTATTTTCCCGAACAGGAGGTCGTGGGTTCAAAACTATTGGATTCCAAAACTTTTCTAACCACATAACCAATACAGGGGTGCCACGTGTTGTCATATGAATGTTGCACATGTCACCCTTACAATGGTGACACATGTCATCCTTATAGTGGTGAGACGTGTCACCCTTACAGTGGTGACATGTGTCACTTCCTGGTTGGTCCACCTGTACATCCACATCAATTGTCTGTATGCCTAGTCATCCTACCACATCAGCTGACTGTACAACAATATGTCCTGTACAAGCAATTGCTACGTGACACTATACAGACTGTACAATCATCATTTTTTTGCTTGTTTGGCCAAATGAACAGATCATGATATCAAGAGCATACGACATCTGTTTGTGCCCATTCAAGTTGCATTGGGTTCATATCGACGAGGCCTACACACATGTCCATTTTGAAGCCATTATAATAACTTTGATTTTTAGGCCTTTCTAAGCCCCATCAAGCTTCTAGATCTGAATCTGGATCACACCTCCTCACTAAAGGACCTTTTGGTCCCCAAAAGGTTACTGACCAGTCATCAAGCTCGGGATAGGCCACTTGGCTTGCTCTCTATATTTGAACTCTGTCATGTGCACCTGTCTCATCAAGATCAACTGTAACACAATCATGATAGCTGACAACATATTGTTATCCATTTGAACCCTGTCACATCTTATTGAAGTTACTATCATCCATGTAGACAACATTAATAATGATAGCATAAAAAATACGACTGTAAATGAGCTGATATGTTTGTAATATTTGCACGACATTAGCTTATCTTGAAGCAAACTGTGATTGATTTTCCATTCTACAATCATTTCCTGTTCTTGTTTAAGATCGATTACTTGGTTTGAAACAATTATAGGTGTGTTGCTTGCTTGAGCCACCTTTCTTAATTGTTCCATTGTTTGAATAGTTTTATTTTCCTTTACATGATGAGCATGAACCACATATTATTAACCTGCTTTGGTTAAATGATATTGATTCTTTGTCCTGTAGAAGATTTCTTTACGATCATATAATTATAGAATACCTAAGACCATTCCACATTCACTTAGTGATACCACATCACATGTTACCTCGTCTACAAACATAAATGAAATTGCAAATTTTAATGTGCACTGCTTGGTTATGTGCATTTGATGATTGTTTCTTAACCATTTAAGTGTGTAAGGATTATGATGTATCTATTTTTTTAATCCCAATTTCTTAACCAATTCCTCTAAAATCAAGTTAGCTTGAGATCCGCTATCTATCAATGTGTCAACCTTAGTGTGCCTCATGATGACCCTTATGTGAAACAAGTTACTTCTACAATCAAATCCTTCACCAATTTTACCTGTCATACAAACCAATAAGACCTTAGATTCATCACCTGAATACGATCCCAAGTTGGTGGGTCGTGTTGTTGTTGCATCTATTTGCCTCCCCTTCTTTTCCTTGAACCACTTCGGTCTCTTCTCGGGATGCAATTTTCAACAACGGTCCTCATCATGCCCCTCTTTCTTGCAATGCTTGCAAGAGGGATTCTATTCCTTTCTCGTCACTAAATTTGACTTCTTACCATGCCACTTCCTTTTGTCCTCTTTCCTTGAATACGATTCCCCTGATACACCAATTCCTTTTTTCCTTGCTTCAATGTATGTCGCTTGAAAGAAACCTCATCAAGATTAGTTGGTCCAAACATGACTACAGTATTTTGAATATGTGCAGGTAAACCTCCTATATACTTCATAAGAGTTTCTTGGGTATGCAAAGTAATATCTAACATCAATGCCATTTACGAAATCCATCTGTGTATCTTGCAATGTTTGTCCTTTTCTTAGTTTTAAATCTTGCCATTCAATTAACTCTTTCTCTTTATAACCCAAAGGATAGAATTTCTTTCTAAGTGCAGAAATAAAACTTTTCCATGATGGAAATACTTGTTGCGTGCCATTTTGCAACTTTCTTTGCCTCCAAATGAGTATTGTGCCTGCAAGTCTTAATGATGCCAATTTGATTTGAGTGGCCTCATCCTTGATCTGTTGCACACTGCAATAAACTCCATCTGTATGACCCAATTTTCAAGTCTCTCTGCATTAACTTCACCATCATAGATGGGTAATTTGAATTTCTCATCAAGTTTTAATATAGGCATTTCATTCTTATGTTTATCGACATGTTTCTTTGCATTGGATTTAGAACTTGAGCTTGAAGAAGAAGGAGAAGAAGGAGGTGGTGATAGTGGTGAAGGAGGAATTTGAGTAGGATTCTCTCTTTCTTCACTTTTTCCCTTTGAATATTCACCAAGAACTGGTCTCTTTCGTTCCAAGTAATGATCATACAAAACCTTCATCATCTCTGACATGGCGAAGAAATTTTTTCAAAACTCTTTCTCATCCTGAGAAAGTCCCTCTTCCAATGCCATTTTCTCGCCTTGAGAAGTTCTCTTTCTTAATCCAATCAATAGATTCTCTTCAACAATATCACCTTCACCATGATGTAGATTTTCCCTAGTTAACATGAAAAACTCAAATCCAAACGTCAACTAGCTCTGATACCACTTGATCTGAAAAGTTCTTTTACATGACAGTAGCTGAGTTATTAAGAATGTCTTAATTAACCAAATAGGAAGTTGAATGAAGGAGGAAGAATTATAGAAGAAACATCACATCCATATGCACATATACAGATCTCAAATAAAGCATAAAACAACATCAAAACATAACACCATTGTGGTAACGAAGTTCGACAATCTCGCCTACGTCTCCGTGCCTTTGTCTCAGTGGGTGAGGCTTTCTTATTTATGTTCAAAGCTTTAAAATGCCAACACAACAGTTCCAAAAGGTTACAAAACTGATCTGGTCTTGTTATACTAGATATCTAAAACCCAACAAAAGAAACGACACTGAGATCGGATGACCGAAGCTCCCAGAAATGGCTTGCAAAGGTGTTCTCCTCAACAGTTTCCCTACATAAAAATGGCTTGGGATTGGAAAATATTCATCATAAACCTTCTCTGAATGTCCTTCCCTAGCCTCAAGAAGGCCTGGTTTATATATATCTGAAGTTGGTAACCATCTCCCAACTTCCTCCCAATATTTGGCCTAAAAAAGGGCCCAATATCTCCCAGTAATGACCAAAATCTCCAAAAACAGGTCCATAAATCAATAAAAATCCATATTATAAAGTTTATAACCCACTTGGGAAAAACGATTGGGCACATCCCCCTTTTCCTCGGCTCCTAGGAATATTAGTGCACCCCATGTGGCCTCGCGCTCCTCTCCTGGCATGCTAGCTCCTTCCTCTCGGCTCCTGGTCGCATCTCGTCTCCTGGTCGCATCTTAGGCCATGTGCCCCAAGACCAAGGCTCCACACGCTAATGGTTACACTAGCCCCCGATGGCAAAGCCCATGGACTAGCACCCTGGTCAACAGACAAGCCCGACCGGTCGAGTGCTATCCATTCTTTCGAGCGCCAAGTGCAAGGTCATGCCATCGGGTTGTATGGCTATCCCATATGATCGGGGCTAGTTGTTAGGATATTTAGACACGTAGGAGTTAGTAATATATACTTGGTCTATTGTGTCATTAGGTGAAAGTGTGTTTTCTAGTGTGTTTCTTTAGTATGCATTTGTAGTTAGGAAATTCGACGGTCACGATATGTTCCCGACATAGAGTGATCTGACGGTTCATACTCTCCTCGATCTTGACAACCATTGATCCATGGCTTAGCACCTGATTGGTCCATGATCTCTATTTAAATAGAATGGAGGATCATTTGCCGATGATCGATTGTGAGAAACTCTCTTGTAAAATCTCTCTATAATATTTTTCTTTGCATTAATAAACTACTCCAAGTGGCTGCGTTGGTTGGGGCCATGGATATTTCCTCATAGGGGTTTTACCACATGAAAACATCAATGTGTTGATATTTGATCTAGTTATGTGAGTGGTTATTGAAGGTGTTCTCCCTCTGTTTGAATACCTGTGTTTTCGAACATGGTATCAGAGCTTGTTTAAAGACCCGCTTCTGTTGTAGATCGAGATCATGAAGCCGAGTTGCCTCATCTCCAATTTATGTTATTTCCATACATTTATGGGATGAGAGGACTGTTCCATTTCATACGGAGCGCTCTTTTAAGTCAGGAACACTTTTTGTTTCACTCGAAAAGGTTTCTATTTTTCCAAGATATGGCCATTATAGTCAGATCCGGAGGTATAAATCTTGAATACGCATTTTTAAATTTTTTTGAAAAGTAGTATTTTGGTTTTATTTTGGTTTTGTTTTATTTATTTCCGGGTTGCTACTCTTTTAGATCTACGTATTCTCTTTTCCCTGTCCCCTGTGCAATCTCAGAAAATCAGAAATAGATAGGAATAGGTGCATCTTTCAGGTAAGTTATCCGAGATCTAACCCTTGTTGTCATCGAGAAGCGAAATTTTTTTGTTGTGTGAAAATAGATTTTTTTTAGCACGCTCTCCAAGGCCATCTTCCACAACAACAACAACAAAAACACCCCCAATCCTCCTTCTGAACATTACAATATGTTTTGCTAGATCATTTGGTTAAAAGTTGCCTTATTAAGTAAGAGGTCTTGAGTTCAAGTGTCTCTTTTGTTACCTTTTTTGAAAAAGTTCATGCTAAAATTGTAAAGTGTATTTCACTTCAAGTATAAAAGTGAATCACTATAAGTAGATTTAATATTTTATTTTAGAGTTATTTATTTTGAATGCAACTTTTTTGTTATAAAGTAACTTCATTGTAAAAGTGATCCCCACTTCTCTTTATAAAAGTGGGTCACTTCATAAAGCAACTTACACAATCACGTGGTCATTTGGTTACCAATTATGCCTTTTTTAAAAAGGGCATAACTCTAACATCAGAAGTCCGTTTTCAATGTCGTTTTTTTTAAAACCACATAAATTTTCGATCTCTTTCCATCCAGATCATCATTTTTAGTTTTTGAATCCACATTATCTGTATATTTAATATGGATTCTACAAGTACTGTCTTGCTTACCAACAACAACTACTTCCGATGGAAATCTCATATGGAAGATTTATTAAGAAGTAAAGGCTTGTAACGGATTACCCTGGGAAAGGAAAAATCACCCACTGATGCTGATAAGAAATACAAGTGGGATAATAGGAATGACGAAGCATGTGGACTAATCAGAATTTCTATCTCTCCTGATTTAAGGTACCACCTTCAAGATATTGATGACCCCAAAGAAGCTTGGAACACGATTGAATCTATGTTTGGTAAACTCAATATTATTCGAGCACAACAATTAGAAAATCAAATA
>ML776990.1:1159758-1186172 GCA_009831015.1 Picea engelmannii
CTCTCCTGATTTAAGGTACCACCTTCAAGATATTGATGACCCCAAAGAAGCTTGGAACACGATTGAATCTATGTTTGGTAAACTCAATATTATTCGAGCACAACAATTAGAAAATCAAATACTGACCTTGAGTCCAAATGATTCTTCTTGCCTTAGAGACTATCTATCTAGGTTTAAAACACTCAAAATTTTATGTGAAGAATGTAATATAAAGATGGAGGATGAGCGTTGCATCTATCTTATTCTTTCTAAGCTAGGTAGTGCATATTCTATGTTTGTATCTACCTTTTATGCCATGTGAGAGGCTCTAGGGGAAGAAGCTTATGAAAAACCCACTCTTGAGTCCTTTTGTGCTTATTTGATTCGAGAGGAAGATAAGCTTGTACAATTTGGAGTGATCAACACTGCACGTCCCTCCAACAAAGTCTTAGTTTCCCAGTAGAAAGATAAACCCAAGTATCCCAAGAAGCAACATCCTCGCTACAACAATAAACAACATAAGGGTCCCAAACCTACTCAGACAACTTCAACTTCTACGGGTGACAAAGGAGCAAAATATAAAAGTAAGAATACTAACAGACATTGCAACTTTTTTGATAAAGATGGTCATGATGAGTCCAAATGTTTCAAGAACATGGCATCTTTAGAAGCAGCAATGAAGAAGCGCAACATCAGTATTAAATCTACTTCTTCTTCTCACGGACATGCACTTTCTTCTTCTGGTTTCTCCTTCAATTCAAATTCTACTACTACTTCTTCTTTTGATGAGTGGCTTATTGATTCAGGAGCATCTTATCATATGGCTAAGGATAAAGCCATATTTTCTTCTCTAAATGAATGTAACACCAAGAAAATATTTGTTGGTGATGATAGATCTCTTAGTGTTGTAGGATCTAGAACAGTTCAAGTAGATAATGGTCATTTCAATGATGTATTATGTGTTCCAAGTCTTTCTTGTAACCTTATATCAGTATATCAAATCACTCATTCAAGTGAAGGTAAAACCTTCAAGTTTTCACCTCACCAAGTTGTAAAAAGGATCTAAAATATCCTAAGCATGTTCTTGCAACTGGAATTGTTGATGATATTACTAGGTTGTACAAGTTTGACAACTTTGGGTCATCAACTTTTTCATCAGTTTTTGTTGCTCATAGAGACGACTTGAGAAAACTTTGGCATGACCGTTTTGGTCATCTAAACTATCGCTCATTGCTGCAACTATGTAATCAATATATGGTGACTGGTCTTCCTCTTGTTTCATGCAGAGATGGTGTTTTTGTCGGTTGTGTTCTCGACAAACATCATCGAGACAATTTTCACAAACATGCCTCTTGTCACTCCTCGGGTCCTTTGTAGCTTGTTCACAGTGATTTGTGTGGTCCATTTTCTTCTCTTTCTTTTTCTAGGTGCAAGTATTTCTTAACTTTCATTGATGACTTTTCCAGGCGTACTTGGGTTTACTTCTTAAAACTCAATAGTGAAGTTTTTGACAAGTTTTTGGCCTACAAGGCCCTTGTAGAAAAACAATCTAGACATCAAATTCAAAGGTTAAGAACATATAATGGAGGTGAATATGTGAACAATAATTTTACAAGCTATTGCACTACACAAGGAATCCAAATGCAACACACTATTCCATATACACCACAACAAAATGGTGTTGCTGAGAGAAAGAACTTCACATTAAAAGAAATGGCCAATTGTATGATCCAATTTAAGGGATTAAGTCTAAAGTATTGGGTGGAGTCCATCAACTGTGCAAATTAGATAGTAAATTGCACTCCCACAAAGGCTCTTAAAAATATAACACCGGAAGAAGCTTGGACTAAAATTAAACCAGATGTAAGTCACTTTTGTGTATTTGGCAATATAGCATGGGCTCACATTCCTGATGAGAAAAGGAAAGAATTGCATCCTAAAAGTGAGAAGTGTATATTTGTTGGTTATTCTAAATATGTCAAAGGTTATAGACTTCTTCAATCACATTGTAATGAAATTATTATTAGAAGAGATGTTAAATTTGATGAAAATCTCTTGGCCTGTGAGCCTAATTCAACAATTGTGCCTTCTTTGGCCTGCGAGCCATCTTCGGCATTTATGCCTTCTTATGATATGGTTTCTTCTTCAGATGATGATAGTGAGGATGAAAATCCATCTCCGCTTGCTCACCCTCCTCCAGATGAGTCCTTTGAACCTGAACCAACACTAGCTCCACCGCTTCCTAGATGGGTCCGTTCAACATGAGAAGCGGCTGGTGATCTTGTCGGTGATCCTTCAGATCAACATCAGACACGTTCATAGTTCCAGTGAGCCTCTTCTCTTTTGGCTCAAGTTTTAGAAACTCATGATCCAAATACATTTGCAGAAGCTTCAGGTCATCCAGATTGGGATACAAAAATGAATGAAGAGTATCGTTCTTTAATGGAAAACGATACTTGGGATCTTATACCTCTTCCAAAAGGAAAAAAACTTGTTAGATGCAAATGGGTCTACAGAACTAAGTATGCATCAAATGGAAGTGTTGAAAGACACAAGGCTCGGTTAGTTGCCAAAGGATTTTCCCAAGTTGAAGGAATTGACTATAATGAAACCTTTTCCCTTGTAGAAAAAATGAATTCCATCCACCTTGTTCTTTCCCTTGCTACCTCACATAAATGGGAGGTCCATCAGATGGATGTTAAATCCGCCTTCTTGCATGAAGATTTGCAAAAAGAAATCTACATGAAACAACCTCCTGGATATGTCTAGAATGACTCTAGCCTTCTTTGTCACCTCAAGAAATCTCTTTATGGTCTCAAGCAAGCTCCCCGAGTGGTATGCCAAAATGGATAGATTTCTTATTGCCACTGGATTCTCTAGATGCCATTATGATCCTAATGCCTATACCAAGAAAGTAGGAATCCATCTCATAATTCTTGTCCTTTATGTTGATTACCTTATCCTTACTAGTAGTGACTCAAAAATTTTAAACCATGTGAAAGCTAGCCTTAAGAAGAAATTTGAAATGACAAACTTAGGCTTTTTGCATTATTTCCTTGGCCTCCAAGTTTTTCAAACCAATGAAGGAATTTTTCTTTCCCAGTCTAAGTATGCTTGTGACCTTATTCGTCACTTTCACATGGAAGATTGTAAACCAACCCCTTCTCCCTTCCAGTCTGGAGTCAAGATTTCTGCCACATGTACTTCTCTTGAAGTTGATGCCACCCTGTACCATCAGTTAGTTGGTAGCCTCTTATACTTGACTCATACCCGTCCTGATCTTTCCTTTGTTGTTGGTCTTGTTGCCTGATATATGCAAATACCCCATGAAAGCCATTGGAAGATAGATAAAAGGATACTTCACTATGTTTGTGGTACAATTCAGTCTGGGATACATTATAGTGCAGGGGGGACTCCTTTATTGGTTGGTTTCATTGATTCAGATTGGGCCGACGACCCTGATGATCGGAAATCTACTGCAGGTTATGTTTTCAGCCTTGGTTCAGGACCTGTCACTTAGGCCCGTAAGAAACAATAGGCTATTGCACTTTCTTTAGTAGAAGTAGAGTACCGAGTAGTGGTAAATGCAAGTGAGGAAGCTCTGTGGCTTCGATGGATCCTTTTAGAGTTTGAATTTCAGCACCTGCATCTGACCAGCCTTTAGTGTGACAATTAGAGTGCCATCAAGCTTGTCAAATACCTAGTTCAACATCAGTGTAGCAAACACATTGAGCTACACATGCACTTCATCAGAAATCTCATTCATGATCAAGTTATTGAAGTGCTCTTTTTCCCTACAAAATATCAAGTTGCAGACATTTTCACAAAGTCTCTTACAGAAGTGAATTTTTCCAAACTTCGATCTATATTAGGAGTTCAAGAAGTTGTCATTAAGGGGGGATAGGCTCTAATGCCTCCTTCCTTCTCCTATTGTGTCACTATTGTAAATCCTTCAATCCTATCCCAAGTTGTTCTTAAGGGGGGATGTTAGGATATTTAGACACTTAGGAGTTAGTAATATCTACTTGTTCTATTGTGTCATTAGGTAAAAGTGTGTTTTCTAGTGTGTTTCTTTAGTATGCATTAGTATTCATTTGTTGTTAGGAAATTCGATGGTCACGATATGGTCCCGACATAGAGTGATCGGATAGTTCATACTCTCCTCGATCTTAATGACCATTGATCCATGGCTTAACACCCAATTGGTCCATGATATCTATTTAAATAGCATGCAGGATCATTTGCCGATGATTGATTGTGAGAAAAACTCTTGTAAAATCTCTCTATAATATTTTTCTTTGCATTAGTAAACTGCTCCAAGTGGCCATGTTGGATGGGGTCGTGGATGTTTCCCCGTAGGGGTTTTCCTACCTGAAAACATCGATGTGTTGATCTTTGATCTGGTTATGTGAGTGGTTATTGAAGGTGTTCATCCTCTGTTGGAAGACCTGTGTTGTCGAACACTAGTCCCCATTTGTAGTCTTCGCACTATGGTAAAGAACCAGGTCCTATGGAAAATCCCCGAAACCAAGGGCTAACAAGTTTAACCATCCATGTGAAAACAATGGAGGATCCAAGGTTATATTGTATGGTCAAATGGTAATGTATCAAGGCTGGAGCTAGGCCCTAGCCCTAACTCCATCAAACTAGCACCATTTACAAATTTAAATACAATCTGTGCCATAGAGTGTTAATAAACATCCAGTAGGTGGGCTGGTAGCCCAGCTTATGCGAGGTATTTTCTCGGACAGGAGGTCTTGGGTTCAAAATTGTTGGAGTCCAAAATTTTTCTAACCACATAACCAATACAAGAGTGCCACATGGCACCATACCATACACCCTCAAAACTGCCACACGTCAACTGCCCAATGGTCCACTTGTCTACTGAGTTTTCAACCCAGTCACTGCCAATGTACCTACAATGTACATTCCATGTAGGTAGTATGGATCTTCCATGTGTCATCGTACGGACATGCCACGTGTCACCCTTACTATGGTGACATATGTCACTTCCTGGTTGGTCCACCTGTACGTCCACATGAACTGTCTGTACACCCAGTTAGGATACCACGTCAACTATATGGAACTTGCCATGTTAGCACCAACTATGCCTACCATGTCAACTATATGGCTGTAGGGCCTATATAGTCAGCTGCCATATGGCATTGTACGAACTGTACAATCATCATTTTTTTGCCTGTTTGGCCAAATGAACATATTGTGATATCATGAGCATATGACATCTGTTTGAGCCCGTTCAAGTTGAGTTGGGTTCGTATTGATGAGACCTACGTACACTCATTTTGAATCCATTCCGAGAACTTTTATTTTTAGTCCTTTCTGAGCCCCATCAAGCTCCTAGATCTGAATATGGATCACATTCCTTCCACAATTATAGACATCTAGGTCCTGCAAACACACATAAATCCATCTTGGGTGAGACTGCACTATGCACTCTATGCACAGAGTTTCCTTATGGTCTCCAAAAGGGTCGATGGTGTACAGGGTTTTGTTGGAAACCTAAATTAGAACCCGGGTCAAGCCCAAACATCCAAAAAATGGTTATGTTGCTGGGATGGAACCCAGAAGAATAGTTTGGAGGGGATTTGTTGAAGAACAGTGAAGAAAATGCAATGGTATAAGGGGATTTCCAGACCGTGGAATCCTACTAAATAGGATATTGAATGATGGTTGAGGACCAAAGATCTTGAGTTCGTGTAGAAAGACAACAAAAGTTCCAGTTATACACTGCACCAATATTTAGACAGGTATTTGTTTAAGGATTTTTATGAGGCATTTTTCTATTATTTTCTAGAGTTTTTGCAAGAGTGGATATTGAGGTTGAAGGAGAGTCATCCAACTAATCAGGTAAGACCAGTAGAGTGGACTACTGAGAATATCATGCGGTTGGAAAGGGTTAATAATAAATTCACGCACATAATGGGTTTCTGGCTAGACAATATTATTGCAGGATTTATTACCTAGTTTGTAGTCGATACAACGAAGCCATATGCTGCTACAGAGCAATAGTTTATGAAGGGACCCAGAGGAAGGTATTTTAGGTCTCTTTACATGTTGATCAAGATCTTATTGCATGATAAAGGCATGATAGCAATGGATTCAGACAACTAAATCACTCTGCACGCATGGGGGAACTGAGGGAATCACTAAGGATGGTATGAGATATGGATAAGTCTCTGGAGAGAAGCTAGAAAAAGGAAGCTTGTTGGCCCTTGGGTATGTAAGTAAGAGAAGATTAAGGCATAAAAGATGGAATGCAAACTGCACGGAAGACATAGTGATTGATATTGGGTCGAAGTGAGCAGAAGAGAAGAAAAGAGGGAGCGAAGTAAGAGAAATCAAGCCATTAGACGAGGAGATTGAGGATGACATATTAGCAAGGAAGACGGATCATGGAAAACTCAGCAAGAGGAAAAAGCCATCGTTCGATGCTTTAGAGTGCAGCGCGAGAAGGAAGGAAAGACAGGCTGACGAAGCCCTGAAAACATGGGTTAGGTTGACCTAAGGTTTTAGATGCCTAGGGTTTTTGTATCTAGGTTTTTGACACTTAGGTTTCGGCCTAAGGCTGTCGGTGAGTCATTGTAATGGATAAATAAGAAACTAGATGAGGGAAGAGGGTTCGGTGAAGAGCTCCAAGTGTGTTATTGTTATGAGCGATTATCGTTGTAAGAAAGAGAAGTATTGAACAGTGAGGAAATTCTGGGTTGTAACATCTTCAGCTGGGTGCAGAGATGAACCTTGCAGCTGGGTGCGCTGGGAAGGGAATCAAAGAGAGAGAGAGAGAAAGAGAGAATATTTGCTAGCTAAGAGTGCAGATAAGAACTATATGATTTCATCTTAATATAATATAGAGCACAGTTTTGTGGATGTAGCCCTAGGGAGAGGGTGAACCACGTATACCTTGGTGTCATGTGTGATTGATGTTGTGTTCTCTTGTTGATAGATATAATGTTATTTCATTATTGTGTTAGATCTGACATATAGTATTCTGAAGTATATCTAAGATGGTAATTGATTTCTAGATGTTGTGTTGTTCTTGTATTGGATCCACTTTGTATTCCATTTGGTTGTAGACATCTGTGTCCTACAACCCCCCATAGTTACTTCAGGTGATACTGCACTTGCCTCGCAGGTGTTACTGAAAGGGCCAGTAGTTAGGGCTTGTTTCCTG
Source organism: Picea engelmannii (assembly GCA_009831015.1). Lineage (NCBI taxonomy): Eukaryota > Viridiplantae > Streptophyta > Pinopsida > Pinales > Pinaceae > Picea > Picea engelmannii. Next base: position 1,166,930 of record ML776990.1, read on the forward strand.
TTGGTGCACTCTTGGAGTTGAACCCTGGGTCTGCCCATGTGCCAACAAATGGTTCTGTTGCCAAGATAGGAATATTCTTGAGGGAATGTCAAGATGGTTTCCATCAAAGATAGAGATTCAGAAGTGGATAGAAGATCAAGAAAAGGACTTCGCCAAAGCCCATAACAAGAACCTTAATCTTAGTATAGAGGATTGGTTGGGAATATATATCTTTACTTATATACACAAGATTTTCTTTGGAGGAATTCATCAGGAATTATACAAGTGGTTAGCTAGGTTAACAGATACCCAATTTGAGATCATATCTAGACCACCTATTGTTTGGAAGTCGACGTTGATCAAGAAGATTAGGAGATTTGATAACATCGTGTCAAGATTCGTAGACCACTCGTTTGATAGCACCATTGGAGGGTACATCACCAAGTTTGTTGTTGACAGAGTAGAGTCATATAGACAAGCTGAGAGGTGTTTCTGTAAGGAACCCAGAGGAAAATTTTTACACTTTTTGAAGTTGAAGATCAAGATGCTATTGCATGAGAAGAACATCTTAAAGAAACAGTAGTTGGTTGGATTGGAAAAGGCTAATGTTCAAGAACTCAGACAATGACAGTGACACAGAGGTTGGACATACCCGCAGTGGGAGAGAGTTTAGAGAAGTTCATCTTGAAAACCTGTTTAAGAAGAGATATGGGGATGAGGGTTTCTACAGTGGAGAAAAGGCAGATATGACGGATGAAGAGCATTCAGAATCTGCTAGGGAAGAGGAAGGGAAGCTGAAGAACCTCGTTAGGAAGAGCCAGAATCTTCAGAAACTGTGTCGACTGTTGAGGTAAGTATTATTATTCCTCCTGTTGTTTCATCAACATTAAGCAATCAAAGTAATCAGAGTCACTAGAGCGTTCAGAGCACTATTACTAGCAGCTCACCACATACTCGGTCACGAAACCTAGGAAGATCTATAGTAGATGAGACGAGGTTACACACCTTTAGAGGATATGGATATGAAGATCTGGATCAACACTGGTTTCTATGTGAAGTTGTGTGGAGTATTAAGAATATCACTAATGAAACTGTTAAACGAGCTCAGTTTAGTACTACCCTAAGAGATCATGCACTGAGTTGGTACATGAAATTTGTCCAAGGAGCTACACCTAAACCGCTAAATGTCATTAAGACTATGCTAATTTCCGAATTCAAGAAACCTAAGTCAGAATCGCAGTGCATTACATAACTAAAATAATTCAAGCAAAGAATAGTTGAACCTGTGTGGGAGTTTGATCAAAGATTTAAGACCATGACAGGCCATTTGATTTTTCATATTCCAGATGAGAAGAACAAGGAATGGTTCATTGATGCCCTCTTACCAAACATCAGAGTTCCTATGATGCAACAAAATATTTCTTCGTGGGTTGAGGCGCTGGAGATCACCATGAATTTAGAATTAGCCTCTATGGGAGAATCCAACTCAGGAATGAGTCAAATCTTGAGTCAGCTGACTAGATTATCTCTACAGTTTGAAGATATGAAGAAAGACAAGGAAAAAGATAAAAGATAAGACATTTGGTGTATAAGATGCAAATAAGAAGGCCATGACAAGAAGCATTGCCCCCTATTTCATGAATACTTTGCCTTTGGAGCTCCGATTCCTTTGAAACAAGTTACCCTACCCTAGTGCGAGGTATGTAGAAATTGACAACGCCCTGGTGAATGTTACTATCTGCAAAAATATGTCCAGACACCCACAAATCTCTATTACACATTCTGTAAGTCAGTAGGACATGATGATAGGGATTGTAGGGCTTACGACCTCATGCATGAAAGGTTGAGGGATATATACAAAATTCAAGGTGAAGTATAGCAAGAAGGAAGCACTGCGCAGTATAATTCCCCAAGAAGAGGAAACTTCAACCCTCGCGGGGGATTCAGAGGAAGAGGACGAGGAGGATGTATGGGTCGAGGTCGAGGACAGATCATTTGTTATAGCTTTACGTAGCCAGGACACTTAGCAAGGGACTGTCAGAACCCTTGTACCACTTGCAGCTACTGCAGCTCATTTGAACATGTTATCAAAGATTTTCCTGTGCTACTAGCCAAACTTCAGGAGAGACGAAGACCTCAGCAGAACTCGCAAGTGAAAATGATATATGATGAACCTCGCGGAGAGGACCCTAGAGTCACTTTTATCACTAGAGGAGGCATTGTTATAGGAGAATACAAAGCGACCCAAGGAAATACTACAGAAGAATCAGGAGTCAGGAAAGTTGCAGAGAAGACACGAGCTTTTGATGCAAAGAAAGAAAAGCAAATATTTAATTAGGCAAGAAAAGAATTCAGGAGAGACCAAGGTTCTTCATCGAAGACATGACCAGAAGTAAGAGAATCTGGAATGCCTCTGGCATTCAATCAGTCTTCTCTTCCAGGAGAAGGAAAAGAGGTAAGCAAGCTCATGGAATTCTTATATACTTGTATTAAATTAATGCAGGATGAAAGCATTCTACAAGAGCTACAAAATTTAATCAGACAGTACGAGCTAGGAAATATATATCCCATGTTGAATGGATAAGTACACCAAGTCTCTAAAAGGAGGAGGACAAATAAGGAATTACACATGAATGCTCAAACTGGAGAGTACGATATAGACTGTGTGGTCCTTGACTTAGGATCGGAGGTCAATGTCATGATGAAGCAGAACTGGGCACTGATGGGAAAACCTAAGTTGATCTATTCCCCTATCATGCTTAGGATGGCTAATCAGCAAGACGTAAGACCCTTTGGAATATTGGAACATGTCCCTATGGACATTGATGAAGTAAGGACGTTTGCAGACTTTGAGGTGATTGAGATAGTTGATGATAGTTTTCCTTACCCTGAGCTATTAGGAATTGATTGGGATTTCAATAATTCCACTGTGGTTGATTTAAAGAAAAGGAGAATTACATTTGAAGGAGATGGCCTTAGGGTCATTTCACCTTTGGATCCTGATGAAGGTCAGAGATACACAAAACCCATCAGAGAAGAAGACCACACATATGAACTAGAAAAAATATACAAATTAACAGCCAGACAATAGGATTACATTAATCCTATGGCAGATGGGAACCTAAGTTGGCGAAGTGACAACGCGTTTTCATCAGATTCAAAAGAATCACTAGAGAACTGGCAGAACAAAATGTATGAAGTATCTACAAGAATATGTGCTAGATTAACTAGAGAAGTTCGTTGGATCGGAAAAATAGTAAGTAACTTGCCCACCTTTGATGGTCTGAATCATTTAGAAGCATTCTTGTTGGAATTTGAAGAAATTGTACCAACACAAAAAAGATTGTTGGCAATGGATGAGGCCTTGAAAGAAACACCAGCAAAATGGTGGGGGACACACAAAAATAACATTACAAACTAGGTACAATGTCTCACTTTGATGACATCATGATTTTCAGAGCAAGTAGAAGGTTGGGAAGTTAGATACATAGGTCGAAGTTGTTTGAAGGACCATGTGAAAAGTTGTGAGGAAGCCTAGAGAAACATTTCTCAAGAGCAGTGGGTGTAAAAATTAATCAACACACTGGACACAACCCTTATCATCTGGTATCTTCAAGCATAACTGTGCCTCATCGCGACATATTGGGAAGGTATGACCCAGAAGTTTGTATATAACTTTTTGTTTGAAAGCCAATATCCTACAGTGGATCAAGTGTTATATATTGTAAGATAGAAAGTATTTTAGGAGGCCCCTAGCCTCCCTCTGGAACAAGAAGAGGATGAATGGACTGCGCCTCTCCATAAACTACAAGGCTGTTACAATATCAATGATGACAAAGATGATAACCCTAGGAAGGTGAACATCGCCGAAAAATAAGGCCAAAGAGACATAGAAGGACCAATAATTGAGCTACCTTTCATTGGACAACCAATTAAAATAAAAAAATTCAATATTGGAACAGAGAAAACACCAAAGCTTGCAAATGTTGGAGATTACTGGGATGTTTCCACTATTGACAAGATCAAGGAGTTACTACATGAATATGTTGACTTGTTTCCAACCAAGTTCACTGATATGAAGGGAATTAAAGGGCGTATGGGAGAGATCAGGATCCCTTTGAAACCATATGCAAGGCCAGTCAAACAGAGACCCTATAGATTGAACCCTAAATATAATGAGAAAGTGAAGATTGAACTCAACAGAAGGTTGGAAGCAGGAATCATAGAACCTATTGAAGAGTTAGAGTGGATTATCCCTATGGTGGTATAAGACAAGAAGACAAGAGAGATCAAGATCTGCGTAGATCTCCGAAAGCTGAATGATGCATGCTTGCATGACCCATTCCCTACACCATTTACTGACGAAGTGTTAGACAATGTAGGAGGACATGAGGTATATTCTTTTACAGATGGATTTTCAGGATACCATCACATCCAGATTGCCAAGGAAGATCGCCATAAGACGACCTTTGCCACAGAATGGGGATCCTACCAGTATACAATGATGCCATTTGCATTGAAGAATGCCCCAACCATATTTTCCAGGGTGGTGGTCGAAGCATTCAAGGCGTTTTTACATAAATTTCTAGAAGCATACTTTGATGATTGGACTATTTTTAGTTTATTGAAAAATCATATTGAATGTTTAAGACTGATGTTGGATAAGTGCAGGCAGTGTCAGATTGCCTTGAACCTGAAAAAGTGCATCTTCTTCTCACCCTTTGGAGTGTTGTTAGGTCATATTGTATGTAAGCAGGGATTGCTGGTAGATCCATCTAAGATTGCCATTATAGTTGATCTGCCCCCTCCTACTTCAGTTAAACAGCTACACACTGCGCTAGGACACACTGGATACTACAAGAAGTTCATTAAAGGCTATGCACAAATCACAACACCCATGGAGAAGATTTTAAATAAATACTATCAGTTTCATTGGACAAAAGAATGCCAACAGAGCTTCAACACACTGAAATAGAAAATGGTTATTGCACCTATCCTGGTTTTTTCAGATTGGAGCAAGGAATTTCACATGCATGTCGATGCATCCTCTATTGCTTTAGGAGTAGTGTTAGCACAACTGGGAGATGGAAACATTGACCACCCATTAGCCTTTGCTAGCAAGAAGCTATCAACAACTAAGATTAATTACATCACTACTGAGAGAGAAGGGTTAGCCATAGTGTATGCACTGCAGAAGTTTCACCACTACTTGTTGCGAGGACACTTTAAAATGTTTACTATCACTCTGTGCTGAAATACCTAGTCAACAAGTCAGTGTTGGGGGGGAGAATATGCATATGGCTTCTTCTATTTCAGGAATATGATTTTGAGATTGTCGTTAAGCCAAGGATAATGAACAAAGGTCTCGACCACTTGTCAAGGTTGGAACATGGAGAAGATCCTACTAGTTTGGAGGATACACTATTGGATGCACAACTGCTAGACATTAGAAATATTGATGATCACTTTATGGAGATAGTCCAGTTCCTGTCAATAGGGATGGCACCTAGTGAATATACAATCACCCATAAGAAACAATTGGTAGTGTGTGCTGCATACTTTTCACTTATAGATGGATAGCTATACAATATGGGACCTGATGAGATATTGAGGAGGTGTGTTATGGAGGTAGAGCGACCGTTTATCCTCACAGAAGCTCATGAAGGCATCGCAGGAGGACACTACATAGGAAAAGAAACAACACAAGGTTCTTAGAGCTAACCTTTGGTGGCCTACCTTACACAGAGATGATAAGGACTATTACAGAGCATGTGATGTGTGCCAAAGGGTTGGGAAACCTTCCATAAGAGATGACATGCCTTTAGCACCATAGCTGACCCTACAAGCAGTTGAGAAATGGGTCGTTGATTTCGTGGGACCTATAAACCCACCAGGAAATAACATAGGAGAGAGGTACATAGTCACTGCAATAGAGTACTTGACCAGATGGGCTAAAGCAAGAGTAGTTAAGGAATGTAGTGCAACTACAAAAACGTGCTTCATATTTAATGACATCATAACCCGGTTTGGATGCCCAAAGATCCTTATGAGTGATGAAGGCACACATTTCATCAATAAGACCGTTGAAGCCTTGACTGAGAAATTTTCAATCCATCATCATAAGAGCACACCTTACCATCCACAAGAGAATGGGATAGTTGAAGCATTCAACAAAATCTTGGAGATAGCACTGACGAAGATTTGTAGTGTGAACAGGGATGACTGGGATTTAAGAGTAACAGCAGTACTATGGGCCTACAGAACCACTTGCAAGAAGATGACCATGCAGACTCCCTTTAAGTTGGTTTATGGTCTTGAAGCAGTTGTCCCAATGGAATATTTGATCCCAATATTAAGAATCGTTTCCTTTACAGATATGGATGACACTGGTGTTGTTCAAGAGAGGCTTGCGTAGTTGGTCGAACTAGAAGAAGACAGATTTATTGCATGATTTCATCAACAGGTATAGAAGGAAAGAGAAAAGGCCTACCATGACAGACACATCAAGAAGAAGACATTTAAGAAAGGCAATTTGGTTCTGGTATATGACATTAAGTTCATGAAGCATCCAGGAAAGTTCAGATCGCATTGGCTTGGGCCATATGAGGTTGCCTATGTTACAAAGGGAGGAGTTGCACAACAGAAGACTTTGAATGGAGAATGGAAGGAAGGTTTGGTGAACGGGAGCCAGTTGAAACTGTACTATGACAACCAACTACCTCGCAGATCTCTCTAAAAAAATAAAGAAAAGGGTCCAGGTAATAGGTGCATTTGAAACTAGGTACCAGACACAAAAAATACAGTCTGCACATGGTGGGGGAGGATAGAGCAGAAAGCACAGGCTGCTTTGCATAGTTTGAAGTCAAAAAAAATAATAAGGATACGATCTGAAGTGCCTTGGGATGAGTCACAGGTGAGTGTTGGGGGCCTGTTGGCCCTTGGGTATGGAAGTAAGCAAAGATTAAGGAAGAAAAGACGGAATGAAAACTACGTGGAAGACACAGTGACTGATACTAGGTCGAAGTGAGAATAAGATCATAAAAGAGGGAGCTAAGTAAGAGAGAGAAATCCGTTGGATGAGGAAATCGAGGATGATAGATCAACAAGGAAGACAGATCGTGGAAAACTTAGCAAGTGGAAAAATCCATTGTTCGATGATTTGGAGCACCGCGTGAGAAGGAAGGAAAGATAGGTTGGCGAAGCCTTGAAAATGAAGGTCAAGTTGACCTAGGGTTTTAGACACCTAGGGTTTTGGTATCTAGGGTTTCACACACTTAGGTTTCAGCCTAAGGTTGTTTGTGAGTCATTGTAATGGATAAATATGAACTTAGATGAGGGAAGAGGGTTCAGTGAAGAGCTCCAAGTGTGTTATTGTTATGAGTGATTATCATTGTAAGAGAGAGAAGTATTGAGCAGTGAGGATAGTTTGTGTTGTAAGATCTTCAGCTGGGTGTGGAGATCAACCCTACAACTGGGTGCATAGGGAAGGGAATCAGAGAGAGAGGGAGAAAGAGAGAAGATCTTCTAGCTAAGAGCACAGATAAGAACAATATGCTTTCATATTAATATAATATAGAGCACAGTTCTATGGATGTAGCCCTAGGGAGAGGGTGAACCATGTATACCTTGGTGTCATGTGTGATTGATTTTGTGTTGTCTTGTTGATAGATATATTGTTATTTCATTATTGTGTTAGATCTAATAGATAGTAGTGCGAGGTAGATCTTAGATGGTAATTGATATCTAGATGTTGTGTTGTTCTTGTATTGGATCCACTTTGTATTCCCTTTGGTTGTAGGCATCTGTGTCCTGCAACCCCCCATAGCTACTTCGGGTGAGACTGCACTTGCCTCACAGGTGTTTCTAAAAGAGCCAGTAGTTAGGGCTTGTTGGTGCAATCTTGGAGTTGAACCCTGGGTCTGCCCCTATGCCAACAAAACCATGGACCCCATTATGATGAATGAGGAAAAGACCAGGGAAATAATAAACAAACTAGGAGTGGTGCACAACAGAAGACCCTACCATTATAGGATCAATAATAAGAAGAGGGAAGTAGCTGAGTGAGAGGGCTTGGAAAATTAAGAAGAGGAGGTAGAGGATCTTTGTGCTACGGGGTAGATTGAGGAAATCCTGCTTACCACATATGAGAGGAAAACTAGAGGTCAATGTTTTGGCGTAGAAGAAGGCTCTCCATTCCATATCAAAATTAGTGTGGAACCCACAACCCCATGTGCAAATAAGAAATTAGAAAAGGAAAAACTGTGTAGACAAGAAACAATTAGTTGTAGAAATATTTTGATAGGACGAGGGACCGGTGTAAATTCAAGTAAAAGTATAAGTTCAGTTAGCATTAGTTAGGTATCTACACCACGTGGAGGTGGTATTTCAAAAAAGTTCACAATGGCAGGAGTAGATCCCACTATTCGTTTACCAGAGTTTCATGGAGATGGGTCGGAGGACCCAGAGAAGCATATTTTCATTTGTGAAAAGATTTGGGAAGCTAAGAATATTACATATGAAGATACAAATGTTCTAGAGCTTTCAATCACATTTAGAGACTCCACACTAGACTAGTACATGGGCCTCGCAGTAAACATTCTACAGGGAGTGCCTACAACCATCACATATGTAAATAGGGCCTTAATCAATGAATTTTAGCGACCAAGTTCATAGGATCAGTTCATGAATGAGATGATAGAGATAAAAAATAAGCCAGGAGAGTCAGTCTAGGAGATTGATCAGAAGTTCAATAGGTTGAAAGGCAAGTTGAAGTACCCTATAACTGATATGCAACATAGAAATTTATTTGTGAATTCATTATTGCCACATTTCAAGTATCCATTGAGGCAACAAAAGTTCCAGACTCAGTCTGAGCCTTTGCAAGCATCCCTACAATTATAAGAGAACTAGTATAAATAGACAGATCCAACTGTGGAATAGATGAGAGAAGATCTTAATAACCTAACATTCCTGTTGAATTGTGATAAAGGTAAGGAGAAAAGAGAAGTTGTATGGTTTACATTATGAAAAATAGAAGGTCATAATAATAATGAGTGTCCAACATTTGTGCAATACTTGGAAGTAGGGATTACAAATCCTTTACCGACAGGAGGTGTATGGTGTGAAATATGTAAGACATAGGGACATGATCCTTATCATTGTCGCATGATGCAAAAGTATCAAACAGTGCCAAAGAGTACATTTTGTAATTTATGTAAGTCAGTAGGACATGAAGACAAGGATTGTAGAACCTTGGATCTTATGAAGGAGAGGACTTCAGATGCTTATAAAGTGCAGGTTGATTTAATGAAAGGACACCCTGCATAGTATTTTGCAGTTCCACTGTGGTATGATAACGCACAATAGTTTCAAGCACCACCTCAGTATAATAATGCACAATAGTATAATCAGGTACCATAGTATAATACACCGCGTAGAAATAATCAAGGTAGCAGAGGAGGATTGTTACGAGGAAAATATCTCTATGGCTAGGGAAAAACCACAACAGACACAAATGACTGTAGAAATCAACTCTATTCTCAAGTATGATATATAAAAAAATATGCTAGCAAGACAAGCTAAAGGGCCTACCTCGTCCATACGTTCGATGAAGTCCACCGTTGAGCAATCGATCCAAAGAAATACACCTGCAACTAGTCCTCAACAACCAAGCAACACAAGCATATGGTGATAATATATGATTTCAGCACATTCAATAGCATAATCCATTAACATACATAACAAATACACCTACGGAATAATAATTCTAATATTGGAAAGATATCAATTGGATGGGAATAGAGTATTTCTATTAATATATGATCAACAGAAGTGAAAAAATTACAGACTTCTTTGTCGGCACAATGAGGAACCGAGAAACTAATTTCCTTCCATATCGGCCTCCACCACTTCAATCCTCCACCAAAGGCAAGCTCATGTAAGAGAGACAATGGAGTTCTCACGCAATAAGGGAAGAGATTGGGTGTGAACACCATGTTCAGACTTAAAGGACAAAGGGATGCAGACTCAATGTGAAGTGAATAATTCCTCCAGAGTAAATTTTCTCTCAAAGTTGAATTCTTTCTCCTCTTTTCCATAGCTCGGAATTGGCCCACTTATATCCTTCAAATGGAACTGAATGGCCGAGTCAGAATGTTTCCAGTATATGGAAGGCCAAGGATCATTGATATCATGTTGTGACATGGAAACCCAACACCATTTTTCATTTTTGGGCACATTTCCTTATGTACGCGGGATGTAGTGGTGCAACCTGCATATACGCATGTTGTATAGTAGGCAAGGTGCATATATGTGGAAAAAATGTATTTTTAGCTCTGGAATTTGCAAAAAGGGATGGAAATTCTACATAGGGAAATGGAAAAAGGCCTTCTATGCAAGATTCCATAGGGTGAGGAAAATATTGATATAACAGATTCCCCCTAATGTGTGAGGTTAGAGGAGTATCTCTGATGGCCGAAATACATTATAAAAACCCAGAAGTGGAGTGATGGGGAACCAGATGGAAGAACTAGTTTCTCATTACAATCTGCACTAACTTTCCATACATGGATTCCAATTTGACTTATAGTGCAGATCCATGTGAAAATATACCAAACAACTGTCCATGGCCATGAATAGGAAAATATAAATATGGTTACAAGCCAAAGACTGTCATAGTCACAAATAAGGCCTAGTAGAACCAGTCTCAAAATCAATCTGAAGATATCTGTATACAATGGAGTATAATCTGATCTCCCATGATCACTGAAGTCGTATAGGTACTGGTCTAATGAAAAGGAAGCAACAACTCAAGAAAGCTACAGACACATACTAATGTCTTCAAGTCTTCTACACAATCTGCCAAAGGTACAAGTCTACATCATGTGAATAAAGGAGTTTAGTTCAAACACAATGAGACATTGTTTGATTACCACTCATTGAGGTATACCATTAACAAACGTGAGACAACCTACCGATGATGAAAGTAGGTATCAAGACACTGAGTACATTCTTATAAATGTGAATAAAGGATTCGAGGTCGAACACTTGAAGAATCCATCGATCAGGAGACATTGATGTATTCCAAACTATCGATGGTGAGAGAACCTGCCACTAATGACTGCAAGCGCCAAGGTACTAATAGGAATATAGGTCTTGTTTCCAGGATAGTTGAGCTAAATTCGATGGAAGGAGACCCACTGAAAGGAGAGCATTAAGGCATATATCATCATTCAGCACGAGGTACAAAGCAAGAGCTTCATGATTTGGAGGAAATAGGATGAAGAATATGTTCATGAACCAATGACCCTATGCATCTTTCGCATGTGTCAAGTGCAAGTGGTACACAAAAAATACCCTCTGAATATCAGACAATGAGGAAAACTGTTGATAAAGGTGAGGAAACCACCAATAAGGCTAAAGGCATTGAAGACACTGCATGAATCCCAATGTGTGAATAGATGTCTTTCCGTCGAACACAAGGGAGACCACCTATTCAACGACCAATTATGAAATCTCGGCTGTTGGGTTCAAGGTTACCTACCAATGATGAAAGTAGGAACAGGGTGTGTGATAAAACAACAATATAATGTGATTCTGAGACAAACTGAGGGTATGGCCAACACAGGTTTATAGACATCCTTTTAACAAGAGCATGAGACATATGGAATCAATCGTGAAACCATGAGATGCAGGAGGCATCAATCAAATTCTCCATAGGGACTGGAAAAGTAACTAGTCGGGGGAGAAAACTCTCTATAATGAGCTCAGCTTCCTAAGGCCATGCTAAAACCAAAATTATGATGAAAAATGGACTCAATAACTTTGTGCTATGTTCAAAGGAGACACGAATTCTACCAATACAATATAATACTCCCTTCCCACCCGTCTTTTTTTGTTTTTTCATAGTCAAATGAATGTTATGATACAGAGGAGGAAACGAGTGTCGCAAGTAAGAAAAACTAGTTCCAGCAGTGGAACATAACTATGCTCAATGCAAGGAGATGCATGCAGGAGATGGACACTCGGGGAATGTTCCCTCCTAGGTATAGGGTGTCAAATTGCGAATGATATAAATTAGGCTCTGCTTAGTTGAGGATGAAAAAATGCTGAGGCAAACGGTTTATTACGCAAAGCGAGAACCGACTATAGGCTCAATACTACAAGCAAGGGCATGAGATGCGATCACAACTTACCACCAAAAAATGTCCTTTTTCGTAATCTTATTCTACTTTGTTTGAAAAAGGGATAAGCTTGTACCAAATATACGTCCTTTCGAATCCAATTTACAAGTGTGAAAGAGACAATTTCACTCGGCAAGCTTTTCACTTTTTGAAAACGAGTCGAAAAAGAGATTAAATCAAAATCAATTGGGAATCCTCTAGGTATAGGTTAGCATGTTTATGAGTGAGAAATGAGGCTCGACATAAATTCATTTATTAGCTATAAGGGACTCATGGTCCTATGGAAAAATATCGGCATGGGCACCAAATGGAGAAGAGGATCTAACTAGGGTACCCATGTTTGGTAAGTCTCTACCACTTGATAACGACACATCTTGTAGAAAATGAAGGGTTTTGTGCCGCAAAAAATGGGTTCATACCTAAGGCATATGAGTGACAGTTATAGGACAATGCAAATGTGCCTGATGCAATGGATACCTATCCTATATGTTGGGTAATGAAAATACCTGCCTGTAGTTACGAACGGTCAACATAACACTAAAAACCATAAGAATCTCTGGTGAAAACTACAAAAACCAACTCAATCCACTGTTGTATTAGTCCATTAGGAGAAAATACGATTCTAAACTATAGAAAGTGGGTAAAAAATGTTATAAATAGTAACAAAAACCAAAATTTACTATGTCATTTTGACTTTTTACCCAAATAGTGAAAATTGGACCAAATTACCTCCGATCTTCAACTGGTGATTGTACGAGCATCAAGTGATGGAATCAAAGACCATCTAGACCAGGTAATTCCTCTTCCCCTCCTCTTCCTTTCTGGTGGATTACATTTTTAATTTAGGTTTCAAAATTAGAGTTAATTAAGGCACAAATTGGTTATTTCAGTGTATGCAGGCTACCACTCATCGGGTCGTGTATACGTGAGGTTATACATGACTGTGTGAAATACAAGCTATGTGTACTAAGACCTATATGTGACTGGTAATGTTGTAGCCCATGTACAAGTCCGTAAATAAGGTTTTTTATGGTTGCTAATTCAAAAAGTGATGTTTCCCTAGCAGGATGGTGGTAAAATGGAGGGAAAGGGAACACAAGGAGGTAGATGTTGTTGTGGAAAGAGATTTAGGGGCCCAATTAATGGCCTTGAAATGATGCAGGTTGTATAAATTTTGGGCACTCAAAGGGATTATGGCCCAGGTGATTTTTCTTGAGTTTCTAGTGGATTACTAGGATCCTAACAGTGAGAGATTCAACCTCGATGGGTAACCATTGAGGATTGAAGTCGAGGATATACACTTTTTGAGTGGGTTATCGCGTCAGGGTGAGGTGGTGAACCTCAAAGCCTGGAGAGATGAGAGAGGTATGAATATATAGGAGTACATAGATGCTCACTATATAGTAGGGACCAAGAAGGTCGGGAGTCAACTCCCCATCTGAGCGATAAACAATCTCAGCCTCAATATTGTTTTCCTCGTTTTGATCAGGATCACATGATCAAATTTGTTTCACCAGGCATCAAGGCCGCTCATGTTCTATTATGTATATTTTTTGAGACCCATGGTGTATGATTGGTGCACCTCACTACTAGCTAATATGAAGAGCCTGTTGACAGAGTGAAAAGAGGGTGACAAGAGGAACTTCGAGTTTTCCTCTATCTTGTGCATCTTTTTTTTCGAGCAGGTTCCAGGATTGGGACCTAGAGTCGAGATCATTCCTAGAGGACCTCACGATCCATCCATGGCATGGTGGACCAATGTAATGAGATAGCAGGGGGAGGTGTTATCACTGAGAATCACCCTCAGATTGCAAGAGGATAAGCCCAATACCCATCAAAATATTTGTAAATGTAATTGAGTAATTAAAGGTCAAATGGATAAAACTCAGAATAAGAATGTTTTAACTCAGAAATCTGGGCTAGCATGCATAAGAAAATTATGTCTTGATTAACTTCACTCAATGATTTGGAGTAAAAGTGAATAGGAGGAAGACTTGGTGAGGAAGGTGTAAAGGTATTCTATTGACATCAGGTCTTCAAGCAACCAAGGGAAGAAAAACTCAACCACAAGAACTTCTTGAAATTAAAGTTTAAGAACATTGAAGAATGTCATAGCAGTATTATAATCAAGCATTCATCATAACACAACCACAACATCTTATATGGATCATCCAATCATGATTACTTCAGTGTAAGAGACAACAAGATGATATAAAAAGAAACTGACTTCTATTAATCAAAATTTCTCAACTCCAATACATAACTAAAGAATAACTTACTTAGTCAAAAAATATTACAATCAAGGAGCCCTGCTCAACCATTCGAACCTGTCTAATCATTTAGAAGATGTATTTATAATAAAAAGAGGAAAGGCAATAGCTAGAGGTGAGAGTTGTCCCTCCTATCCTAGGATTCTCCAAAACAACTACAATTCTAACACTTGTGTTAACATATATTAACAAAATGATACAATTTAGGAGCCATGTTGGAAACCACTCCAACAAGGATTAAAAGGCATGTATTCTAGCTTAGGTGCATTATTTTTCAGTGCCAAGTGTCCTCCAATGGTCGTATGCTACTTCCAAGTTGCCACCTATGATCCTTGCTTCTCCCCACATCATCAACAATCAAGAAAAAGTCATGAATTTGAACCTTTGAATGCAAGGGTCGGTTTGTAGTGCCACTCTATAGTGCCTTTTGAAAAACAAATCTGCAGATTTCGTAGCACTTCCTCTAAAATATCTCTACATATTTCGTAGAGCCACTCCTAAAACAGGTCTGTAGTTTCTGTAGCGCTAGTCCTATTTAATGACTGTGCAATTTCCATAGCGCCCCTCCTGAAATAACTCTACAGATTCGGTAGCGCCACTCCTGTGTAACAGTTCTATAGATTTGATAGCACCACTCCTGAAATAGTTTTGCAAATTTGGTAGCACCATGTTAAGTTTGTCTAGGAGACTTCGTAGTGCCTTAGGTAGCACAATTGCATAACATAATGTATAGACGATTCTGTAGTGCAACGACGCTACAGAATCTCTGTGTTTTTTCTGTGTGATGAAACCAATCCTTCAAAAACACAAAAACTTAGTTGATGGACTAGGAGCCTGTAGATGCATATATAGGTGGAAAAATTATACTTCCTTGATCATTTCACACTTGAAAAAAGAGATCACCCACAAAAATGGATATGTCACCCCCCAACTACTTCATCAATCTAGCACTCCTCCTTGTTGCAGGATAACTTCCATGCGTCATAGAAACATAATTTTCCTTTGTAGGGATACTCCTCTTGACTGTAGGTTCATCTCTTTCTATTGCATCTTGTACCAAAACATTTAAGTTCCTCTGGGCCAATTCATCCTTGAAATGATGCAATTTCTCCTTGAGCTTTCTGTTTTGGGACTGGAAGCTTTTTTTTTTTCCTGTAGAGGGTCTTAAGTTGCCCATGGAGGGCTCTTCTTGATAAAAACCTTTCCATATCAAGGGTTTCACTGTACATGTCCATGATCTCCTTCATCTTTCTTCTCAGTCAAACTTTCTTCCTTCAAACGAGCAACTTCTTTCCTAGCCTCCCTGAGCTGTCTGATTAATCTTTTGAAAGTGGGATTACTAGGTGGAGTGATGATTTTGATCACCTCAATAGGTTTCTCAGTGGCTTTACCTTGATATTTATATTGAACAGAAGCTCCATCTATCACCTCAATAGGATTCTCAATTCCTTTTCCCTTATCTTTTTCTTTCCTTGGAACTAAAGCCTTAGGTAAGAATTCTACTTCAACAACTTCCTTGAGGGCTGATGATCTAGTAAAAGGATTCCTGATTCTGATCTTAGATACTGGAACAGGTGAAGGGAAACTCAACTTCCTTCCCCTCTTGGCTGTGGTTTTGGTGGATGAAGGGATTTCTTCCAATTCAGGTGCAGGAGGAGGTAAAAAATCTCTCTTTGGAGAGTGATGAACCTTCATCTCTTCTTCTTCAATTTCCTTGGGGATTTCTTTGTCTTGAGTAGTGGGTTTTCTTTTTCTCTTCCTTCTTGTTCTTGTTGGGGAAACACTACTATATGGAAAAGGGCTATGCATCCTATATTGAGGGGTAGAGGCTATATCTAACTGCATATGGGCAGAGATAATGAAATGTTCCCAAAGAATGTTCATTTTCTTCAACTCTTCCATCACCAACATCCTGATCAACCTAGAGTGAAAGACACTAGTGTCCACAACCTTGGACTTGGATTGGACTCTATCAAACATATTTCCCATGCTCCTCAAAAGATAAAAAGGGATATTCATCACATCCTTACCAGTGAAAAATGTAGAAATAGTCTTATATGATACTGGTATAACATGTTAAACCTTCCCTTGAATGTAAAATATATCTGGATGATCTTCATCATTTTATCAAAGCCTTCAACTAGGTGGCTCCCATGCACTCCCTTAAACAAATTGTCCTTGAGGAAAAGGCAGCATTGAGGATCATGGATTTGAACCACCTCTCACTAGTATTAGGTATCCTAGTGGATATTGCAATAGAGGAGTCAAATAACTCAAGGTTTCCCACCTTGGTCTTAATGCCATCAAAGTGTAATGAAAATTGCGTTGCTACTTTAGGGTGTCCCCTCTGCATGTTTTGAAAAAAAGAGAGGCAGCCAACCCCTTGGAAAACCTCCTTGACCATTGGCTCAGCATCAAACAAGTGCATGTCAGAAGGTTTAGTCCTGACCACACTCCCTCCCTTGTGAGACTTCTTCCTTTGAGGTGTCTCCATGGATTAAACAGGGGATCAAAGGCTATGATGTAATGAGGGGTACTAAACAGAGGAAAATACCAATGAGAATTGAAAGTAGCTAATGGTTGCTCTCTCTCAAGGATTTTTCTCCAATCACATTGAATTAAAAATAGACTGGTTTGTTGGATTTTCTTTTAAAATTGAGAGAAATAAACTCTGAGGAAAGGTATGAAGGGATGTACTTCTCATTTTTATGCCACCATACAATGGTAATCAAAGATTTTAATGGGTAGGTATTACTATTATCCTCACTGCTAGCATATTTTGAGATAAAACGAAGCATGAAACAATGAATAAAAGAGGCTAATGCATAAATCTTTGTGAATACAGAAAATGGCATGGACAACTCCAAAGAAAAACGCAGCACTGAGATAGGGGATTTGTAGTGTAGTTTAGGAAGCGACTTTTTGTAGCGTAGTGTGGGCACAATATCCAAGTGAATGAATGAGAATTCAAGATTCATAAGAAAAATATATTGACCTCTAGTATAGGTGAAATTCAGTTGGAAAATGGCTATGAAGTCTGTGGGAGAAGAGCTACAGATGCAAATGGATGAGAGAGGATGCAGTTTGGAGCACTAGGCACTACCAAAAGATGAGGAAGGGATATCTTAAGACTTTTCAGTGCAGTTGAAAGGAATCACAGAATACCTGGAGGTCGTGGCTGATGATGGAAGATCTGCAACAGGTTATGGAGCTTCTACATCCACCTCAGCCTCCAATTCAACTCTAACAATTGATCTCGTAGTGTAATCTGTAGCTTGTTTGAACTAGTGATTTCAGTAGCATCGAGCTTGGGATAAAAATTCAAATTGATAAACAGTTAGTAGGTTCATAAACAACCAAATATCAAATATTTCTTTTAAAAAACAAGGGTGCTGACAACAATGTGATATATGACATCACCTAATTATGGTGAATTATGGTAAAGGAGCATAGGACAAAGGTGCTCTATAAAAACTCCAAGTGAGTTGGCAATGCCCTTTTCAAAATTTGATTTGACCGACATAACAGACATAGGGACAACATGGAAAGGATAAAAAGCATGATTGGATGAAGTGATATGTTAGGTCATTAGGATCATGGGGTCGATTATGCTTAGTGCCAAGTCAAAAGGTGAGTCAAAGACATGAACCAAAAAATGAACCTAGGCTAAAATCATATGTGTGGGCCAAAAAGTGAGCCAAAACCCAAGTCTTTATTATTTTATACTAACCTAAGAAAATCACAAAAATAAAAATAAAGAAAACTTAAAGACTAAAGGATAAAAATTAAAACCTAAAGGATAAAACACCCAAGACAACTTCATGTGATAACTGTTGACCCAAAAATCTGCTCTGGGCTCAACATGGTGTTTTACACAGTTACTTTTCCATAAACTCCCCTTGGTGCTATGGTTCCAGTCAAAGACAGTGGCGGGGGTCATAGTTACTATGGCCTCTGCCCTTGAAAGAGTATCAGTTGGTTGCTTTCAGGGATTTGTGGGCCTTCCCATGGTGTTTCTTCCTCATGTCAAGGTTTATTTATTCAAGGAATACAACACTTCCAAGTGGTAGGGATCGGGACAAGCTTTTAAACAAGCTATCATGAGCTTGATTCCGAATCGGTATGACCCATATGATCCACGCAGAGTCAAAGTCACCCGAACGGGCAAAACTAATAGTTGTGGCTTCCTAATATGATTCTATTCAGATGATGGTATCAAAGGGAAAATCAAACCCAAACATGGATTAGGTAAGTGTGAGACCTTTCCAACGGTATATCCCGTGCTTGGTTTCGACCCCCGGTTAGTGAGAACGAGCCTTCGCAAGTTTATGACCACTTTTGGACATCAAATTGGTTGCAGTGATTCATGATTTAAAATATGTGTTTAAAGAGTTATAAATCAGATATTCAGAAATGCCATGCTTTAATAGACTCAGACACCTTCCCAACGACATCTTATTTGCCTCATTCCGACTCCGGATGACTTGGTTAGGGCTGTCACAAGTTGGCCAATAATTTTAGGCAAAAAGGGGTCCACCAACTCACATGATAGGGTTTCATAACAGCTTATACAGTCATAAATGACCCTGGAACAAAATTACATTGTCACCTCATCGAAGTACTCATTGATACCTTTCCAACGGTACCTCATTTGCCTCGATTGGATATTGTATGACAATTTGGCACCTTTCGCAAGATTAGGTGTCATGTGGGCCCACCAGCAAGACAAAGGTTTTTAAGTGGCCACTGTTCCGGGCCAAATTTGAACGCTGAGGTGGCATTATCTCAAGTTGGTGATGACATATTCCTGAT